>JARQZK010003440.1:0-10029 GCA_030704885.1 Cynegetis impunctata
GTACCCTATTAATATTATTTTCAAACATTACGTAGGTAAAGGTTTCTTTGGTTTCCCTTACCATCTAATGATAACAATTTTGAATATTAATATTAGACTGAATAGCATATACAAAGCTGCCCTGTTCTATTCAATTTTTTCAAATCAATAAATGTCAAAGAAATTTCAATTACGAATATCGTAGTGAAACGTCAATTTTTTAATAAAATCGAGTTTTTTAAGATTCAATCAGCCTGTTATTGCTAATAATTATCAAGAGATTATATATATATATATATATATATATATATATATATATATATATATACAATAACAACAATAAAAGTTTAGCTCTGACAGGTTAATTTAATTAATTATTATAAACGAATAAAAGTATAAAATTGTACGTTTCGGTGGTACATCCACCTTCTTCAGCACTCGATATATAAATCACAAACAATCTGTAAAACGTATTATCATCAGTAATGCCGATATATCAGATGATAGGGTACACAACCTTAAATGTAACATACATACATATAAAATCAATTAATACAATAATTTTGTCAAGTACATCCACAATAAAATCAAACTTAATCAACTAACATAAACACATTAAAAACAAACGTCTGTCATATAATATGTCATGTCATTTGTCTTGTCATTTATTTTCTTCTTATGTTCGTGTAAATCTGGTCTTGTTCAAGAGTGGAAGGTATGTCTGAACTTAGTTGTTTAATGTCTTGTCTGTCATTTACCGTGTTTTCTAAGTTAATTGTATATGAATCATTTCCAAAAACTCCTTTGTTTTGTTTCGGTTCCACTCCTAATATCACAGTTTGTTCATAGTCAAATGTGTGCCCTGTTGTAGTATGATATAGTTTGTTGAGATAGCGGTAGTCGCGTTTTTTGTGTATTTATCTGCGTTTAGTCTATCTTGCAGTACTTCTGTGAGGTCTGTCCGATGTATCTCTTATCACAATCCTTAACATGGTATACTGTATATTACATTGGACTTTTGTTTGTGGGTGTTGCTACCTTTAACTTGCTATAATATTTGTTTAATCTGGTTTCGAGTTTGTTTATAATTTTGATGTTGTATGGTGTTAAAATGTTTTTAATCTTATGGGACAATTTATTTATATATGGTATGGCGACCGGTATTATAGATTCATTTCCTTTTTGTTTTGTCATTGTGTTGTATAGTCTGTCCACTCTTTGTTTTATTATTCCTTTTATCATCGTCATGGGGTAGTTGTTTAGTTTTAATTGTTCAGTCAAGTCTATCAGTATTTGTGGTCTCAATGCAGGCGAAGTCAATTTTATTGCTCTGTCTATATAACCGATGATTGTACCCTTTTTTTGTGTGATATGATGGTTAGAGTGGAAGTCTAATATGCGGTCTGTGTTTTGTTTTCTTTTATGCCATTGTGTTAGTATTTTGTCTTGTTGTTTTAGTAATGTCATATCTAAAAAGTCCAGTGTATTATTTCTTTGTTCTTCTATTGTGAATTTAAGTAGTGTGTGAGTGTTATTAAAGTCATAAAGGATATCCTGAATTATGTCAGGTGTCATGAGGTAGTTGTTAAGTTTTAATTGTTCGGTCAAGTCTATCAGTATTTGTGGTCTTAATGCAGGCGAAGTCAATTTTATTGCTCTGTCTATATAACCGATGATTGTACCCTTTTTTTGTGTGATATGATGGTTAGAGTAGAAGTCTAATATGCGGTCTGTGTTTTGTTTTCTTTTATGCCATTGTGTTAGTATTTTGTCTTGTTGTTTTAGTAATGTCATATCTAAAAAGTCCAGTGTATTATTTCTTTGGTCTTCTATTGTGAATAATGACGATGATAAAAGGAATAATAAAACAAAGAGTGGACAGACTATACAACACAATGACAAAACAAAAAGCAAATGAATCTATAATACCGGTCGCCATACCATATATAAACAAATTGTCCCATAAGATTAAAAACATTTTAACACCATACAACATCTAAATTATAAACAAACCTCGAAACCAGATTAAACAAATATATAGCAAGTTAAAGGTAGCAACACCCACAAACAAAAGGTCCAATGTAATATACAGTATACCATGTAAGGATTGTGATAAGAGATACATCGGACAGACCTCACAGAGACTGCAAGATAGACTAAACGCAGATAAATACACTAAAAACGCGACTACCGCTCTCAACAAACATCATACTACAACAGGGCACACATTTGACTATGAACAAACTGTGATATTAGGAGTGGAACCAAAACAAAAACAAAGGGAGTTTTTGGAAATGATTCATATACAATTAAACTCAGAAAACACGGTAAATGACAGACAAGACATTAAACAACTAAGTCAGACATACCTTCCACTCTTGACAAGACCAGATACACGAACATAAAGAAGAAAATAAATGACAAGACAAATGACATGACATACTATATGACAGACGGTTTGTTTTTAATGTGTTTATGTTAGTTGATTAAGTTTGATTTTATTGTGGATGTACTTGGCAAAATTATTGTATTAGTTGATTTTATATGTATGTATGTTACATTTAAGGTTGTGTACCCTATCATCTGATATATCGGCATTACTGATGATAATACGTTTTACAGGTTGTTTGTGATTTATATATCCAGTGCTGAAGAAGGTAGATGTACCACCGAAACGTACAATTTTATACTTTTATTCGTTTATAATAATTAATTAAATTAACCTGTCAGAGCTAAACTTTTATTGTTCCCATATAACGTAAACAGGTAACAAATTCATATACATCTATATATATATATATATATATATATATAAATATTTATATATATATATATATATATATATATATATATATATATATATATATATATATATATATATATATATATATATATATATATATATATATATATATAGTTACGTGCTAACTACCACGAAGCAGGAGTGTTTTTTATCTATCCTAATTGTGGAGAACGAACTTGTATTGAACTTTCTGTCACTGAGACTTAAAACGAACTAACTAACTGAACTCTCAAACTATCTGGCTTATGCGTATTTGTGTCCTATTCCTAATTTGTCACGTCATTTCCGCCCTTCAGGTTGACAAGTACCAGAACACTCGGAACATAGATCAGTAAAATTTCAAAAGCTGGCAGTTTTAGAGCCATAAATTAAATCTAATGTATACAAGTAAGTCTATGCACTATAATGAGTTTATAAGTCATAGAAACGAAACACCATAACTTTTTCACAATTATTGATGTCTACATAGTAATATCTTCGAAAGCTGCAATAAATCGATGATGTCAAGCTAAAGCAAGATCCCCAGAGCCGCCAGACGTTCCTTATTTTCTCAGTAATAAAATTTGTGGGATGAAGTAGTGCTCGTTTGAACTTTTTAATGTATGGATATTTGCTATATGCATGACATTTCGCTCATACTGTCATACTCACACTTAATGTTTGTCTGGCGGGATGTTTGGCCCATACGATCGGTCTGGCAGCTTGCATAAGATATTGATATAGTTCCTTGAGTATCATAATATATAAAAATCAAAGTATGAGAAAGTAAGGTAAGTAGAGTTTTTTTCCATCTTTAGCACCTGATACCTGGAAATCGGCCGTCGGCAACAAGATAGCGTATCCATAACAGTGAAAGTACATACGAGCACTACTTCATCCCACAAATTTTATTACTGAGAAAAATAAGGGATGTCTGGCGGCTCTGGCATCTTGTACTAAGTGTAAGGGGAATTAAGTATTGAAGTCAATTTATTAATTACTACATCTTTTAGAAAATGGAATTTGCATCTTGATAACGAAGGAACATTACATAACCCATTTTATACGAAATATCTAAATAAAGCATATTCCTTCATGGAATTCTTTTGAATAACAAGGAAATATTTGTGGACTGAAAAAATTAACTAATCCAGTAGATGTAACTTTAGTTTAGAATTAAAACATTCTAATATTGATATTTATTTTCAATATACGGTGTTTAAATCTATATCAAATTAGTGCATACAATATTTTCTAATCTTGAAGATGGTAGAGATTATATGAAATTCAATCATCAATAGTTTACCCTGCATAATTATTGGTCATTGATATATTTTTGATTGTTTTTAAGATATACCTTAATGTACACTCCCAACTTCTTTCGTCGGGTCCCAGTTGAAATATATCCAAATTAAGAGCATTTGCAGGCTGAACAATATCTTGTGCACCATATGACAGTGGAACACATCAACATCTAAAAATGCGGTCTTCCTGGTCTAGCTTCTTGCCAAAAGTGGCCATTTGTTCTTTCTCCATATACTGAAGACGACGTTCGTGGAAACATATTCTTATGACGGACTGTAAAAAAAGTTTATGAATGATTTCTATAATATAGAGCCCAATTCTCATTCATTTCATTCATTCATTCATTCATTATTCATTCATTCATTCATTCATTTCATTTCATTCATTCATTCATTCATTCATTCATTCATTCATTCATTCTTTCATTATTAATTCATTCCATTCGTTCACTCATTCACTCACTCACTCACTCACTCACTCACTCACTCACTCACTCACTCACTCACTCACACACTTACTCACTCACTCAATCACAAATTTAAGATATAATTTCTAATAGCGTTATCGTAATGATTTTTTAAAAACTACCTGAATAACAAAAACAATTCGCCGTGGAACCCGAACTCCTGATTGCATTTTAGAGTACTAAAAATATGGAGCTTTTTGAAAAAGAAATCGGCCAAAATTTAAACAAACAAATAACCTAAATTATTGTTAAATATTGAATTAATATTTTTTCTAATAGAGTTAGGTACTTCTACAAAGTTACTTTGAAAAATATAATAGCACTAAACAAATCGAAGCAAAGTTTTGAAATCAATTTGACAAAAATCTGACAACTGTAATATATAACCTTTCTCAAAGCAAATCTATAACATCTAACCCAACCAAAAATGTTGGTACTATCAAGAAAAAAAAGCGTCTATAAAACATGAATTTACAAATTACAGATGAAGCAATGTTAATTCCATAATGAAATATCAGTATATATTACAATTTTTCTTGATATTGTTTATATATAACGGAGTAACAAACTTGTGTTTTATTTTTGTATTATTGAAGTTTCTTCATTATTTGAAGATACTTCAATTACCTTTTTGTTTCTGTTTCTCTATCTATTACATACAAATGAGTGGTAAATATTCATATGCTTTACGGATATTAAAGAGCTATAAAACATCGGCTATTGAAATAATATTTCGATATCAAACAGATTTGTCACAAATATTGGAAAAAAATACGATGAAAAATACAAGGAGATAATACCTACATCACAGTGTTCCATTCCTAGCCTCATTAAGCTATATCACAGAGATAAAGCTGGTCGTTTTGAGTAACTATTATGATTAACTATATATTTGGTTATATGAGATATAGATTCAGTAGATATTGATTTTTTTCGGATTAAAATATTAAAAATCTATACAAGTATAGTGCTTTGTGAGAATCTGAATAGCCAAGATACTAAAATATTAAGAGATGGGTTGATCTCATTTTCGTTCTTACATACCTTCAACATTTTTCCTCGATACATAGATAAATCGCCAAGTTTCTTCAATTTAATTTCATAGCTCTGTTCCTTGATTCAAATAAGTCAAGGTATTTCCATTTATCTTTGTAGCAATACTGGTCGCAGCTGCCAAGACATACTGAAATCGGCAATCTTCAGAGAATGTGAAATTTGTTGCAGTCCAACTATATATTGAGTCTTGAGTTGGAGAATACCCGTCTAGATTAGCTACAAATAAAAATAGGCATACAAAAATATTATTTTTGAATTGTCCTAAATTTTTATTTCAAGCTGAATTGAGGTATCTTGAAATGATGGCTTTATTTTTATTCATAAAAGTATGTGTAATATTATTATTTTTATAGAGATAGATATATATATATTATATATTATATATATATATATATATATATATATATATATATATATATATATTTATATATATATATATATATATATATATATTTATATAAAGTTCAAACTTTAAAATAATACACACTTGGCTCAGTTTCACTATATAAAAATATTTAGATACTGTGATTTAGCAGTAAAGGATAGTCGACATGTTTCGAGTTATGAGCTCATTATCAAGACTGACTGTAGTCAGAGTAGTCTCCTGTAGGAGAGTATTACATCTTATTTTATAAAACAGAACAAAAGCAAAGGCGATACCTGAAAATCCAATTTGTTCGTTTACAAGGGGTAATTTACTATTATGGGCGGCATGTTAGATCGCAATTTGCAGTACTTAGTTTAGGGAAAGAGCTGTTATATACTTGACCTATCTGACCATGAATTCAACTCAAAATAATGTAAAATTCCTTCAGCGTTGTATTTTTTATTTTTATTTTCCAACTAAAATTCGATGCATGAAATTTATATAAAATCAGCAAACAAATGCGCCGCACGAAAACGAATTAGTTATGTGGTATTTGGCGTAAATATTCATGTTACAATATTAATTACCCACTACCTTCCTTATATCCGTCCTTCAAATTCGACCTGTTGAGAATACCGACGCAACATTTCATCCAAACAAACCAAGGAGATCGAAAGGAACAAGACTCAGTTTCTTCAGAAACATACAGAGGCGTATGAAGTAGCAGTAACCAATTTGCAGAAACCTAACAATCAAATTCTACTGAAGCATATTTTCTCCTGAGGATAGCTCCATTAGCAAAAACTATATTTCGACGGAGAAAACAGTTAATTACACCGTGCGTATTAAGAAAGCTTTTTTTTTCACACCTACATGCAAAATGAAAAGGCAAAAATTTGGGATTGAATTGTAACTAACTGTTTACATTATTAGGATATGTTTTTGAATATCGAAATATATAAAGGTCCTCCAGGGAAATGGAGGAAACATGACAACAATTAAAACTCTCGTCATAACCAATAGCAGCTATATTTAAATAAAAGCCATTATTTGTTTATGTATAACTATTACAAACAGTCTACCGTTTTGTTATTTAATTAACAGAAAAAAAATATGTGAAAGGAACTCTTACGTGCAAATAGGAAAGGCCTTCCACAGAAAATAACGAGTCGTAAGCTAAAAAGTGAAAAAATGGCGGACGCTAAAATCAGAAATATTTTTGCAAATTTAAAAAACAAACGGGACGTTCTATGTCTAACAGCTTACCATCTCAGAGTAGATCAGATGATGTATTATTTTCTGTCCACGAAAAAGTCATTAGATTGATACCAGATGGTAATATATGCTACTTGATGTGGTAGTATGGAATTACTACTTACTATATCTTCAAAGATTATAAAATCTAACATGATTCATAGAAAACAGAGATGCAGTTGTTTTTCTATTTAGTGGTATAGATTATGAACGGTCATTTGTAGATTTTCAACATGCAGGAATACATAACAAAAGCAACAGTAATAATATCACATTTGGCAGAAACAACTACCGGTCCTGAGAACTATCAGGAAAAATAATTGCTTTTGAAAACCTGTCCTGCCCTGCACCATGTTTTGACATATGGCATAACAAAAATAATTTGTTATTATTATAATAACTGTTATTTATTATTGTTTGATTATGAATAACCTATTATGTAAAACCAAAAAATTACTTTATCACTCAGATAAAGTGTCAAAGCGTTGCTAATTCGAGTCATAAGGCCTGTTACCGCAATCTAATTAAAAGTGCTTGATGAGTTCAACATAATTTTTTTCGAGCAAAATTTGTTCCAACATTCTAAAAATTACAGAAATATAGAAAGTAAACTAAAGACTTCCCATATTTATTGAAGGCAACTTCAAACAATTTATCAACAGTTCCTAGTATATATTCAAAAAAATACACTAAATTATTGCCCACCTGAAGAAATCTCCGACGTTTAATAGTTATTTATGTACCAAGTGCGTTATATAGATCCCTAACGCCCAGAGGGTAACATTCGGCAACGAGGGCCTTTGGCCCGAAGGATGAATGTTGCCCGATGGGAGTTAGGATCTAGTAACGCTCGTGCTGCATACAAGATTTATTTTTCAAACGAAAAAATATTTTATTATAATGAAAAATCGATTTTTTTAAAATCGGTTCATTGCTCCTTATACTTTCCTTCTTCATAGTAATGGCATGTTTTTGTTGATATTTTGACGTTTGTTGAATATTTTTGTCATCATTATATTTAGTGAATGTCATGGCTGCTTTTTTTGGGTAGTCTTATAGAAATAAATGAAAATGAATATGAATTAACCCAGAAATATAATAGAAAATGCAGCCAAAACTGCGAATAATTTATTGCTGAGAAATACAGTCCTTATACGACAATGGATTATGAAGTTTTTAAATCAATGGAAGTTGCTTAATTTCTCCTCGTACAATGAGCGGGCGTTATGATCCCTAACGCCCGCTCATAATGCGCTAGGGCAGCGGTCACCAATAATTAGTTTCGATTGGGGTCCGTTTTAAGAAATGAAATGGCCATCGCGGTCCTCACAACACGTGGTCGTCGCGGCGTCCGTCAATGCGGGGGATACATTTTCATTAAATTACCTACTCTGTAGTACAAGTTGCTGTGTTCTCGCGTCCAATGGCGGTCCGCCATTTGACAACCCCTGCCCTAGGGCATTATGAGTGTATTTATAGCAACCGCATCTAATGTAAAATAAACGAATAATATACAAGTGAAAAATAAAAAATGTTTTATCGAATGAATTTCAAGATACGGGGGCCAAATTATCACAGCTACGATTACAGCAGTAGCTCTGAACCTACTGAATTCATTAGGCGATTTGTAAACGTGTGTAACTCAGGTCAGAGCCGGTTCAAATATTCAGATCACAGAAACTTGAGTCATTGAGCTGTGACTCTACTGCGAACTGAACGGTTCACGACTCGCAGACAAGCAAAAGTAGTACTACGTTGTCATTTCCAATTTGAACTGTGTATCTGTGGTCGGTTACTGCGGCAGAAACAAGCATATACATTCTCAGAAGAACCAGTGCATAAGTACTGATGAAAGTGATTCGTTTCGTCTGCGTGAGCTGTGGTCTATGTAACTCAAATAGATTATGCTTGCATTTATATCGATTGCTTAGTATTTAAATGTGGGATTCTAAACCTCACTTTTCTTATTTGACATTACAAATTTTGACCTCAGACGAAAGTTTAATATTTGTATCGTACGCGAACGCTCGATAGTTGACAAATAATAACTAACGAAATCATAGTGTGATGCAAGTGATCCGATAACCCATGACTCATGACTTCCTCTAGTAACTTTAGTTCTACTAGAGTCGCTCGCGACTCATGCGTCGCGAAGGTATTAATTGAGCTGACCTGTGAGTCGGCTCGCGGCTCCGGTTCAAATGCGTGAGCCATGATCTGATCTGCAACTCATGCTTATATATTGAGTTACCCATTTCTAGCGATTTGACATAAATTTGAATGTTCACAAGAATGTACATTTAAAACTTCAAAATTTGAAACATCTTATATTTCGATCATCAAATTATGGTTTTTGTGTGTCAATTTCTTTGAAATGGAGTGTTACATTGGACTTTCAAGAAAATATTGATAAATAAAATAAGCTATTACATGAAGTGAACAAGGAAAATTCTTTAATAATTCAAAAAATTATCAAACAACTTTCCAAGGAAGCGGGTTATACATATTCAGCAACACAAAATCTGCATTCACAATCGACCGGTGAATTATAGAAATTGTCAAGTCACCCCGACTCAAAATCTGCATACAGCTGTTTCGATCTTATTAGATCTCATCAGTGCAGCTTATTTGACTCGGAGTGAATTAACAAATTTCTAATTGTTCCCAATACAAATCGTGGTCAGTAACACTGGCTGGATAACAATCCAGAGCGCCATCCACGAAAGAATGGGAAACACACAATTCACCGCTTAGACTGAAAATGCAGAAATTCGTCCTTTAAACAGACCTTCTGATATGGAAAATTCTACTCTACAACAG
>JARQZK010003611.1:0-100000 GCA_030704885.1 Cynegetis impunctata
AAGCAATCGAAAATACGTAATGCGACGTCAAATCTGACATCTTACCTCGTCGAATTTAACTAAATTTAAATTTTGCAATGAAAGTTGTGAAATTATCTACCTCGTATTTCGTATAGTCTGCAATTTTAAACCATATTCCATCTTTATATTATTGGGAAAGAGTCGCCAAATGCATTTTCGCACATTTTCCTTTCGAACTTAGGAGCATTGTAAATTACGAAAGCGAACTTCAAATTGTGACAGCTAACTGGTTCGTAAACTACCGGAAAATGAATATATATTAGCGATCGACGGCTAATAATTATATTTTCACGTGAAAAACTTACCTGAGAAGAAGATTTAAAGCTCATTTTTCCGAAGAAAATCCATAGCGTCGTTTCGATGCAAACATGACGCTGAGCCTTTGAGAACTTTCAATGTTTTGACAATGAATTCGGCCAATCAGAAGTCATTGGAAAGTAGGGGTTATCGATCGAGGAAGGATGGATTTTTTTTTGTGTCTCTTTCTATGACGTTCGGGCCCCGATAAACCGTCGCACTATACTTAAGTCGCTGATTGATAAATTTTTTCGTTCGATGTTCGAGGCACAGATTAGTGGGTGTGGCTTCGTCCACGGCATGCTTTCCGACCGCCGAAACGAACGAAAATTCGATCTTTTTTTTTCGCCCCGAAAAAAATCGTCCAAACTTTGAAAATTCGAAATTCCCGAAGCAAGATTCCGGATCGAAAATTCCAATGTCGCAATAAGATGTAGAAATTTGGTTTTCTATCGAAAAAAAAATGTCGCAATCGAAATTTTTCGATTTTTTGAAAAAGTAGACCCCGGAAAACCCGGGTCGCCTCGGTTTCGTCTGCGAAGAGTGGACGTTTTTTCGGGAATTTTTCTCGGGCGTTTCCGGCCGATTTCGACGCGGCAAAAAGTCGCGATCGCGTTCCGGAAGGATCGAATTACGATTTCGCCTCGATTTCGCCCTCTAGGTAATGCCGTTCGGGCTGCGCGCGCTTTTCGACGTAATTTTCGGCGGTCTATGGGGGCCGAACGGGGCCCCTTTTCGAAAAAAACGCTTCGTAGTTGCCTCGAATCGACCCCGATCTGCCCCGGAAAAATGTCAAATTTCCCGATAAACTCCCCGTTTTCCCGCAAATCCGGATTATGCATCGCCTGCAAATTCAACTGTTTATTACTCTCCTCTTTTCGCTTATTTATTTAGTATTATATACAAATCGATCTCTTATCGTGCCACATGTTACAGCTCTTCGTTTTTTAGTTGGAATTATTGTTTACTTCAATCACTAGAAAATATATTCATTTATATAGGTAGATACATAAATTTCAGATATCCGAAACAATACTTTTTCTGTCGGATTTACATTTGGTTAATATCAACTGATAGATAGTGGTTCATTGACATTCATAGAAATAATTGATTGATTCTTATAGAAAATGGATGAAAATCTTGAATTAAAAATGAAGTTACTTGTAGGAAAGAAAAACTTCTTGTTTTCTAGAATGCAAAAACTTTACGATGATGGTCAAAAAATTAATATTAGAGCTAATTTAAAAAATTTCAAAATAAGATTTGAAACGTTAGAGGAGACTAAACAAGAATTTATTAGTATTGTAAATCAAATAAACGAATTGACTCTAGAGATTGATAGGGATGCTAACTTAGATTTTGCAGCACTAGAAGCGGTTGATGAACTGTATTGTCATATTAAAGACATTGCCAGGGTTGTTTTCGGTAAGAATTCGGACGGTTCTACATCTGCTATTCAGGCTACTTCAACTAACGTTCCCGTTAAATCTCTTCCTCGTTTACCTGAAATATCGTTACCCACGTTTGGAGGTTATATTCAGGATTGGCCAGTTTTTCACGAATGTTTTGCTAATTTAATACATAACAATAAAGACTTGAGTGATGTTGATAAAATAGATTATTTAGTAGGCAAACTTCATTCAAAGGCGTTAGATGTTTTTCGCTGGAATACCACCGATAGGTGCTAATTATAAAAATTATCTGGGAAGCATTGGAAAAGAATATCAAGACAAGCGGCAGTTTTGCGAATTTTTTATTTAGACAAAAATTTTCGAATTTAAACCATTGGAAATACATAGTTCAGATCAATTGAATAGTTTCATCTCCAATTTTGATATTTCGGTCAGAGCGTTGAAAGGTCTGAATGTACCTGACTTAGCAGATTTGTTATTTTTCTTATTTAGCTTTAAAAAAGTTTGGACGCAGAAACGAAAAGACTATTGAAAATAATAGACGGGATTCTTCGTTACCTTCATTACTCAGATATTATCACGTTTGCTGAAGAACGAGCTAAAATTTGTACTCGTATGTCTTCAGCTAAATATTCTAGTCGAAGTTCTCAGTTAGTAAAAACTATAACGCCAAACGCGATGAAATTAAAAGGCTCACATACATTTATAAGCACACAACGTACGAATATATCACCAAATAAATGTGATATATGCGATAGCAACTTACATATAATATTGAAGTGTTCACAGTTCTTGAAAAAGTCCCCATATGATCGTTATAAAATGGTTAAAGAAAAACGTCTGTGTTTGAATTGTTTAGGTCGACATAAAGTGGTATCTTGTAATAGTAAATTGAATTGCAAAACTTGTCAATTGCGACATCATAGCCTATTGCATTTTTATAATTCAAATTATACTTCACTTGTTAATAAAGTAGACGAAACTACAGAGTCAAGTCATAATTCTGATTCGTTTAAACCAGATAAACCTTTGAATCTCCTTGATACGAATGGTCAGCACGATAGGTTGAAATCGTCAGACAAAGCAATCAGTTTATGTTCGGTTTTAGCTCGCAATGAAATTAGAGGATCTGAAGTACCGTGTAGAATTTTGTTGGGTACTGCGGTAGTAAATATTCTTGGTCAAAATGGTTTAATGCACAAAGCTCGAGTACTGCTAGATTCTGGAAGTCAACGCCATATTTTCACAAAATCGTTAGTTAGAAAACTTAATCTCAACATAGTTAAGAAGAAATCTGTTATAAGCGGTATTAGCAATTCATCGCAGGAAGTTATGGGACAAGTTAAATTAACTATTTGTTCAAATGTCAATCCTTCATGCGTTTATCCAATTGAGGCATTAGTGATAGAGGAAATTATAGATTCATTGCCGAGTGCATCTATCGATAGACATATTGCTTCTGAATTTTGTAACTTACCACTTGCGGATAAGGAATTTTTCTCACCTGGACCAATTGATGGTATTATAGGCGCTCAACTTTTTGGTTATTTATTGGGAAATAAAACCATTAGAAAGCCAGCTTCTAAGCTTCGGCATTGGAGACCGTTTTTTGGGTATGTTATAATGGGAGAGGTACCTATATTCATAGTACTCTCAAAACGTTTAGTTGTGTTTTAGTGTAGTTTTTGAGGATCATCTAGATAATATAGTAGAAAAATTTTGGGAGTTAGAGGAAATTCCCAAGCAAAATTTTTAATGAATTCCGAAGATATTCAATGTGAAGAAATCTTCAAAAATTCTTATCGCCGAGAAAGTGACGGCCGGTATGTAGTTAGTTTGCCGTTCAAAGAATCTCCATCGAAGTTAGGAAATTCATATCCTATAGCATTGAGGAGATATTTAGCGTTAGAGCGCAAATTCGATCAGAATCCTTCGTTTAAGGCTTCCTATTAATAAAAATCATTGAAGATTATTGTCAAAAAAGGGTTTCTGAGAAAGGTTAATATTGAACATGGGATAAGTGAAGATAGCTATTTTATTCCGCATCATGGAATACTTAAGGACAGTACCACCACTCCACTTCGTATAGTTATGGATGCTAGTTGTAAATCTGATAGCTCGTATTCCTTGAATGATTTATTGTTTAACGGGTGCAGACTTCAACACGATATATTAAGCTTGTTCATCAATTTTAGATTATTCAAAATTGCGTTAACTGCAGACATAAGACAGATGTACCTGCAAATCAAATTATGTGAAGATCATCAGAAGTTTCAACGTATATTATGGCGTGATTCAAATCAAGAAGATTTATCCTGTTTTGAACTCACAACAGTTACTTTTGGTGTTAAAAGCTCGCCCTATTTAGCTTTGAGAGTTATTCAACAATTAACTCGCGATGAAGCTGAAGTATATCCGCTAGCCTCTAATATTGTTAGTAATAGCATGTACATGGACGATCTATTGTGTAGTGTGGAGTCAGTAGATGAAGCCAAGAGAATTTATTTAGAGATAGTGTCACTCTTTAAGGCAGGAGGTTTTGAAATGGTAAAATGGGCGGTCAATGACAATGAGGTCTTTGATACCATTCCAGAAAATTTACGATCGCAAACAGCTGTTCAGCTTCCTTCAGAATTTCTGAGCGTCCTGGGTATGCAGTGGAGTCCAAGCTCAGATAATTTATCTTATAAGTTTGGTTTGTCAATTAGAAAATGCACCAAACGGAATATTTTATCTACTGTGGCAAGAGTTTTCGATCCTTGTGGTTTAATTGCACCGGTCACACTGAGGATGAAATTATTCATCAAACAGTTATGGTCATATCATTTAGATTGGGATGAAGAACCGCCTTCGAAGTTTGTAGAGGCTTGGAATAAATTTGAGTCGAAATTATATGTGCTCAAAGATTTTAGTTTGGCTCGTCACTTAGGAGCTTGCAAACATGCTTCGTATGTGCTCATTGGATTTGCAGATGCTTGTGAAACATCCTATGGTGCTATGGTATATTTGCGTAGCGCCGCTGGAGAAAATATTTCGGTGAATTTAGTTTGTGCCAAGTCGAAAGTATCACCTTTGAAATATGTATCTATTCCCAGGTTAGAGCTCTGTGCTTCTCTTTTGTTAGCTAGGTTGATTGATTTTGTGATACGTGTATTAGAACCACGTATATTGATTGAAGAGATATATGCATTGTCAGATTCAACAGTTGCATTGTGTTGGATAGTGTCACCTTCTAGTCGTTGGAAAACCTTTGTTGCCAACCGTGTATCCAAAATACAGGAGTTGGTTCCACTTTCTTCGTGGTTTCACATTGAGGGAACCGAGAATATCGCAGATATGCTCTCTCGCGGATGTGATCCCATCAGTTTTATCTCCAACCAAGAATGGCTAAATGGACCGAAATGGCTGAAATTGGATCGAGGTTTCTGGCCAATTTCTATGATAAAATCTAGCGACACGTATTTAGAGCAAAGGGTAATTTCATTAATTGTGGTTGAGCCCACCGCCAATCTTTTATATTGCTTGATTTCGAGATGTTCTGATTGGTATAAGTTACTTAGAATTGTAGTATGGATTTGTAGATTTGTCAAACTGCTGCCTGTTCAACAGTATATTGGAGCATCTGATCTTACGTTCGCAGAAAATTTGCTTATAAAAATTGTACAACGTGAACATTTTTCAGATGTTATCACTTCGCTAAAAGATGGAAATAGATGTGGAATAAAATCCATTCGTAAACTCAAACCATTCATTCAGGATGATTTATTGAGGGTTGGTGGACGATTACATTTCGCCAAACTTGATTTTGAAAGTAAACACCCGCTATTATTGCCTAAAAAGGATAAATTTGTTAATTTACTGATTAAACACGTTCATGCAAAAAACTTGCATACTGGATCAAATTTAGTTTTGTCACTGTTGAGACAGAAATATTGGATATTATCAGGAAGAGGCGTTGTGCGAAATGTTATTTCCAAATGTAATTTATGCTTTCGTTTTAAACCTATTGTATATCCACCATTAATGGGAAATCTTCCAGCATGTAGAGTGCGAGAAGCGAAACCGTTTCTAAACACAGGTGTGGATTTTGCAGGTCCACTTCATGTTCTAATGAGTCGTTATAGAGGTGCTAGGACGACAAAGGCTTATATTTGTTTATTTGTTTGTCTTTCAGTAAAGGCAGTGCATTTAGAACTAGTTTCAGATCTATCTACCGAAATTTTCATTTGCGCCTTCAAAAGGTTTATAAGTCGTAGAGGATACTGTGCCTCAATATATTCAGATAGAGGGACTAATTTTATTGGTGCCAAAACTGAGTTGGCCGAGATATATAGGTTAGTTAACAAAGTTGAATTTGAACAGAAACTTAGTAGCGAATTATCTTCACGTGGCATCGAATGGAAGTTCAATCCTAGTCAGGCTCCGCATTTTGGAGGATTATGGGAATCCAATGTAAAATCGGTAAAAACACATTTATATAAAATAATCGGTAAGCAAATCCTCACGTTTGAGGAAATGACTACATTGTTAGTACAAATTGAAGCTTTACTTAACTCTAGACCGCTTTGCTTGTTATCGTCAGATCCTGCGGATCCAGAAGCTTTAACACCTGCTCATTTTTCGAATCTTAGGCCTTTGGATAAGTTACCTGCTGTAGATCTTAGTTCCGAGAAACCTACACTATTAAATAGGTTTCAGTTAATAGATAATATGGTTCAATGTTTCTGGCGAAGATGGCATCTTGAGTATTTACACAATCTACAAACGCGGGAACGATGGAATGTCGACTCAAAATCAATTAAAGTCGGTACTGTAGTATTATTACATCAACCGAATTTGCCTCCCTTGCAGTGGCCTCTTGGGCGCATAACGGAGGTATTTCCAGGTAAAGATGAAATTGTTAGAGTAGTAAATGTGAAGACAAAAACGGGAACCTATTTACGTCCTGTTGTGAAGGTGTCTCCGTTACCTTCTCAATAATTGAATTTATCAGTTTTTTGTTTCTCTCGTTTTAGTTATATTTAGCAGAAAGCTCAATTTCTAGAAACAATTTGTTTAGAATTTTAGTTTATATCTCCTTTGTTAGTTTGAATCAAATTTAAGTTTCTTTAAGGTAACGAATTTTAGTTTATAGGATCTGAAAATGATTTTTCAGGGGTGGGGGAATGTTTGGTATTGAAATATTTTTTACTTTTCCGTGATATCAGAACACACGTGTGGCGATGTTGTATATTCGGTTAACCGAGAAGCGAGAATTAATTAGTAGAATACACCGCAATTAGAACGGTACGAGATCGATCTGTTGAGTTTTTCGCGTTATTTTTGATAGTTTTGGATATAGTTTGGATATATCAAATAGCAGACAATAATAATTGTCACTTTAAGTTTTATGAAGTATCACGGTTTGTGTAGTTACATTCTTAGTTTGGTTTTACCGGTATCCTTGATTCCTTCCCGCTTTCCTATCATATTACAGGTAATAGTGTTTGACGTAGAAAATAGCTGTGACACCAAACTGTGGTAAGTCAATCGTTTTAGTTAGTTTTTGCATTTCGTTATTTCATAAAATTAAACCCAAATTATATTTTCCTATACAGTCCATTCATACAGTACAAAACAATATATATATATATATATATATATATATATATATCGCGCCATCTGACAAATTCCATGGGCCACTTGACATACCTGCCAATGTCATAATTCACATTCTTTTCCACTTCAGCACTGACCTTCATTGAATAATTAACAAGTATTTTGGTTGCCTTTCAATTGTTGTTGTATACTATTTTATGGTATTTTGTTTAAAAAGGAAATATTTTTTTAAAAGTTTGCACTTTGTGTTCACACTTCTTGGAAGCTTTATGCGATGGATTTCTTATAAACCTGACAAGTAATTCCTTCAACTTAAATTTAACTTTTTCAAACTTTCAGAGAATTTTTAATTTCAATTATTTACTTGCAGGTAAGCATCGATGATGACTAGTAAATTAGTCAAAAGTGTTCTGCTACGATTTTAAGAATAAAAATTTTGCATTAAGTACAAAAAATGGATGCAATTACCTGGGGCTAACTATAGATACGAAACTAGAGAGGACAAAACTCATTGATACTATGACTAAGAAACTTACATTATTGATAGGTGCACTCAGAAAAGTAAGCCCATATTTAAATACTAGAGCCAAAAAATACATATTACTCCTATGCTAAGCTACTTGTTAAGTATATGGTCTAATATATCTGTGCTACAAAACAGAGCCTTAAAAGCTATATACAACTTGCCTCACAGCACTTCCACAAGAGAATTATATAACATTGTCTACCTACCGAACATTAAACAAATGAAAAAAATGGAGGACTCAAAATTGATACATAAAATAGAAAACAAACTACTGAAAGTGAATATTTCGCTCAAAAAAAGGGTAGAATTACATGATCACTATACGAGATACAACCTGAACTACGAACTGAAGAAGATAAGAACTAAAAAAGTATTACACTCCCCTATCTACCAGGCTACCACCTCCTACAACGAACAACCTACTCAAATAAAAGAAGAAAAGGATATAAAAAATTTTACCAAAAAGCTTAGGGAACATATTATGGATAGGTCGTCAGCGCAGTAACTTCCATCAACTCACCGTTACTTTAACTCACACATCGAATATTTTGAATTATTTTGTACCTTACAAAAATATCATCTATGTTATCATCAGAAATGATGATTTGTAGATTTATCTAAATAAAAAAAAATTCTACCACTCCTCTGATTCCGCCTTGTGCATACAGCTCTAGACACTTTCATTAAATTCTATGGGGTCAACACCCGCTCAATCGAAATGGAAACATACATGTATATGAATATATATATATATATATATATATATATATATATATATATATATATATATATATTCATTCGAATTGTTGTTGCCTGTGAACTATTTCTAATCTTTTGATAATTATTAGTAATAACAGGCTTGTTGAATCTCAAAAAACTCGATTTTATTAAAAAGTTGACGTTCCGCCACGACATTCGTTTTTGTTTTGATTGAGATTCAACAAGCCTGTTATTGCTAATAATTATCAAAAGATTATATATATATATATATATATATATATATATATATATATATATATATATATACTACATAATGAGAACAAGGAAAATTCTTCAATAATTTAAAAAATTATCAACTTTCCAGGAGAGCTGGATATGTGTATTCCCCGACGAGAATTCTACATTCTCAATCCAACAGTGAATTATAGAAATCGTCAAGTCACCCCGACTCAAAATAAGCTCTCGTCAGTGCAACTTATTTGACTCGGAGTGAATTAACAAATTTCTAATTGTTCTCCAATACAAATCGTGACCAATCTACTATCTGGATAACAACCCAAAGTGCCCTCTACCAAGGATATTGTAAACAAACAATTCACCTCTTAGATCGAAAATGCAGAATCCCGTCGGGAGAATACATAACTTGCTGACATGAAAAGACTACTCTGCAACTGTGGAGTATGAGGTTCCAAAGCACGTTAACTCTGCGTTTTTAAAAACTCTATACATACTCATGAGAGTGCGCTCCATAAATACTTGTCGCGAAATTTGCTATATTCAAAAACAAATCATGAAAAATATACAAGTCGACCATGCTCAAAAATGAACAAGGAAAATTCTTCAATAATTTAAAAAATTATCAAACAACTTTACAAGGGAGCTGCTTATATGTACGAGGATATATTGAAAAATTCTTAGCCTACTATAATAGAACCCAACAAAATTTCAATGTCAAAATATTTTATTACTCAACATATTCTCCTCCTTATTGTATACATTTATTACAGCGAACCCTAAATCACGAATTTTTTGCATGGCAACATGAGATTTGTGTGCAGGGGCGTTGTCTTGCAAAAACAAAACATCTTTCGATAGCTTTCCGCGTCTTTTCTCTCTAATTTTTTTCCGTAGAGTGGTCAGTAATGTCGAATAGTAATCTCCAGTTATTGTTCTACCCTTATCCAAAAAATCAATCATGATTACTCCATGGCAATCCCAAAAAACTGAAGCAAGAAATTTTCCAGCAGATTTTTGGACACGAAACTTCTTAGGTCTTGGAGAACCGAATTGTCGCCATTCCATCGTTTGTTGCTTTGTTTCTGGATCGTAAAAATGTACCCAAGTCTCATCCATAGTAACAATTCGGTGTAAGAAGTCTACATCGTTTTCAAATCGAGCACAGATCGAACGCGATGCTACTACACCTGCACGCTTTTGGTCAATATTTAAACATTTGGGGATCCATTTTGCACCAATTTTTCTCATGTCCAAATTGACGTGAACTATATGATGAACGCGTTCGTATTAAATATTCAGTGCTTCAGATATCCGTTTTAGCCCAATTCGACGGCTTGTTAAAATCATGTCATGAACTGCATCGATATTTTCGAGGACTGACACAGAAACTGGCCTTCCCGATCGGTCATCATCTTCAATGGAAAATTTACCTCTTTTGAAGCTTGCAGTCCAATTTTTCACGGTCACATACGAAGGACATTGATCACAAAGGGTATTAAGCGTAAATCTGCTCACCTCTTAACCCTTTTAAATACAGGTACTTGATGATGGCTCGATACTCCAATTTTTCGATTTTCACAATTTCGGTGGACATATTTTTTCTTTTAATTTATTGCGTAACTCTGGTTTACTTTTTTGACACTTCTAATAAGTTATTGTTCGTTGCTATGGTAACGCAATATTTTGTTTATGCAGGGAACTGGTCTAGGCTTACTAGATATCAATACATCCTCGTATTCCCCGACGTCAATTCTACATTCTCAATCCAACAGTGAATTATAGAAATCGTCAAGTCACCCCGACTGATATGAATATGTGGTCATATTATTGCTTTCTATGGTCATTCACCATCCCTTTAATTAGTTCTGCTACTTCTAAAATCCATTATATTGGATAATTAGGTCCAAAGCTATTTTCGTACATTTCTACTAATTTTTAAGAGTTTTTATCTTATCGTGGTTCTGCAGCTTTCGTAAGAAGGATTCAGCCAGGGTGAATCATTTTAAAATAACCTCTTCTTATTGCATGTTCTCCTGCTTTCTGCTGATCCCTCCAGCCACATGAAGGTGGGAATTTCGTTGAAAAAGCCTCAGTTTACTTACTCACACTTTCTAAATCAATTCTTTTCGTCTTCTTTGCATCCAAATCTTGTCGATATTTATGTTTTCCTATTTGTACTATTATGCGCAGCATGCTAGATTGTTATGCATATATTAATATGGAAATTTGATATTCTTGTAGTTTCAATTGGAAGTTTGTATATTGACTATTTTCCGAAAAATAATAAAGAAAATAAAATGTCATGAAATAATTTCAGTGAAATTTTAATTATATCAGGAATCTGAGGAAGCAAATTTTGTTTCAATATAACTGAAAAAACTCAATTTTGAAATTTCAACAATAAAAGAAATCTTTACCTCGTTTACTTCTTATTCTTTACAAATTTAGGAAGATAAAATACTTATTTGAACTTCTTAGAGTTCGATACATTGAAATAAAAACTCGTGAGCATCAGGGCTCCATCACTAAAGTCATAGGTATTTTTCGCGCGAAATGCATCGCGTCGAGATGAAATTCTAACGGATTGGATTATATTTTGAAAAATCACGCTTGAACATGCCTCAACATCAACTCAATCCTCGTACCAAATTTCAACCCTCTATTGTTAAACAAAATTCGCGAAGTGCATTGTGTACTGATAGGGAAGCAAGTCGGGATGCAACGCGACTGAGGAAAATGATTGAAACTACCAAAAGGCACTTCCTCAACACTAACTCAATCTACGTTACGAGTTTGAACCCTCTAACTTAACCCTTTCAGGGCAACTGGTTAGCTAGGAAGACCACAGTTTGTTAGTCATGAGTAAAACTGCTCGTTGGCTATTTCAGTATACCAGTATGTTTTGTGGGTTGTCTAACATGGCAAAATTTGACGTGTTCATCGAAGACAGACCGAAATAAGTCGAAGCGCGTATAACGTGCATTTGTTTACTATAGTTGGACACTACTCAGAGGATCTGCTGAAACTGTGTGAATTTGTTATTTTTATTTATGAATGGTGGAAAAATGGCTCCAAAGTTATTCACTTATATCTTACTTATGCATTTTCATGAATATATTGAACGTAAATGTTTCCTTTCTTTCGAAATTACTAATTTTGTTGGGGTCTCCTGAAGTGACCACTGGGCACTTACGTAATCGTGTTATCTTATTTTAGTTCTGAGGAAGCAAGTTTGGAGTACCTACCTACTGAATAGGCTTGCCAATTTTCGAAAGGACCAACCCGGGAGATTTTTTTAAGGAGTTTAGTAGGGAGGGGGTTGAAGAAAATGTCAATCATTTATTTATTTTTAATTTATTAATACCTACTCTGCTTCTAATATTTGAGAGATTTTTACCACAAAATCAGAATCATTAAAAATCGAAATTTGATTAGTAGAGCGCGGTTGCGTATAATTTTAAAAAAATTGGGGAAATTAGTCACCCCGGGAAGTCGGGAGGTTGACCATTATTACCGGAGTCATCCGGGCATTCCGGGAGGGTTGGGAACCCAATAACTGAATATTTAGAAAATCTTCATGCAGATGAGTTCTATGATTTGTAAGAAATGTTCAGCGTGCAGAGTAGAATTGTGTTTGAAACATGACAACATTATGTGGAGTGACCACATCCTGCAGGATAATCCTTGTGTTTTTTTATCTTGAAATTTGTTTCATTTTCTTCGAGTATCTCTAATAAACCATTATCAAACCATACATTATATTTTTTCCACAAAAAAATAATTTGGGCCGGAAAGGGTTAATCTGCAGAAGCTGTGGAGTTTGGCAAATTTTCAAAAACGACGAAAAAACAAGAAATCTCTACCTAAATATAAAGGCAGTAGGCAAAATTCAACAAAATTTTGATAGATTCGGTAACCACTTCAGATACCAAATTTCAGAGCAACTTATCACAAAATGTTTATTTATAAATTTAACTCAATGTATACATACTAATGATAATGTAAATGAATAATAAAGATCTGCTCTTATTGTAGTGCAAGACGTTATGCGATAGAATTGCCATCTCAAGTTCTAATATTAACTACTATACGAATACATCAACAAATAGCGTGTATTTTTTGTCGATCTCCCTTTCTGTCTCGCTCTCTCACCCCATGTCTATGTTCTTTATGCTACGTTCGCCCTTTCTCACTCTCTCTCTCAATCGGTATCAATCGCTCTCTCCCTCTTTTTGGACAAAAACGTCCCAAATCCGTTTCAAGGTTAAGCCACACATATCCGCACCGAGCCCGCACCGAGAAACGACCGTGTATTGGCTAATAAGTTCAAAGCCACGCATTTTCGACACACGGCCGCATGACGGCCGTACTACGAGCGCGGTCGGTAGCTTGTCAGTTGGCTCCACGAAGTTGTGAGTCTCAAAAAACTGAAATGTTCACCAGCATCAACAAACCGAATTGGCAACAAAAGCTATTGCATTGGACGATGAAGTAAATGAGAAAAATAGACCAAAACGATGAAAAATGTGGGTACACAACGCTAGGAGAGCAAGATATGTTGAAGGCTAATTTTGCACGTTGCTTCCTCATCTAATGGACGATGAGACCAAATTTTACGACTTTTGGAACTTGATAATTAAAGATTGAACAGTAAAAAAATTATCAATACTATCGATTTTTCCAGGTTAAGCAGAAAAATTTGCCTCCCACTAGCTACGCTCTAGTCTCCATTTCTATTATATGCCGAGAATCCATCGGACAACGCACCGTGCCCGTCAAAAATTAAAACATGAACTCGCACGGTGCGGACTCGTTGCGGATACGGTACGGAAGAGGTGCGGTCGCGGTGCGGGCATAAGAAAGCACGGTACAATGCATCACCGATACACGGCCGTTACACGGCTGTGTCTCGGTGCGGATATGTGTGGCTCACCCTTAAGAATTTTACCCTCATGCGGGCAAAGAAGTTTCACTTCAAAAAGTTTGGGAACCTCTGATCTAGATGAATTAATTGTAAGGTAGCAAAAAATTTCATTTATGAAAAACCGCGACCCAAGCCTCGGGTCGTGCCAGTGCCTAACGGATTCCAGTGTTGAAGGAGCGATCAAGATGTAAATCGAGCTGTTCAAAATTCATTGTATTCTAGAACGTGCTTTTGCAAGTCGAATATAAGGGCCGGTTAGGGCGTCAGGTCCTGGTTATGAGCCAATTAACATATCATTTCGGTGTTTTGCTCGTTACTGAAGCCCCGCTGGCTTTCCGAGTGTTTCGTGCTTTCTCCCTCATCTTCATAATACTCTCTGATTGGCATCTAAAGGTTCATTGCAACCGCCCTCAAGGGCGAGGGTAGTTTGCACCATATCAACTGATGAAGTTTATTCACAATAAAAATAATAATAATAATAATAAAGGTTTATTCTTCACTCGTAATTGTTAATATATGAAAAGTGATTGGCTGTAATAAGTTACAATCCATAATAAAGTATTTATTAATCCGTCATACTTCAAGGCATATGGATTAAACCACGCACGATACTAAAAAGACCTTTCATCAGAAGTTGAAGAGCATATATTAGATCAATCAAATGACATTGAGGGATTTTTATAAATATTCATTGATAATTCCCCAATTTGAGTCTGCAGTTCCCAATAATGTAAACATGGGTACCAATATTGGTTTTTTTTGTGTGGCATTTTTTTGAGACTAGTTTGAATATTTTTGATATATTTTTTTTTCCGAACAGCCGTGGTGCCTCTGCAAGTACATGCTGGGGTATCCATTATTAATATATTATATATATAAATATATATATATATATATATATATATATATAAATATATATATATATATATATATATATATATATATATATATATATTACATATTAAAACAATGGTTAAAAATAACAATTTACACATTTATTATAAGAAATAACGCATGACGCACGTTTCGGTGGAACTTCACCTTCTTCAGATGCTAATCTGTATGGGCTAGATGCTAATTTGTATGGGCTAGAGGTGGATAAAACACATTTATGTCTCGACTAGTCAATCTCGGAACGCGCAAATTTATAAGAGAAAGTAGTCAATGGAATTACTTTACATTTTGTATAAAAACATAATTCCCAAATATATTCTACGAGTTTCAAGTAATGGAACACTAAATCTAGTATTTAGCAACTCATGGGAAATACCTCGTTTCGGATAAACTCCATCAGAGCTAAACCATAAATACTTTAAAAAGCGTCTCTGAACAGATTCAATACTCTTTACATAAAACGCTTCTCCCGGATTCCAAACTAGCATATTCTAGTTTTGACCGAACTAAGGTATTACATAAAAGCAATTTAATTTAATTAATTAGTGAAATCGGGCATGAATTTCATTCTTCTACAATTTGAAATTCTCGAAGCGCTCAGTTTGTACCCCGCAAGATTTTAACGAGATCAGATTAAAATACAAGATGCTCCCTTTCATTTTTCCACTGAAATAAATCCTCATTTCAGCCTCGTATTTTATGAAAGGGCTTCTCCGAATGGAAAAATGCGGATCGTATTTTTTGGACTTTCAAAATCATCGTAGCGCAATGAATCGAGGAAGTTTTCCGGGAAGTAAAAGCATTGAAATGACTTCCAATTAAATTTATATTTTAGTGGTATAATTGGAGTTGAGGTTTTCATAAGTTCTTTCATTTTTCCCATCCACCAAGATGAATACCGGGTAACATTATTTCTGACACTTCAGATAACCAGACTGTTTTCCAGTGGGATTTTATACGCTTCGAAAATTTTTCACGAATCTCGGAAATCCAGAGGAAAATCGCTGTTGGTGTGGACCTCGTTTACGTTCAGTACAGCATTCAGAGGTTTATGTACTCTCATTTCAAATAACAGTTGTTTCATGATCATTTCAAAAAAAACTATATCGCAGCGGGCTGCATTAGAAGAGCAGGTTTTCATAACGTATCCAGTTTAAAAAATATATTCATCAAATTATGATTTTTTTTTCCAAATTCAAAAAACAATTCCCCCTCTAATGTGTGAACAATATTTATTTCCTCCCTGGGGGATCAACCCCCCAACCAATTCGTTTCAAAACCAATCACATCCAAGGTATCATACGAAACTACGTACTTACAATTTTTCAACCCTATTTCTATAGAATTGCGCCCTTTATCGTGTAAACAAGATTTATTTCCTTCTTTGGGGTCAACCCTCCAACCAATTCATATAGAAATAAATTGCATCCAAGATATCGTACGAAACTACCTACCTACAAAGTTTCAACACTTATGGTACCAAAATTGCTCCTTCTATCGTGAAACAAGTTGGGGGGTCAACCCCCCAACCAATTCGCATTAAAACTTATCCCATTCAATATATCATACGAAACTACCAACTCACAAACTTTCAAACCTATTTCTCCAAAATTACGCCCTTTATCATGTAAACAATATATATTTCTTCCTCCGGGGGATCAACCCGCCAACCAATTTGAATCAAAATCAATTCCATCCAAGATACCTTTAGAAAATACCTACATACAAACTTTTAACCCTATTACTCCAAAATTGCGACCTTTATCATGTAAACAAGATTTATTTCTTCCCCCAGGGGGTCAACCAATTCGAACCAAAACCAATCCCATTCAAGATATACAAAACTACCTAGATACAAACTTTCAACCCTATTGCTACAAAATTGTGCCTTCTGTCGTGTTAAAATTTTGCACGACACAGCGCATTTGATGTGATGCGAACCGCTGAAGATATCAATATGGAAAGGAAAGGAAACACACTTGTTTCATTCCTCCCTGAAGTATGTGTCAGGGAGACGGGCAGCTTGAGTTTGGGATTAACTCTTTTAGCCAGATCAGAGGATATACTTGTATGTACAAGTGCATTAAGGATAGGTGAGACGGGATATTTATGGAACATAGGAAGTGTGTGTAGGGTTCAGAGGATTTATACTGACCCAGCATTCACCTTGTAAGTTTGCAAGCAGTGACTTACATTACCATGAGGAAACTTCTGAAAAAAACCCATGGCAGACCAGTCGGCCCCGGGGTTTGAACCCGAGACCTCGCAAATACTAGCCGGCGTACCTAACGTACTCAACTAACTAGCTTGGTATCAATATGTACTGAGAAGGATATTTATATGAAAATTAGAAATACCTACGTAAAAATAGCGGCGGTTGCAGATATCTACCCAAATGTTGATACTTTCATAACGAAAACAATCTCAGGTACCAAATTTCAGCTTATTCGGGAGCCGCTAAAATATATATATATATATATATATATATATATATATATATATATATATATATATATATATATATATATATATATATATATATATATATATATATATATATATATATATATAGGTATAGGTATATATATATATATATATATATATATATATATATATATATATATATATATATATATATATATATAAATTTGATCGAAAATCGTGGTCTAGGATATCCAAAATGGTTAAAAAACTACTCCCGCACCTGACTGCTTTCCTTCAATTGCAATAATATATATCTTCGGGGAAAATAAAACTAAAAACGTTCGCCTGTATTAAAATTTTTAAAAAAGTAAATAAAGAAATACTAATAAAATTGTAATTAATATAAGTTATGAAAATTAACATTTTATCATTAATAATTGAAAAATATGACTAATTATGAACTTAATCAGCATATTCAACCCTAGTAATGATTGTATTGGTTATTAAAGTGGGACACATGTTGCGATTTAATTTTATGTGTCTCGAAAAACTGTATCGATACTGTTATTGTATCTTCTAGATTTCGCTGGAACGTTGCTAATTCTTAAATCAAATTCATCAAAACACAGCACTGGATCCTGTACCCCCCTTATCAACGCTGGTGGTGTCAACTGACCCTGGTATGGGGTCGACTGTAGTAGTCCCAGACACTCAATAAATGAACTAATTTCTAACAAACTGTTACACATATGCTTCTGAATTTAAAGACAAATGTTCAAGCTTTCATTTCAAATAGATTACTCTTTCTGTATGTCCACAGGGCCGGATTAACCATTAGGCAGAGTAGGCAACTGCCTAGGGGCCCCGCATCGACTAGGGGCCCGAGCACGCAACAAGAAACAAAAATTTCATCGAATGAAAATTTTATTTGAAAATTTGTATGAAATTTCTCAAAAATATTACTGCTTTCTTTCGACACATGTTGTCAATTGATGAAATACTTTATACATACAGAACCATCTAGTACCGAGTAGTAGAACTAATAAACTGTCTTCGTTCAACAATGTCTCAGACAGTGTTGCCAACCCCAACTGAGTGAAAAACTACATATGTGCTTCGCAAAAAATGTAGAAAACTGTAGATTTTCATTTGAAAACAGTAAATGTACAGTCTTTTCTTAATTTATGGTTTCAAACTTCATTTAAAGGTGGTAATCAATAGAACAAACATTGGAAATCAAACTTTTTATCAAATTATGATTTGAAAAATTATTGAAATTAAAACATAAAATATACAGCATTCATTATGATATGACACATGTTACAAGACTATACAATTACCTGCTATTTCGCTCTCAATCTGCTAATTTTCTTGATTTTCGATCTCTTCATTGTTTTTGAGATCGTACATAATTTTATTGAACTTTTCGTAATCAATTTCGAAACAATTTTCAATTTCAGATCTCGTATGTAGAGTGCCTTTTATTGAGCTCGTAGAAAGTTTATTTCTTATTTTTGTTTTCAAACAAGCGCTCTACCTTAGCAGTGCGGCAGACACAGAAGTTCTTTGGTAACAGTTCGCGAAACCCTGTTTACTTCGTTATATTGTCCGTGCATATACTTGGAATGATATAATAGTTCGTAGTAGATGACGCTAGCATTTAAAATTAAAAAAACTGTAGATTTGGAGGCCAAAACTGAAAACTGGGAACATTTTGAAAAAACTGTAAATCTACAGTTGAAACTGTAGAGTTGGCTACACTGGTCTCAGAACCGTTTGAATTCATTGTCGATAATGACCATTGAAAATGATGTATTAGAAAGGGTCAACTTCCAAGATGTTTTAAACGATTTTGTTTCTAAAAAAGTTAGAAGAGTTAATATTTAAACTTACTGTACTGTACAAAAACAATAAATATCTTGGAAGTTGAGTTTTTCCAATTTGTACTTCACAAAACTGTTTTCTTTAGTTTATTATATTTTATTGCGTTTAACAAGATTAAATTTAAAATAACCGCGTCCCGTCTCATTTATCTTACCTAACCCATCATGCAACCTGGATCATCATTCATCACTTATCTATAACCTATTCTTAAAGACCATTTCAATAAAGCTAACGAGTCAGGTAAGGTGTCATCATCAAGTCAAAGTAACCATGTTGTTGCAATATCCCATATGACCTTGAAGTAACAGACTCCTGGAGTCGATCATCTGGAAGTAACTTACATCATTTTATCAACTTGAAAGGACCTGGGGCCCGGACAGGGTTGTTGCCTAGTGGCAATTCTGTGAGCGAACAAAGGAAAATTGTTACAACCGTACCTGATCTTCCCTACTTACTTAGGTAAGAAGTAGAACTCGGGACTTAATCTATATAGGTATATTTAAATTTAGTAATTTGTCATACTGTGTGATGTTAAGGCCTCATATGAATGATAATTTCGAAAAGTTGTCATTTTCTTTAATGCCTAATTCGAATTTATTATTCAAATATAGTGAAAGACAATAATCCCGGAAATATTGCACTCTGTTAATGAATAGTCAATTTAATAAACTTCATTGTTTTAGACTATCAAAATATCAGTTTCTGATTGTATACGAAGTCAGTTATCACCTACATTTTGAAGCAAGAACGTGAATTCATCGAGAATGAAACTTCAGTTCTGGGTGAGTTACTACACTTTTTTTATTCATATTCAAAACAATGTTTAGTTTCTACAATTCTAGTTTAATCGATTTGATGGATTCTTTGAAAGTGAAAGCACCAAATATAAGTTTGTGAATGTAAATGAATAAGACACAACTACACTTTTAATACTATTTAATTAATATCAGCAACTAAACGCGGTAAAAACAAGCATGGACATTTTTAGATCATTATAACATAACCACACATTATTATCTATGACTATTTTACAGAACCTAACTCTAACTATATTCTATGATACATTTTGATTGTAAATCTAACACCCCTTCTCAATCAAAAGGTATATATTTCACAACAAAATAAGTTTTAAAGCACAGATACTAATCCTAATCCTATTTTATGTTTAGCAAACAAATCACCAGTTAAATTTTTAGTAAGGATGTCGGCGATTTGTTCACCAGTTGGCTTATACTCTACAACTACAGTACTATTATTGACCAAATCTTTAATAAAATTGTATTTCACATCAATATGCTTTAATTTTCTGTGATCAAACCTTCTTGTTAACTTGATACAGGACTGGTTGTCCTCGAATATGACAAAACTAGTTTTCTCAAAACCAAAGTCGCAAAGTATATTTGATAACCAAATGCCTTCTTTAGCGGCCTCTGCAAGAGAGACATATTCTGCCTCTGTGGAAGAGGTCGCAACTGTACTTTGTTTTTGAGTTGACCAAACAACTGTACAACCGAACACCTTAAATAAGTACCCACTTGTCGATTTTCTATCCGTTTGATCTCCAGCAAAATCTGCATCCGCGTATCCGACAAGCTTGACATCAGAGTTTAATGAAAAACATAATTTTGTATTAATAGTTCCCTTAAGATACCTCAAAATTCGTTTAAGGTTTTTCCATAACTCTTCATTTGGTTTACTTTGAAACCTACTGCACAAATTGACCGAAATGCTTAAATCTGGCCGTGTAGCCAGCATTAAGTACATTAAGCATCCTACAAGTTCTCTTATAGGTTTGTTTTTGAATTGTTCAGTTTGACATTTGTTATCCATTTTTAGATAATCTGCATTTAACGGGGTGCTAACCGGATTACAATTACTCATATTAAAGCGATCTAGCAAGTTAATGATATATTGTTCTTGACTAAGACAAAGAAAATTGTTAGCACATGATATGTCGATACCTAAAAATGACTTCAATTTACCCAAATCTTGCATTTCAAATTCTAATTTTAATTTATTTTTAAGTTTGTTAGTTTCAGAGCAGTCACTACTGCACAGCAAAATGTCGTCAACATAGAGCAACATGTATACTGTATTATTGTTTAAGTGTTTTACATAGAAACATGGATCGTTATTTGACCTAATAAAATTTTCCTTTTCCGCAAATTCGTTAAATCTTTTATTCCAATAGTATGGAGCTTGTTTAAGCCCATACAGCGCCTTATTTAACTTACACACTTTCCCGTTATCTTTAAAACCTTCAGGGATTGACATGTATATGTTTTCATTAATTGTACCATGCAAAAAGGCGGATTTGACATCCATTTGTTGAATCTCATAGTTTTTATAATGCGCTACTGCCAAAAATATTCGAACTGTGCTCAGCCTTGCGACTGGAGCATAGGTTTCGTGAAAGTCGAATCCCTCCTTTTGCATGAATCCCTTGGCTACAAGCCTAGCCTTATATTTTAAAGGTTCACCCTTATCATTAGACTTTAGCCGAAATACCCATTTACAACCGATAGTCCTAACATTGTCCGGTTTTTCAACGAGAGACCAAGTATTATTTTTTATTAAAGCTTTAATTTCTTCATCCACAGCATTTTTCCAGAATTTATATTCTGCAGATTCTTTAGCATTTTCTAAGCTTTCTGGAACCCTATCTACAAAACTAGATGCATTCAACACCATGTGTTCTAAATCACCTTCCATAACATAATCATTATAGTAATCCGGAGTTTTCTTTACTCTATTACTTTTCCTAACATAAGTTTCCATATTCAACTCGTCAGACTCATTATTTTCAGGAATATTATTAATTTTTCTCTGCTCCATTTCATTAATATCAGTTCCTAACATTTTGTTTTCATTTAAATCACCCTGAAACTCATTCCTAAACTCAATATCCGAACCTTCAATATTAACATGAGTACTACTAACTTTTAAATTGCTTATGTTCTTAAACTCATCAAATAATACATTTCGAACAACACACACCTTCTGCTTAACAATATCCCAGACTCGATAACCGTTACTTGCATATCCTATCATAATATTAATGTCTCCTTTTGAATCAAATTTTGACTTTAACTTTTCTTTTGGAACATGGCAATATGCTAAGCTGCCAAAAATTCGCAAGTTTTTCAAGTCAGGTTTTGTTTTATAAATTAACTCAGCAGGTGTGACATTTTTTAAAGAAGCTGTAGGGGACCTGTTTATCAGATAAACTGCGCAAAGTACTGATTCTCCCCACATATTTTTTGGCAATCTTGAATGTAGCAATAAAGCCCTACCTTTTTCTAATATTGTTCTATTTAAACGTTCGGCAGAGCCATTCATTTCAGGATTATAGGGTACTGAATAACGAAATCTTATACCTTTGGTTTTGCAAAAAACAGTAAAATCATTGGAGCAATACTCACTCCCATTATCACACTGGATTGACCCAATCCTGTATCCAGTTAAATTAGTCATAAACGCTTCATATTCTTTGAAACAATTAAATGCATCACTTTTATTTCCTATAAGATAAATGACAGTGAAATGTGTAAAATCATCAAGAAAGGTAACAAAATATCTTTTGTTATCATGTGTACTAGGAGTTATTGGCCCACATATATCACTATGTATAATTTCCATGGGCTTTTTTGTTACTTTTCTTGATGGTTTTTCAAATGGTAAACGCGTTATTTTTGATTGTGTACAAATTGCACAAATTTCATTTTCCCTGTTTTCAATATTTACATTAAGATTCTCTACCATGTTACTCTTAATAAGTTTTTCGAAATTTTTATTTCCTATGTGCCCTAACCTAGCATGCCATAGTTTAAAATTACTTTCTTTTTCACATGTATTAACTTCCCTATTATTTTTGTATAGTATATCAAATTCAACTACATACAACCTATTTTCTTTAATTCCTTTAGCTATCAAATCTGAATTTCTGAAAATGCCAACAGTATTATTTTCAAATATCACTTTTAAACCTGAATTTTCTAATTTTTGGACAGACAATAAATTCTGACGCAAATTTTTCACATACAGCACATCTCTAATCTCACCTGTACCTATTCTTTGTCCATGTAATTTTACATTAACAACTCCTACCTTGGTAGCACTAAGCGATTCATTGTTCTTAGCAACAGCAATCCGGAGTTCCCCTTCTAAATCTTTTGCCTTGCAAAAGTATCCATCTTGATTGATCATATGATCTGTTGCTCCTGAGTCAACAATAAACTTGATTTTATTACTTTGGATTTGCATCTCTGGAACACAATTCAAGGCTGTTCCTGAGGTTGCTATGAAGGCAATGTGCTCATCCTTTTGATTTTCTGTTGAGGCTTCGTTTGCTTGCTTTTTAGTTTCACCATGATTCAATAACCAACACTGTTTTCTGAAATGGCCTATCTTTCCACAATTATGACAACTAAACTTCTTTTTCTGTTCACCACCAGCATGTGGATTTTTCTGGTTATGAAATTTATTCACAGGCTTATTCCACCTTTTGTTGCTATTATTAAACCCACTAAATGCTGCCACAGAAGATGAATCTTCTCTATTTAGATTATTTACATTTTTCTTTTTCATCTCTTGATCTAAAAGTTTTCCCTTAACAAATTCTAATGTCAGTTTATCTTGTTCCAAAGTTTCTAGGGCAGTGACAATATTATCATAGCTGGGGGGTAGCGATAAAAGCAGATGACAAACAATATCTGTTTCTTCAAGTGTTGCTCCTACCGACTTTAACTCCCTCACAATTTCTTCAAATTTTATGAAATGGCCTTCAAGCGTCTCGCCTTTTTCCAACTTCATTGTTAACAATCTTCTTCTCAGGTAGAGCTGGCTTGCAATGCCTTTCCGGTGAAACACTTTCTCGAGTGCCAACCACATATCACGAGATGTTGGTTTATCCTTTATGTACTCCAAGTGTGAGTTGGCGACGCACTGTACAATAATGTTTGGTAAATATTTAGACTTACGTAAAACTCTTGAAAATTCATAAAATTTTGGTTACTTACTAATTTTGGGCTGAAAAAGACGAATCTGAAATCAGAAAATCCGGGAAATCAACCATTTCCACATTTTCACCTACGGAAAATTTCTAAGGAAATGTCAATATAGCGCCACCATAATGGATGTCGTTCAGTATTGCAGTAATGCCAACCTACAATAAGGAACTACGAAATAACTCTAATTTACATAAAATTTTCGTTTTGCTCACTCATTTTGGGCCGAAATTGACGAAATTGAGCCTGAAAAGAGTGAAAGCAGAAAAAACTAAGGTATTTATCGATAATTCAACAGACTGCCCCGATTTACTTGAAATTTTTCGGATTATAGCTTATTTTTGCCTGAAAAAGCCGAATATGAAGTCAGATTTTGTTGCTGGGTCATCTTTTTTTTCAAAAACTTGAGCTGACCTGACTTTTTCTAACCTTACTAACCTAACCTCCGAGTTCATAAAAGTATAGAATTCATGAAATAGACAATGTTTTTGATAATAAAATTCATCTATTTCATGAATTCTATAATTTTATGAACTCGGAGGTTAGGTTAGTAAGGTTAGAAAAAGTCAGGTCAGCTCAAGTTTTTGAAAAAAAAAGATGACCCAGCGACAAAATCAGATTTTGTCGCTGGGTCATCTTTTTTTTTTCAAAAACTTGAGCTGACCTGACTTTTTCTAACCTTACTAACCTAACCTCCGAGTTCATAAAAGTATCATGAATTCTATACTTTTATGAACTCGGAGGTTAGGTTAGTAAGGTTAGAAAAAGTCAGGTTAGCTCAAGTTTTTGAAAAAAAAAAGATGACCCAGCGACAAAATCTTCATATTCGGCTTTTTCAGGCCCAAATAAGCTATAATCCGAAATTTCAAGTAAATCGGGGCAGTCTGTTGAATTATCGATAAATACCATAGTTTTTTCTGCTTTCACTCTTTTCAGGCTCAATTTCGTCAATTTCGGCCCAAAACGAGTGAGTAAAACGAAAATTTTATGTAAATTAGAGTTATTTCGTAGTTCCTTATTGTAGGTTGGCATTACTGCAATACCGAACGACATCCATTATGGTGGCGCTATATTGAGATTTCCTTAGAAATTTTTCGAAGGTAAAAATGTGGAAATGGTTGATTTCCCGGATTTTCTGATATCAGATTCGTCTTTTTCAGCCCAAAAATAGTAAGTAACCAAAATTTTATGAATTTTCAAGAGTTTTACGTAAGTCTAAATAATTACCTAATGTTTTTACATCTCTTGTATGGCTTTACCTCGTCTTGTGAATTTTGATCTATGGCCCGTTCCACACAACTTTTAACCCCATTGTGATCAAGCACAGTTTCAATTCGGAATTTCCAGTGGTCGTAGTCTTTACCATCAAACTGATGTATTCCAAACTTTTCCACGGCGAAATTACTTCCCGAGTTCGAGGTCATCTTCCACAAAAAGGTTAGTTACTTATTTCCAAACTTATAACAATTTGGTTTCTGGGCCCATAACCTGATGGATTCTTTGAAAGTGAAAGCACCAAATATAAGTTTGTGAATGTAAATGAATAAGACACAACTACACTTTTAATACTATTTAATTAATATCAGCAACTAAACGCGGTAAAAACAAGCATGGACATTTTTAGATCATTATAACATAACCACACATTATTATCTATGACTATTTTACAGAACCTAACTCTAACTATATTCTATGATACATTTTGATTGTAAATCTAACACGATTTAATGATCAAATGGAAAAATATTACCAATAAATGTGAAACAATTTACTTAGTTTTCATCACTTTCTTTATTTGAATATTTGTGACTGTAGATTCGTAGTATCACTACATCATCAAGAAACTATACAGTCGCAAACATTCAAATAATAAAAAAAGTAACGGACAAATCCATCGAATATTTAGAAAATAATTGTTCATCTTCCAGACTTTGTCGCTTCGAACTGTTCTCAACTAGAAATATTATCAATAATTAAGCCATAACCAATAAGTTCACTATTTTATTATGGTTTGCGAAATTTAGCACGTAATCATTAAATATAATTTATACGGTTAGTATTGTCTGAATCATATACGTCAGTATTTTAACTGTGTCAATCTTTATGGACAGTAATCGAAAAATTTTTGTTTGCAAGAAATATCGATTCCAAAGCTTACAATTATTAAAATCTAAATTTTCAGATAGTTTCGAATGTATGTATTAACATATTTAATAATATTGGATAATTTGTCCGTTACTTTGTGATAATACATTTTAACAATGCAAGAGAATCAATTTACTTTGTTTTTGATCACTATTTTTATTTGAATGTTTGCGATTGTTTCGTAGTACTTCTACATTTTCAAACAAATTAACATTTTTGGCATTGTACCATTTTTAAAATGGTAGAAAGGTATACAAATGAAGGGGTTGGAAGATTATCATAAGTGGATATTTCTTATTTTGAGCTAAATAAATGCGGGGTGTACACTTACAAATAGACTAAGTTACATCTATTATTTTTGGAGCAGTATATAAAGTTTTCATATTATTTATGTCTGAAAATGTATAACATGAAACTAGAAAGTATTAAGATTAAACTTTAAAATAAAACAACATTATCATTATCAAAACTAACTACAGGAGAGTGTTACATCTTATTGTATAAAACAGACAATAGCAACGGTGATACCTGAGCATCAATTTGTTGTTTCACAAGAAGTAATTTACTGTTATGCGCGGAACTTATTTCGATGTATTTCAAGAAGGTCAAGACGCTTTAATTTATTACCTGAATGCAATTGTTGGTGTTGAAATCCAGGAAATTATTAAATTTTATACAATGTTTGGAGAAGCCAGTGGTGTTTTTGTTTTGTAAAATTGACTTTTAGTGTTCACCAACATGAATGTTTATATTCCTTCCTGTTTGCCCAATATAGAAAGCAGGAAATTCGTCGCGAAATATTTTGTAAATACCACTGTTCTCCGATGTTAGTTTTTTCGTTATTATTGTCTAAAAATGACTTCAAGTTTCTTATTGGGCACATAACTAATTTAGTAGTATCTTGTTCTTGATTAATAGTTGGCGTGGGGTTATTGAGCAATTGAGCAAAACACAACTCTATGCGACCCTAGCGGCGTAAGCTAGAACTTCCCGAAACGAGTATTCATTTTTCGATTCGACCGTGGTGGTGCTTGAGAACGTTTATTTGTTTAGTGTTATTGGCTTTTTATTCTGATAAAAAAATATGAATACAAAAAATACAGTGAAGATCACTAATTGCTGTGTTTATGGATGCAGCTCCAAAAAATCTAGGAATCCTGAAATCCATTTTCATTATTTCCCAAGTAAAAATCAAAAAGTTAACATAACCAACAAAAGAGGAATCGTAGAAGAAGTTGATCGACGTAAAACCTGGGAGAATGTTTTGTTGATGGGAAAACCAAGTATGAGAGTATGCTCACGACATTTCAGTCCTGAAGATTATAGAATGAAAACAGGTAAGAGTGGAATTGATATCAATTGAAAGCGTTCTTCATGTGTCTTGAAATAATTTCAGGGACTCTCCATATGAAAATATCTCCGCGACTGTGAACAATGCAAAGGGCTACTTTTCAAGAAAATTCTATTCGGCTGGTGGATTCTCTTGATTTTTTGGTGCCACTGGACTCACATCATAACCAAGTATTTTTTGAAATTACTTTTAAGCATCTTCGTGATATTACGAGAGTTAAGCATGAACTGGACTTTCGCAGGGTTGATTACCAGGAGGTGAATAGGGGTTTGCTACTGTTAGATTGGAATGAGGTTTTTATTGGTAATTGTATTGAAGGGAATACTGTGAAATTTCATTCCATTTTAGATGATTTAATTGATAAACATGTACCTCGCAAAAGGGGATTCTGATAGTATCCTTGCTGGCATTCACATTCTTTAATTTCGTTGATTATTGATAAGAAAAAGATACATAAAAAATGGCTACAGTTCAATGTCTCCAGTGATGGAATTAAATTTAGAGAACATAGGGCAAAGTGTATCCGTCAATCTAGGATTGACCGACAAATATATATTGATGAAATTGAATGCAAGACAAAAAAGAATTTGAAAAATTTTTGGAACTATGTAAGTTCTCTTTCTAAAAACAATAATATTCCTGAGGAAGTATTTTTTAATAATTTAAAGAGTAACAACTGCAAGAAAGCTTGTAACTTGTTTGCTAATCATTTTGAACTTGTTCATTTGAACGGTGGTTCTTCTTTTCATCATCAATTGTTATTGAAAGGTGGTCTTGATTTTACTGTTAATAAGGAAGATATTATAAATGCTATTAAGAACTTGAAGGAATCAAACTCTGTGGGACCTGATGGTTTATCTGTGTTATTCCATAAAACTCTTGTTAGACCTATATTACTTTATGGGTCCGTTATATGGTCTCCCTCTAAGATTACTCATGTTACAATTCTGGAATCTGTCCAACACAAATTTTTCAGATATGTATCTTATAAAATGGGGAAAAGGTTCCAGTTTAATGAACATGACTATTCAAACTTTGCTTTTTCAATCAAATTAGAGTCCATCAAATCTATATATTTATCAGGATATGTATTTTCTGAAGAAAGTTTTTTTGGGTCTTATAAACTGTGATAGTGTATCAAATCTACTTGCTATAAAAAATGTTTCCTATACGTTGAGGCACTGGAGAGAGCTTGTGGAGGTGCATACCGATAAAAATTATCATAATACAATTCATTGGTTTTTAGACTAAGGCGAAAGTGGAATAAAATCGTGATTCCTGCTAAAACTTAAAACACTAAAAGTTTTAGTTTATTTAAAAAGAACTGAAACAAATTGTGAATAGATATTTCTAGGCTGGTTATGATTGTTAAACTCTTCTACTGTGCAACTTGGGAAATATGTTATGGTATGGTTGTTCAGTGACATATTTATATATTGTTATTATTACTTGTTTACTGAATTTGTATTTATACTTATTGTATGAAAAGGATCATTGATCCGTTGACTTTATAAAAAAATAAAATAGAAATAATATAAATATATATATCTATTAAATATTACATGAAAAATATAAGTGTTTTATTCAGAAGACAACAATAACTTTCCTGGCTGATACCATGATGAATATATGTTAAAATTACTACGAAACAAAACAAAAAAATTAATAGTAAAAGTAAGAATTAAAATAATCTAGTATTGATATCATACATCATCTTCCAGATCAGAATTGAACATCCAAAATATTTTATATTTGAGAGTATTAATCAATGAAATAAGGTAGGTGGGTAGGATGAGAAAAAGTACCCAATGCAAATAATATTTTGTATTTTTTTTTTTTTTTTAAAGATATGAAATCTTCTAAAGAATTTATTGTGGAAACTGTAAAATGAAAAATATCAACCAATCATACTCGCCACAATAAAGTAATTATAATAATACTCTTTATTTCAAAATGAGTTACAATCACAAAAGGTGTCAAACTATACAGGAAATGCAACTAAAAAGAAACAGCGTCAAAAACAAAATTGAAACTAATTTATGTTTAGCAATTCATGTAAACTATAGGGTTCCAAAACAATCAAATATTTTTTAACTTCCTTCCTGAAGCAATTCTGTGTTCTTAGATGTAGCCTACTTGGTATCTTGTTGAAGAATCTGATGCATCTATAATATGTTCCCCTCTCGGTAAGTGACAGTCTATGACTCGGATATATGATGTCATTAGATCTTGTTGGATAACTGTGATGTCTTTCTGCTTGTAAGTAGCCAATGTTGTGAACTGAGCACATCAAGCACTCATAGATATAAAGAGCGTATATTGTAAGGAGTCCATGCCTTCTGAATACTCCTCTAAAACTTTATCTTATCTTCATTTTGAATATACTTCTTATAGCCACACTGGAACAGGATCCCCAAAACATGATTGCATATCTTGCACTTGCCTCGAAACAGGCGTAATAAACTTTCAAAGTCGCTTCATCCATATGAAAGGAATACTTCTGAGAGCATATATAGTGGAGTTCAGTTTCTTACTGATATTTTTTACGTGTTCTTCCCAATTTAAAAATTCATCAAGGTGGACTCCAAGAAATTTAGATGATTTAACTAATGGTTGAACTATGTTCCCTAGTTCAATTTCCTCTGGTATTCTAGCTCTTGCCTGTCTTGTTCTGAAGCGAATTGTTGTTGTTTTTTCTTTATTTAATATTAATTTATTTTTGTTAAGCCATTTCTCTATCATTGTTAAATGTTTCCTCGCCCTATCTATGGTTTCTTTTAAAGTCACCAGAATATTTGTATCATCAGCGTATTGAGTGATATGTGGCTCATTTTCCAATTCTTGTGTAGAGGAATCCATCCAGTCACTCTCTGTTTCTGTATCTTCCCGTTCATTTTCTCCTTCTTGTACAGGCTCTCGGCTTGAAAATTCCAAGTCGTTCACAAAAATTATAAACAAGAGAGGTCCTAGGATGCTTCCTTATTGTATTCCCCCCGTGTTTTCTTTTACATGTGATACTCCTTTGATGTAATTTTTCTCGATCACGACACATTGTTTACTTTGGAGTAGGTATGTATTCAGCCATTTATAGGCTGGTCCTCTTATGCCATATTTCCACATCTTCTTTAAAAGGAAAGATTAACAAGATCCACAATCGAAACCAAAAATTTTTCAGTTGAAAAATAGGTTTGAGAACAATAAACACTAATAAACAATCGCACAAATACAAATAGGCTAATAGTCTAATCATAAAAGAGTACTAGTTTCGGGAACAGCTGATACGGCGAATGCAGCGCCACCATCGGTAATTATTTTTCCCAATATTGAATACAACAGATTATTCATTGGTTTTTTCCCAATGACGGTTACAATGAAAGTCTTATCGATAAGTGTTCAGGTATTACCTTTGCTATTGTCTGTTTTATAGCGTATGCAGACGATGTTGTATTACTGTCAACTTCAGTGGATGAACTAAAGAGTGCTTGCATAGCTTTAATAGAAGCAGCAGAGGTAGTGAACCTGAGAGTTAACAAAGAAAAATCAAAATATATGAAAATGACAACACCACAGAGGAAAGGAACAATGAAAAATCTAGTAGTACAGCTGAAAGGACAAAGGACAGTGGATTTTGAGCAGGTTAAAAGTTATGTCTATCTGGATACAGTTATCGTTGATGATGTGGATGAGGAGAGGAATATAGAGGCGAGATTAATGAAAGGAAGTAAACAAGCAGGAACACTAAATAAAATAATAAGATCAAATAATATATCAAGGAAAACAAAGTTACAACTTTATAAAACAGTAATAAGACCGACGGCTCTCTACGGAAGTGAAACATGGATATTGAATAAGAAAGAAGAAACTAAAATAGACATATGGGAGTGAAAAATTCTTAGGAGGATATTAGGAGGGAAAAAGGAGGAAGGAGTGTGGATCAGAAGAACGAACCAGGAAATAAAGAATCTGTTTGGGGAAGAAGAAATGAGCAAGAACATAAGATCGAGAAGACTAGGATGGCTAGGCCACATACAAAGGATGCCCGAGTCCAGAATGACAAGGAAAATGATAGATATGGATCTGGCAGGATCGCAGAAAAGGGGAAGACCGAAGAAAAGATGATATACTGAGGCTCAAGGAGATCTAGGGGAGAGAGGAATTCAGGACTGGAAGACAAAAGCAAAGGATAGGAAGGCGTGGAAGAACATCATCACCAAGCTATGGGCCTAAAGGGCCTGTGTGTAGCACATTATATTGTCTGTTTTATAAAATAAGATGTAATACTCTCCTGTACTTAGTCTTGATAATGCGTTCATAACTCGAAACATGTCGACTAGTCCGTTCTGTTGAATACGGTACCTACCTAATTTTTTTATATAGTGAAACTTAAGCCAAGTGTTTAATCTTTATTCTTTATGATTATATATTTATTATTTCACCAAGTGATGTGGAGAATTCAATCTCAAACTAGAAAGTGCTTTGCAAAGCTTGACTTTTCTTCATTCAATCTGAAAGATTTTTGATGTTCTTTAAATCTAGTAGCAAAATTTCTGCCTGATTGTCCTATGTAACAGGTATTACACTGATTATAAGCTTAGTTGTAATGAGTGTAATAGCTGTTAGATAAGGCAAACAGGCAGAAATTTTGCCACTAGATTTAAAGAACATCAACAGTCCTTCAAATTGAATGAAAAAACTCAAACGTTGCAAAACAATTCCTAAGATTCAGGTCATACATTTCCATTCCAGACATAAATGATATAAAAATTTTACATACTGCTCCAAAAAGTAAAAAACTAAATATTTCAGAATCTACAGATATATATAGATATAATAAAAATTGTAAAATGATCAAACAGATGTAGGGAATTCCCCTTTATTTGATGTTTTCCAGAATAATTCACCGAAGTAGTAAACCCTTCATTTATTTAGCGTAAAAGAGGAAATTCTCAGTGATGATAATCTTCCAACCCCTTCCTTTGAATAACTTTCCACCATTCCACCACTATAAAAAATGCTCTATGCTTGAAAATGTAGAAGTACTACGAAACATTCAAATGAAAATTGTAATAAAAAAAAAGTATATTGTTGCTCATTTATTGTATTTAATAATAATTGAATCAAACATATTATGAAAATATTATATTCAGCAAAATAAGGCAAAATTCTCTCTGCTTTACGTACTTCATGAATATGTAATGCTTATATAACTGACATTACTAAAATTATTAAATTCAACTCCGTTAGTTGTAATTCAGATTTACATCAATGAACTATTATATAACTTTTTTTCAGGTTGCAGACTTACCAATGATCCTTTTGAGATCAATTTCATGGTGTATGGGGATAATTTTTAACACTACATTTCATATTGTAGTATATAATATCGCGATAGCAGTATTATTATTGCATTTCGTCATAAGTGCTACAACACTTATTTGGAAAATTTTGAAAGGGGAACCTGTTAAAAATTCTTTCCTGAATTTTGTTGTAGGATTAGGCAGAAGAGAGAAACAAGCATCTCAATCTCCAAGATTAACCGAGTAAATTTAGTTTTACGTTTCCATGTTTTGTCGATATTTATTTAGAATAAGAAATACTTTGTATAAAACTGTATATTTAGATATTTATAAAAAGTTTTTACGATGAAATTCTAAAAATTTTCACTCAGTGTACCAAAAGTTTAACATCTGTTCCGAACGGTGTAAACTATAACATTATCACGGGCTATGAAAAGAAGTTAACATCATAAAAATTAGGTTATAATAGTCATTTTTCATTGTCATCATGCTTAAATAACTATTTTGCAGGATGATACTATAATATGAAAATTACAGTGGCGCCGACTCCATGGGGCCTGAGAGGGCCCGAGTCCCCACAAATTAATAATTTAAGAAAATCATAAGTTAGACTAGACGATCGACATTTGTTCCTTTCTGAAGATAATCTAGCCCTAATGATGGTATTTAGAGCAATATCAAAAATCTTTATAAAATAAGGAATCAAATACTTATATACAGAATGTTAAATTTTCAGTTTCAAAATATTAGTACTAGTTTAGTACTGTATTACTATATTGCTATAGTACTGTATTAGTTATTTTCAAATACTTAAATATTTTTATATTTGAATGGAATTGGCATTTACTTGGTGAAAGTTCATATTCATAACTTTATAAAGAAATAAAAAACTAACTTTTCACAGGTTGAAATAAAAATTCTATATAGGACGTACAATAATTAGAAATTTGAAAACTCGAATACACGAACACCAACATAGCTATATTATGCAGAAAACTGACTCTAACTATGCGTGCCATCTTATTCAAGAAAACCATACCTTTAATCACAATTATAATATATTACCATTTGAAAATAGTCTCCATAAAACCAACTGTTGGGAATCCCTATACATAAATAAATATAAAAATTCCAGAAATTTAGTTAACGACCAGATTGAAGTAAACCCTTCTCCTCTCCTTAATCTGTTCAATGTACCTACTAATAACTCTGAATGAATTGTTCATTGTTATTTAGTTTCTCTAGGAACCCCTCTGTTATGTTCAAGTTTCGTATAAATAGATTGTTTTGTAATACCATAGTTTAGTACGAGATGAAGTCAATTTTATGACGAAACGCGTTTACTCAATAGATTTTTATTTCAACCTGTGAAAAGTTAGTTTTTTATTTCTTTATAGAGTTATTTTTATATTTATTATTTTATAATACTTAAATATTTTCAAAGCATTGACTTTGAGATATTGTTTTCATTTAATGAACCCTGAGCCTTATTCCAAAATAAGCTTAAATTAACTTTTTCACTTATTAATCAAAGTGCTACTACTGTGCGACAGCAATATTTTATGTTTTATTCTTTTAATGATAGTTTAGGATTTATTTAAATATAATTTCAGTATTCTCAGTGCTATATATTCACTAAGAGTCTATAAGCATAATTATTAATGTAAATTTTTTTTTACGAAAATACCGTGCGCGTTTATGTTTTGTTTCGTTTTTCGAGGCCAAAAAATGTGTCCGGCTTGTCGAGTTTCCTGGATTGTCGAGTTATTGAGAGTCGAGTTTTTGGGGTTCTAATGTTGATCATATGACTCTTAAATGCTTAGAAAAAACTCACTTTTTCATCTAAAATTTAGAAAATTTCCCGGGGCAAGACCTCCGGTAATGCCCCCCCAATATTTTTCATAAGTTGGCGCCACTGGACAATTATAACCAAATTTATATGAGGTACACATCTTTTTATAGGCCGCATGTGCCTTCATAGCCCAGCGAGCTATAATCAAACATCAAAAATTTTAAAAATTTATTTTTGTTTACGTGGCACCGTTTGGTATAGGTACTCCAAGTTTTTTCTTATAGAAGTTTCCGGCTGCAGACCGCAATTTTTTGCCTTCTCAGTCGCTTCTTCAATTTCGTCCATCTCAAATTGTTTTAGATTGTCCTCATTGTCCAATTTGCTAGGAAAACATCTCAATGATATTGAACTGACATCAGAAGATTTATCAACTGAAGAGCATAACTTCTATATGGTCTATGTGCCAAAAATCATAAACGGAGATATTCAATAAAAACTGATTATCGTAAGATTGAAAGAAAGTTATATCGGTTTATAATTTAATTTGGTTTTAAAAAGCATAAATAAACATTATCATTAGAAAAAAATAGGTAATTTTTCAACAAAAAAATAAACTGTGTAGAAAATTTGTAAATGGTCCAAGTGCCTAGAACTCTTATATTTACAAACGTTCTAACTACCAAAGTCTATGTGCCTACATCCCGATTTTCTTTAGCACTGAAAGCAGAAATAATACGTTGGCACACGTATTCACGTGTTCACAGAAATATTGGCGATAGCACATAGACCCTTTCAAATCAAAAATCACGAAATCTTAGAAAGTGGCACTTGGACCGTATAGAATTAATACTCTTCAATTAGGTAGACATGTCTCGTTTCATTACACTCGCAAATACCTACATGTCATAAATGAAAATGGTAATAAATGGAAAAGGTGATAATGATACTTATGATTTATAACTTTATAAAGAAATAAAAAACTAACTTTTCACAGGTTGGAATAAGAATCTATTGAGTAAACGCGTTTCGTCATAACATTGACTTCATCTCGTACTAAACTATGGTATTACAAAACAATGGATTTATCCGAAAATTGAATATAACAGAGGGGTTCCTAGAGAAACTAAATAACAATAAGCAATTCATTCAGAGCTATTAGTAGGTACATTGAACAGATTAAGGAGAGGAGAAGAGTTTACTTCAATCTGGTCGTTAACTAAGTTTCCGGAATTTTTATATTTATTGATGTATAAGGATTCCTAACAGTTGGTTTTATGGAGACTATTTTCTAATTGTAATATATTATAATTATGATTAAAGGTATGGTTTTCTTGAATAAGATGGCACGCATAATTAGAGTCAGTTTTCTGCTTAATAAAGCTACGTTGATGTTCGTCTATTCGAGTTTTGAAGTTTCTAATTGTACGCCCTATATAGAATTTTTCGCAATCGTTACAGTCGAGTCTATAAACACCAGTACGTTCATCTCTATGAATTTTTGATTTGTTGTTTTTAATCAATTTTCCAATGCTACTATTGGTTTTATATGAAATTTTGAAATTTTGTTTATGAGAAAGCAATTTCAGGTTTTCGGAAGGTTTGCCCAAGTATGTTGAACTGATGAATACTTTTTCTCGGATATAAGTGGGTAAACTTCTGAAATTGCCATTTTGTATTTTTTCCTCTGAATGAGGCTGTCAATCATATTAGGTGAATAACCATTATTTACTGCCATTTGTTTAATTATATGCAATTCCTTTCGAAAATTAGCTTCGGACAACGGAATTTTGAAAAGCCTATGAATCATACTATGATAAGCCGCTAATTTATGTGAAAAAGGGTGTAGTGATGTGTTATGAATTGTAATATCTGTATGAGATGGATTATGAAAAATTGAAAATTCGTGTTTGTTGCTTTTTCTGGTAATAGTTAAATCTAATTAATTAATAGAATTATTCATTTCAGTTTCTAGAAAAAATTTAATACGAGGGTGTATGGAATTAATATAAGTAATGAAATTATCCAATTGTCTATCTGTACCAGTGTAGCAAACAATGACGTCATCAACATATCTATACCAATAAAGAAAGTATTTACTGATGAAGTGGTTCATAATAGTTTTCTCTAAATTATCCATAAAGATTTCTGATAACAAAGGGCTTGAGGGATTTCCCATAATCAAACCTTCCTTATTACTATAACACACGTTGTTGAAACTGAAATAATTTTGTTCTAAACAAATTTCCAGTAAATGAGTAATATCTGACTGTATAAGTGGATGAACATTATTAGAAATAAGAAAAGTTTTGATAAAATTTACAGTTTCATTATAGGCGGAGTGCTAGGAAACAGATTGTTCACATCTCAAGAAGATAATTTTAAATTGTGAGGTAATACACTTTTACAGTTTTTTATTTCTTTATAAAGTTATGAATATGAACTTTCACCAAGTAAATGCTAATTCAATTCAGCTTATGATTTAGTTTAAATAATTTAATTAATTAATCGTGCATTAAGTTTTGTATGTATTGCGTGCATAACGGGATTTTATGGTCCTATGGCCCTTTTCAAGCCCTCGTTTCGCCTCGACAAATAAAATCCGTACTATGCCCTTTTTGTATAAGTAACCATAACCATTAAAACTCATAGAAGTACACAACACTCTAGGCACGAATCGAACCTAACAACTCCGCACTGGAGATGGCACAACATACCGCTCCGCCACGAGTATCATCAGCTCTACTCATCCCTCATTTTCTTATGAATAATATCAAGGCAAATTATAACATAATCAAATTCAATTCAAAGTAACGCCTCATTTAATGAAATTATATCAATTCACTCAACAATAAAAAAAATTCAAGCAACAAATAATAAAATACATAAAATATTTATGTGACTTCTTCCAGCATACCTAATATTTTCAAAAATTCTGGTCTGCCGGCTGAGTCTTTGTGCCAGCATCTTTCGAAAAGTTGTGTAATCATATCATTAGTGTGGCTATGTTTCATATGAGCATATTGATTCGTAGAATTGAGTTTGTTTTATCATTATCATTTAGAGATTATTTTTGCTTAGTGATTACTTTCGTGTATTATTCTTAATTAAGCTCGAAAAAATTATCTAAAATCCATTTAAACTATTGTGATATTATTCGAAGGTTCTTTCAAGTGCCTTTTTTTAATCAATAAAACTGAGTTAAATGCCTGAATTGTGTATTATTCTTGAGTAGGCCAAGCTACAGAGATTTTTTCATGTAAAAAGAGTTACAAGAAAACCAGCTCCGCCATTGTTTGTCAAATAGTTCCACATGATATAGTGATATGTTTTTCACTCGACTTTATTATTTATATCTTTGTTATTAACACTTTTATGCAAAAAATCGTGAGTAATCGTGATGGTTTCAATAGACTTATTGTAGAAAATGAAAAGAAGAAAAAAATGAGAGGTCGGACGACTCGATCAGAACTTAGTCTAAGGGAAAATTGGAAAAAACCGACCAAAGTGCAGTTTTTTCAAAAGTTCATAACTCGGTTATTTTTCGAGTTGTAGCGTAGATCCTCCGGTTAGTATTATTTATCAATAAAAAATTTATTTGTGCGAAGAGCAGGAACTGTCCGATGCACAGTTTTTGATCTGTGGCCATTTGAATATTTTACTATGCAATTTTCCAGCAGACCTGAATGCGACAGGAATGGTCCGATTTCAATTTACAAAAAAGATTTTGAAAGTAGAATTCTCATAGTTCAAAACGTTAATCCTGGTTTTACATGAAAACGCTGAGAAATATGTCAAAAATAAAGCTGAACATGACGAAAAACGGCCGAAAAATAACCATCATGTTCAAAATGCCCACGCTTTCTAATGTCGTGCTTATCCTTGCCTGCTGCTCTACCCCCACTCTTCAACTATTCTCACGCGCTCGGCCCTTTTTCGTCATGTTCAGCTTATTTTTAACATATTTTTCAGCGTTTTCGTGTAAAACCAAAATAAACATTTTCAACTATGAGAATTCTACTTTCAAAATCTTTTTTGTAAATTGAAATCGGACTATATCTGTCGCATTCAGGTCTGCTGGAAAATTGCATAGTAAAATATTCAAATGGCCACAGATCAAACACTGTGCATCGGACAGTTACTGTTCTTCGCACGAATGAAGTTTATATAGATGAATAATAGTAACCGGAAGATCTACGCTTCAACTCAGAAAATAACCGAGTTATGAATTTTTGAAAAAACTGCACTTTGACCGGTTTTTTCCAATTTTCCCTTAGACTAAGGGTCTGATCGAGTCGTCCGACTCATTTTTTTCGTCTTTTCATTTTCTACAATAAGTCTATTGACACCATCACGATTACTCTGATAGTTTCAATTTTATAAGCAAAAAACTAAAAAAAAATTTTTTGCATAAAATTGTTAATAACAAAGATATAAATAATAAAGTCGAGTGAAAAACATATCACTATATCATGTGGAACTATTTGACAAACAATGGCGGAGCTGGTTTTCTTCTAACACTTTTTGCACAATATGCTCACTCTAAATCTCTGTAGCTTGGCCTAGAGTGTTACAACTGCCCCTGGTATGGTGTCGACTGTAGTAGTCCCAGACACTCAATAAATGAACTAATTTCTAACCAAATGTTACACATATGCTTCTGAGTTTAAGGACAAATGTTCAAGCTTTCATCTCAAATAGATGACTCGTTCTTTATGCCCATAGTTTCAGTTCTGTGAGCGAACAAAGAAAAATTGTTACAACCGTGCCTGGTCTTCCCTACTTACTAGGTAAGAAGTAGAAACCGGGACTTAATTGATATATATTTGAATTTAGTAATTTGTCATACTGTGCGATGTAAAGGCGTCAAACTAATGATAATTTTAAGAAGGTTTAATTTTTTTTCATGCCGTCCTCGAATTTATTATTAAAAAAGTGAAAGGCAATATCCCGGAAATATTGTATGTACTCTGTCCTAATTAAAACCATTATACCAACTACCGGTTAATGAATAGTCAATTCCATACACTTCTTTGTTTTGGAATAACAAAATATCAGTTTTTGATTGTATACGAAGAGAGTTATCACCTACATTTTGAAGCAAGAAAGTGAATTTATCGAGAATGAAACTTCAATTCTGGGTGAGTTACTACACTTTTTTTATTAATATTCAAAACAATGTTTAGTTTCTACAATTCTAGTTTAATCGATTTAATGATCAAATAGAAAATTATTACCAATAAATGTGAAATAATTTACTTAGTTTTTATCATTTTTTTTATTTGAATATTTTGCAACTGTAGATTCGTAGTATTACTACATTATCAAAAAACTACAGTCGCAAACATTCAAATAATAAAAAAAGAACGGATTAATCCATCCAATATTTAGAAAAGAATTGTTCATCTTCTAGACTTCGTTTCTTCAAACTGTTCTCAACTAGAAATATTATCAATAATTAAGCCATTTTAACTGCGTCAATCTATATGGACAATGATCGAAAAAATTTTTTTTTCAAGAAGCATCTATTCCAAATCAATTATTAAAATCTAGATTTTCAGATAGTTTCGAATGAATGTATCTTTCAAAATTAACATATTTAATAATATTGGATCAATTTGTCAGTTACTTTGTGATAATACATTTTAACAATGCAAGAGAATCAATTTACTTTGTTTTTGATCACTATTTTTATTTGAATGTTTGCGATTGTTTCGTAGTACTTCTACATTTTCAAACAAATTAACATTTTTGGCATTGTACAATATTTAAAATGGTAGAAAGGTATACAAAGGAAAGGGTTGGAAGAATATCAGTAGTGGGAATTTTGTATTTTAAGCTAAATAAATGAGGGGTGCACACTTACATTGAATTATTTTAGAAAAAGAAATAATAGGGAATCCCATACTTCTGTTTTGTCATTTAACAAATTGACTAAGTTATAGGTATCTATTATTTTTGGAGCAGTATGTAAAATTTTTATATTATTTATGACTGGAAATGTATGACATGAAACTAGAAAGTATGAATATTAAACTTTAAAATAAAACAACACATGGCTTAAGTTTCACTATATAAAAATAATTAGGTACTGTATTTAACAGAACAGGCTAGTCGACATGTTTCGAGTTATGAACGCATTATCAAGACTAACTACAGTTTTACATCTTATTTTATAAAACAGACAATAGCAAACGTGATACCTGAACATAAATTTGTTCGTTCACAAGAAATAATTTACTGATATGTGCGGAACTTTTTCGATATATTTCAAGAAGGTCAAGACGCTAATTTATTACCTGAATGCAACAATTGGTGTTGATGAAATCCAGGAAATGATTAAATTTTATACAATGTTCGGAGAAGCCAGTGGTGTTTTTATTTTGTAAAATTGACTTTTAGTGTTCATTAACACCAATGTTTATATTCCTTCCTGTTTCCCCAATATAGGAAGCAGGACATTCGTCGTGAAATATTTTGTAAATACCACTATTTTCTCCGATGTTAGTCTTTTACTTATTATTGACTAAGAATGACTTCAACTTTCTTTTATTTGTTGAAATTGTTTTAACGTTTTTTTCGATAGCCTGTTACAAATTTTGCTACTCGAATTGGGCACATAATCAATTGGGACTTATTTTGTTCTTCATTAATAGTTGGCGTGCGGTTATATTTAATGCAACAGATTCTTTATTTGCTTTGACATTATTGATAGGACTTTCATTGTAACCATCATATATATATATATATATATATATATATATATATATATATATATATATATATATATATATATATATATATATATATATATAATATTTCAGAATCTACAGAAATATATAGATATAATAAAAATTGTTAAATAACCAAACAGATGTAGGAAATTTCCTTTTATTTGATGTTCTCTAGAATAAATTCAACTGAGTAGTAAACCCTTCATTTATTTAGCGTAAAAGAGGAAATTCCCAGTAATGATAATCACCCAACCCCTTCCCTTGAATAACTCTCTACCATTATAAAAACTGTACGATGCCAAAATTATTCATTTGCTGCAGTTACAAACATTCAAATAAAAATAGTGATAAATAACAAAGTAAATTGTTTCTCGTTTATTGTATTTAATAATAAATGATATGGACAGAATTATATTTAGCAAAACAAGAGAAAAATTTCCTCTGCTTTCCTTAATTCTTATATAACTGATATTACTAAAATTATTAATTTCAACTTCGATAGTTGTAATTCAGATTTACATCAATGAACTAATATATAACTTTTTTTCAGGTTACAGAAATACCAATGATTCTCTCGAGATCAATTTTATGGTGTATGGGGATAATTTTCAACACTACAATAAGTATTGCAGTGTATAATATCGCGATAGCAGTATTATTATTGCATTTCGTCATAAGTGCTACAACACTTATTTGGAAAATTTTGAAAGGGGAACCTGTTAAAGATTCTTTCCTGAATTTTGTTGTAGGTTTAGGCAGAAGAGAGAAACAAGCATCTGAATCTCCAAGATTAACCGAGTAAATTTAGTTCTGCGTGACTGCGTTTCCATGTTTTGTCGATATTTATTTAGAATAAGAAATACTTTGTATAGAACTGTATATTTAGATATTTATAAAAAGTTTTTATGATGAAATGTAAACCATTTTCTTTCAGTGTACCAAGAGTTTAACGCCTGTTTCGAACGGTGTAAACTATAACATTATCACGGCCAATAAACAGAAGCTAATGTCATAAAAATTAGGTTATAATAGTCATTTTATAATGTCATCATGCTTAAATAACTATTTTGCAGGATGACACTATAATATGACAATTATAACTAAATTTATATGAGGTTAACTTCCTTTTATAGCCCGCATGCGCCTTTACAGCCAGCGGGCTATAATCAAACATCAAAAAAAAATTCCTTAAGTGGCACCGTTTGGTATACTCCAAGTTTTTTCTTATAGAAGTTTCGACCGCAATTTCCTCCCTTCTCGGCCGCTTCTTCAATTTCGTCCATCTCAAATAATTTTAGATTGACCTCAGTATCTAAAGATACTGAGAGCCCTCGCTTCGCCTCGCCCCATAAAATCCCTACTATCCCTTATACTTAAATAACAATAAACATTAAAACTCATAGACGTACACATCAGCAATACTCATTCCTCATTTTCTTATAAATAATATGAAGGACAGTGTAAGAAATGATCAAAATCAATTAAATCTAATACCTCATTTAATAAAATGATATAATAAAAACAATTAAAAATTTTCTAGTAACAAACAATAAAATATATAAAATATTTATATGACTCTTTCCAGCATTTCTAATATTTCTGAAAATTCTGGTCGGCAGGCTGCATCTTTGTGCCAGCATTTTTCGAAAAGTTGTGTAATCATATCATTGGTATTGCTATGTTTCGGACGAGCATGGTGTTTTACAACCTTTAAAAAAATTTCAATATTTTAACTGACCTCCTTGTGTTAGCATCACAATCTTAATAAATATCGGATATATATATATATATATATATATATATATATATATATATATATATATATATATATATATATTTATATATATTATGGAAAACTCTACATAAGAAAATTTTGGAAATTAAGAAGTAGACTACTTTCTATGAGGAAAATCTGACCAAAATATTTTCAAGATGATGGCACTTTCGATTATACCGAAAGTAGGTGTTAACTTGCTCATTTCAAATGAAAAATTCTATAGATACATTTCTAGATTTTAGGCAATATTCGAGGCAGAGTTCGTGTATCATATCCAATTTTGAGCGTTTTTTTATATCTAAGACTAACTGACTTTAACTCCGTAGCAAAATCACCATATTGAAGCAACCAATTGGGAATATTTCAAGAACATAAAATTTTGAGATTTCACAATTTTATAGAAACTTACCTATACTTACTTCTAAAGATAAATCAAATTGAAAAATGGATTTTGGAGGTTTCCATTTGAAGAAATTTGCTTATTTTTAATAGAGTATTCAATATAGTGACACTATCTTGAAAATGTTTAAATACTACTCTTTTTGTGAGACTTCATATTCCTGGAAATGTTTGCGATAATCTAGAGAAATAAGGAAATATTAAAAACTTGTGATGTACTTACGTTATATATTAAAGCTTCGTTAGTAAGCCATTCGGAGTATGGATTTTCTCTGTATTCTATTTGCCAAATTGTTATTCCCAGTGAATAAATATCACATTTAGTAGTAGGAATCATTCCTTTTAAGAGTTCAGGGGCAGCATATGCTACAGTACCCTGAAATGATGAAAAGAGACACTTTTTTCATATTTTGAGAATATTGAAAATGCAGACAATAAAAACATAAAAACTTGATTCTTGGAATGAACCTCGTTCAGGTGTAGTAAAACCTGTAAAGTAGCTTTATTTCTAACCATATCGAAAATTTTTATAGAGAAAAGATGTGATTGAATGATTGAAAATTAATTCAAGTTTATCTACAATAAAAAAAATTAATTCTTATCTAATTGAGGAGCATTAATGTTCAAACTTAAATGTTCGGTGTTATCGCAGAAAAATTGTTTCTAAATGTAAATAAACAATTTTGAATATTTGAATATAATTTTTAATCGTTAACATCTTTTCCCTCTAAAAATTTTCGATGTAGTCAAAAATTAAAAAACTGTTAGTTGAATATTAGTTTTAGAACATGATAAATATTTATAAAGAATACATTTTTCCGTTAAAACTAATGATAAAATTTTCCAGTATAAACAACTTAAATATATATATATATATATATATATATATATATATATATATATATATATATATATATATATATATATATATATATATATATATATATATATATATATATATATATATATATATATATATATATATATATATATATATATATATATATATAGTGACTTTATAAAAACGTTTACGTTTTGTGATAAAATTCATGACTCACAACACTAGAAACAAAAAATAATCTATTTTTATTAATTTCAATTTTACATTTCCAATGATGATATATACCTGAAATACATAATTTCCTGTATTTTTAGTTGTACATGAATTTCCAAAATCACATATTTTACATTGATCATTTTCGAGTACCAATATATTTTTCGGTTTAATATCCAAATGAAGAATGCCTTGATCATGACAGTACTTCATACCACAGCAAATACACCCTATAAAATTTTTCTTCGTCTCTCCATCCAGTTCTAAATTGGTCTCCAACAGGGTTTGAAGTCCTCTTGTGCCTTCTATGTATTCCATTATAATAACTGCATAATTATCTTCAGGTTTCATACTTATCTCGAAAATGTTCACTATATTCTGGTGTGAAAGTTGTTTAGCATTAAGATCTGATAAATTGGTAGAATTATTTTTCAATTTGACTATTTTAACTGCTACCAAAGTATCTGAAACCATATTTTAATGAGTGTTAAGGAAGTATGATAATGCGATCCACAATTATTAAAAAGCGATTATAACTGGTATTGATTAATTCTGTAGAGTACCTCATCAATAAAAAATATAATAGTTATGGGTGTTCCAAACATGAGCATGAGCTACTTGAGAAATAATACAATGCTATTTTCTACGAATTAAAATTAAAGAATGGATGTGAAAATCGAAGGTTTGATTAACTGACACTAACTTATATTTATACTGTCCTACAACTATTCAATTTATTTGCGCTAAATAGATGCAGCATGTTTGATAAAGATAATGAATATGTCGTGAAATGCATTTGAAAATTTGATGATTAATCAAATCAACCCTCAACGGAGCTAGTTTCATGAGATTTGACGACATTCATCCTTCGAGGGAAAAATGTTAGGACATTCGATGGCGAATACATACATGATGGAAACACTATATATATTTATATATATATATATATATATATATATATATATACAGGGTGATTCATGGTGAATGGCACATTAGACGTTTCTGGTGAACCATACAACGGATCACTTTGAAAATTCAATGTAGAGCATAATGCGGTGTTCCCACTTCTATTAGAAAGTAGTAGCAACTTTGATTTCTAAAATGGAACAGCCTGTATATAATATTATTTTTAGAATCTCCAACAATTTTTCAACAACTTTTCATAATATTTTCCTATGCCTATCCTTTACCGTTTTCGAAATAAAAATTATTTTCATTTTTTTTCGTCGGAAATCAAGACTTCTAAAAACTCTGATATCTTTGAGCTAAGAAATACTATGATATCGAAATTTCGGTTGAAGTTTGTTGATACTTGGAGGCTTCCTACACTTCAGCCTAATTTTTGTTACTTCTATACAGGGTGTTAAAAAAGTACAGTTATTTCGTTTGCTTGAAAAAGTGACTGTAAGTTGATTATTTCAAATGGAATATCCTGTATATTATTGAAAATCAGGAAAGCTTCTAGAATTTCCTTTTTATATATGTATATTATACCTATACCTAACAAGTCAAGTTTCGGACTTATGAGCACTTATTTATGAAAATGTTCCTTGAACATGGTATCCCCATTCGGTATTTGCTAGGCATGTCATGATTACCCTTTGATAGTAACGTTGTAACAATCTACTTATAATATCGAGATTATCTTTACTTCAGATACTTGCAAATACCTTCAAAAACGATGCAACAAAACTGTTCAAACGAAGTTCTTATGAATTTGTGGAAAATTCAATGAAATATATCCGAATCTACCGCCAATGAACCTCAAGAAATTCATACGAATTCATAACAATTTCAAAACGTTTAGATCAACTTTGAAAAAGAAATAAGTAACTTGATAGTATACAAATAATTATGTGGAATATTTCAAAATATGTTCGAACCGCAGGCCCTTCCAAGCACTTAAAAATGCAAGTGTTGACTGATTTCGTCGTAGCAGATCTGAATTCATTCAGATCCAAAGCTTCAAATATTTGGGTAATCCTTTGTAACAATTTGTCTCTCGAACACACGGGTGTTTTGTGAACTTTTTCTTCGAACATTCCCCAAAAATAAAAATCGAATGAATTAAGATCGGGTGATCTCGCTGGCCAATTCCACCAATCGTCAAAAAGTCTACAGTTATGCGCTCGCTTCTCTTGAACAATGTGCAGGAGCTCTGTCTAGCTAGATGATACCAACAGTTTCGATATTCTTCGGGTGGCAGATTATCGACGAAGTTCTCTACAATATTTTCCGAAATATTCAGGTAGCTTCTGTATGTTAGAGTCGTATATCACGTACCTCAATTTGTTGTCCATTAACATGCAGTAAACAAAATGTTTCTTGATATCCGGCTTCTTTTGTGACTTTCTCTTCTCTTGAAAATTTCGATTCATGAGTCCAAATTATTTTATTAAAAAAAAATGGATCTTCTTGAGCGCGCACCAACATAATTTCACAAAATTCAACTATCTTGAGGGTCTTGAACAGATTCTTTGGACAGATGAATATTTAATATCCAAATCGGAAAATGCTTTTCAATATTCTAAATAACTGTATTTTTTTTAACACCCTGTCTAGAAGTAACGAAAATTAGGCTGAAGTGTAGGAAGCCTCGAAGTATCAACAAGCTTGAACCGAAATTTCGATATCATAGTATTTCTTAGCTCAAAGATATCAGAGTTTTTAGAGGTTTTCATTTCCGAAGAAAAAAATGAAAATAATTTTTATTTCGAAAACGGTAAAAGATAGGCATAGAGAAATATTTTGAAAAGTTGTTGAAAAATTGTTGGAGATTCTAAAAATAATATTATATACAGGTTGTTCCATTTGAAAAATCAAAGTTGCTACTACTTTCTAATAGAAGTGGCAACACCGCATTACCAAAAATATTTTACTTGGGTAGGGAAGTTAAATAATTTGGCAATTGCTCGTTTCAGACTATTGAATTAATCATTTTAGAGCACAAGTGTGATAGTTGGTTGGAAAAGGTTTTCTCAGAAGGAACATAGAAATTCCAAAATATGCAGGTTGTCCCATTCATAATTTTGAATCTGATGTCACGTGACAGACAACATAAAGCTCATTGGGTTACATAATACCAAAAACAGCTGCACCAATTGCTTCGATTTACAACCCCGAAATAGAAAAATGACAATTATTATCTACTACTCTCGGGTTCCGAGATATTCCCTGTCTTAATCGTCGTGGGATACCCTGTATATATATATATATATATATATATATATATATATATATATATATATATATATATATATATATATATTATATATATATATATATATATATATATATATATATATATATATATATATATATATATATATATATATATATATATATATATATATATATATATATATATATATATATATATATATATATATATATATATATATATATATATATATATATATATATATATATATATATATATATATATATATATATATATATATATATACGCACCACACGGATGCTACGCGGCCCAGTATGCACTGAAGGTATAGCGAAGCCTGGTAGAAGACGTAAGGGGGCTACAATCTGTATATATTGTTTGTATATGTGCCATTTGTAGTAGGAAGACCGTCTGTATATCTTTTATATGCTTATTGGAATTCAAGAAGCCCAGCGGTGTTGTGAGATTTAGATAAGTCGCAGTTTCATAAATTATTAACAACCGCTTCAGAGAGTTGCTAAAGTGTCAGTGCTATTTTGAAATGAAGCGTAGTGAGTTTATTTTGCAATTGGCGATTGAGAATAAAGTGGCTGTTGTATCTTATGAAAACCATGTTTCTGTCAAATTCCTACCTGTGAGTTCTAATTCTGGAAATTTTAGTGCTAGGGAATGCTCCTTACATAACTTAGTGCGAGGACAAATGATTCTGTAGACATAAATTTGATAAATACACCTAGTAATAAAAAACACTCAGCTAGAATGAGGTGGTCAGACCAAGAATAAAAATAGTTTTGAACTACTTCAAAGAACATGTACAAAAAAAAATTACACCTAGAAAACACGAATGTGATGAATTTCTCAAATTACACCAAAGAAACATATATAATAAAGACTGGGTGAAAATTAAAACTATTAGTTATAATATTTTCAGAAAGAAGTAAATATTTTGTAACAAGTTCTATTTAGGCCTCCCTATTTCTAACCAACCAATAATGTTCACATCAGATAATAATAATAATTGCTAATAGTTGATGCTGTAAACTGTAAATGAGAAACCCAAATTCATATTTCATACTATTATGTACTTTCAATTTTCTAAATAAAATCAATTTTTACAAGAGAAATAGTTTGAATTAACCTCAAAAGTCCACTAAAAAGAAGATAAGACCTAATTTTTTTTTAATTGCTCTTCATTATTTCCTACCATACCTATTTCAAAAAACAAAGTAGAAATTTCATTATATTTCATTTTGAGACAGAGGAGTTGATCCCAGGTTATGGAAAAGAATTTAGTGAAAACTTTTCACTTGATTTGAAAAAATTTTCAAGTAAAAAATCGGAATACATTCTTATCTGAAATGAGTGTATATAACTCCAAGATAGACATTTGACTAATTCAGATAGTAATATTCGATAGTTGGTTTTAATGAAACAGATTGAGAGAATTCATTATGTGTGTACAGCCATTTTGAACCTTCATTCATTTTCATATATTAGTCTGAGAACAAACTAAAGCTTGGTTCATACAGACGCGAATCACGAATTGCGAATAGCGAATAATGTTCTGATTGGCCAATTTGAAATCAATAGGGCGGCCTGTCAAAATTTTTAATATTTGGCGAATTCGCAAAATTTAAAATTTGGGGGGCGCGAAAATTGGATTGAGTTCAATATATTCGCGCGAATTGTTGTTAGGACCGACCGTTTTATGGTTAGCACATGCGCATTTTAGCTCATCTTATTGTGTTCAACGTTGAGCGTGAGTTGAGAGCTGAATTGACACGTGTTTTGTTTGTTTTCGTTTTAGAAATTGTTTTGCTCTTGTTTTTTTTTATTTTTTTATCAAAGTCATGTATTGACATCCTATGAAAATTTTTAAATTTTTTTTCATCTTTCGAACGCATTTCTTGAACTAAATTATGATACGCCCCTTGCTGCATCCTTAATTTGAAAATTTCGCAAGTTCCAACTGACCATATATTTCATTCTGTATTTTTTTAAATAATAAATAAGCAGCAATTTTACGTCTTCGTTGCCACTGAAATAAACTTAAGGAATACGCATCCATTGTTATTGAATACAAACTCTTGATTTCTCTGTATGTCTCGATATCAACAATAATTATTAATTCTCAAAATAAACAAACAATCAGCTGGCTGAATCGGCCAACTTTGTCAATGTCGAATGGCAGACTATGATGTCATGTCATAAGTCACTTATCGCCAACATTAGCAATCTGGAAAAAAGTAAATATCCCTAAAAATATCGCAAGTATACGAAATAGTCCAAACTGGCGAACTATTTTCCTGCGAATTTGCTATTCGCAATTCGCGATTCGCGTCTGTATGAACCAAGCTTTAGTCTGAGAACAATGTCTGAGAACAAACTAAGGTTCGAAACTTCACTAACCGAAATTATATTTCATATTCAATTGCATAATTAATATTATCATTACGCTACAATTAATTGTTTTTTTTTCGAGTAAAATTATTTTTCTTCTATAAATACATATAATAAACATTTACGTACATAATAATGCCACAGCTGTATTCACCGGAAAGGCTTATCAGAATGCTATATATATATATATATATATATATATATATATATATATATATATATATATATATATATATATATATACAGAGCTGTGCCGAAGCATTGTGCTTTGTGCTCGTGAAAGCACTCGGAGCCCTTTTGTGCTCCCGAGCACTGTGCTTCCGAGCCCTTTTCAAAAGCAGTGCTTCGTGCTTAGTAATTGAAGTCCTTCAACAAAAGGCTTTGTGCTTAGTAATCCCAAAAGTGCTCCCGAGCACTGAAGTGCCCCCAAGCACTTCTGCGGATTACTAAGCACTAAGCCCTGAGCCAAACTTGTCGTAACACGAATATGCATATGCGGCGGCGCTATGATCTTGTGTTGATATCATTCCAGTGATAAACATCTTACGTTAGTGTCAAGTCAATAAAAAAATTATTTATAAAATACAACACCCCCCTTCCATCAAGTGCCCCTGTTGAAAAACTGTTTTCATTTGCGTCTATAGTAAATGCACCAAGACGTCATGCTCTGAGTGACAGGAACTTCGAAAACTTAGTTTTATTAAAAGATAATGGGGATGTTTGAATTTTTTTTCATTTTGATGAGTTGTACACCATTACTTATATGTTACTTGTATGTAGTCAATACATTGAATGAAAATTTTGGATTTTTTTATGGGCATGGAACTCAACTATCTGAAACGCATAGTTTTTTCAGTACCTATATTCTGATGAAATATGAATAATAAGCATGGGATTTTTAATATGAAATATTGAATCTTTCAATACTCTGTGCTTTCCATAAAGGTTTCTCCTATTTGATATATTAATTATCACTTAGTTGATTAAATACTAATACTAAGATTCTACACAGGTCCTTTTTCATCCTATTTTCAATAAAATCTGTGTCATTTAGCTAATATCAATGTTCGTAGGTCACAGATTACAGAAGCATATCTTGTTTCTGTATTATTTAAATTTAAATTTATCTATGATCTTTATGAAATTGATCAAAAATGGCGTGTGAGAATACTATGCTTATAGTTATTTATGTATCAAGGGAGTTATAAGGATGTTAACTACAGAGGGCAGTAGATTTCAATCCCGAGGGACGAACAATGTACGATTTTTCTGAGAATTTAGTGGAATTCCAATATTCAATTGTATCTTTCCCTGAACCTCTCTTCGAGCAAAATGACGTGTGGGACAATGAAATTTACTGAACCCCATTGAAAATTTTCTGCTCTTTTCAAATATCTTCATCAAATCCCAAAATTTTAATATACAGGGTGTTGAATCTCCGCTTGGAAGAAGTCCCATAATTTTCAAATACGGACCTAGAATTTTCTGGAAATTTGAATATAAATCGGTCGACCTATGGAAGTGAATTATACGTTCCAAATATCAACCGACTATGCTGGTTGGTTCAAAAGTTATGAGGAATTGAAATTTTTGGTGCATAAACTCGGTTATGGAATTGATTAGACCTATCATATATCGATTTTTTGGACTCGCCTAGGACAGCTCTAGCTCAGGTTGTCGTAGATATGTCCATTGACCAATGAAACACCCTGTATAGTTCTGTACCAGCTCATAGTGAGCATCGAATTTGTAACACTCTGTGCATCTCTTCTCACCCGTCAATAATCTCATACTCATTTGCCAGCTTACAACTTCTTTACCGATTAAAATAACCTCAATTTCAACAATTCCTAAAAAAGTACTTATGGCTTAGTGCTCGAAATGTCAAATTACTTTCACAAAGTGCTTAGTAATCGCAAGCCTTTTGAAAAAATAAGTGCTTAGTGCTCGAGACCGGGAGCCTTTTTTTCAAGTGATTAGTGCTTAGTGCTCGAAGCACTATTCTTCAGTGCTCGTCACAGCTCTGTATATACCAGGGGCGGCTAGTCAAAGGAGGCTAAGGAGGCTAAGCCTCCTCAATAATATTCCGTGTATCACTAATATATATATATATATATATATATATATATATATATATATATATATATATATATATATATATATATATATATATATATATATATATATATTATATTGAATAGTCAGCATTCAGCATATTCATATTAATCAAAATCATATTATTTTATGCACCTACCTTCCTTTCAACCTACATTATATATTATAATTTATTAATTAAGAGAGAAGGTATATATATAATTATGGCGTGGAAGAGTTTATGCTGGATTATGCACTGACTTAATTTTGAACCTTACACTTGATACCTTGATCTTAATTTGTTATTTTGTTTGTAACTCTCAGATAGATTTTCCATTTTACGGTTTGTGTTTTAATTGTTTTAATTATTGAGTGCTATTGTATTTTGCAATTGTTTGTAATTGACTTATCCTATACATTTGTCAAATGTCTTAAAGGATTAATAAATTATTATTATTATTATTATTATTATTATTATTATTATTATTATTATTATTATTATTATTATTATTATTATTATTATTATTTACATTTACTGCATTTCATTCATTTCAAGATTTGTGGCAACGCTGCGGAAAGCTTAGAAAGGTATATTCTCAACGTTCATTATGCCTGCCACAAAAAAGCAAACTCACACCACTCAAAAACAAATACTCGGAATGAATACTTCATTGAAATAGAAACCAAAACACATGTACATGGCAACACCGATAAAGTCCAGTCTTATAAAATGTCGACCAATCACAACTATAGAATCTCCCTGACATCGAGTAAAGTCGTTGATTGAATCGTAGTATGATCCTAATTCGTACTGTCTGAATAATGGACGCCGGAATCAGCTCGCGTTACGCGTATTGTTTTAAAATCAGTTTGATTACTGAAATTAATTTCAAAAATTTCAATGGTGACTTAGTGGAATATTTGTTATCACATAACTTTAGTGCCCTAAGTTATGAGGATAAAGTTTTGATAAAAACAAAAAAAACCTACCCTGAATTAAACAATTTGGTGCAGCGTAACAGAAAACAAAACCGCGGTTTTAATACATTATGAGAGACATCCTTGCCTAACCGGATCTCAGGTAAAAAATAAATTATTTTGTTGGCAGTGTTTACTTTTTACTAGTGAAAATGTCTCTGTTTGGGGCCACTTAGGATTTGAGGATATAATTCTATACCTAGTTGAAAGTGAGGAATTTTTCACCGATAAAGTAACTTTAAATACAGCACGCGGATTAATATCTTACTTACAAGATAAGGAATTTATATATTTTTTAAACATCTTTAAATTAATTTTTGAACAAACAGAAATAGTTTTTCAAATCTTACAGCACAAGTTTTCAGATGTAATTTACTCACGAAATCGGCTCAAGTTTCTTTTGGAAAAAATTTCAGAATTTCGTGCAGAAGTTTATTTTAAAAAACTATTTTCTGTATTTCAAACTACTGATGATACGACTCAATTTAGCCCAAAACGGAAGAAATTCAGTTACGCAGATATGGAGCTTCACTATAAGCAAATATTTTATGAAATTTTGGATACTATTAGGGGTCAAATAGAAATAAGGTTCTCTGATTTGAAAGAACTGCATTTCTTCGACTTACTCAATAAAAATTTGTTTACCGGATTTTCGGCTAATTTTCCAGATAACCTTTTGGAAAATTTATGTCAAAAATACACTTTTTTTGATAAGGTGGCCATAAAAAAGTGAACTGTGTGTTGTTTATAATGACAATGAAATTTTGGGGCAAAATGAAAATCATGTGAGGACTATTAAATATCTTTTTGATAATGATTTGAATCAAGAATTACCCCAAGTTTATAAACTCTTATGTCTAATTGTTTCTATCCCGGTGACATCAGCTTCCGTAGAGCGCTCGTTTTCCACTCTTAAGAGAATTAAAACTTATTTACGAAATTCAATGAGCCAGGATCGTTTGAAAATTATTAGTTTGTTGTCTATTGAAAAGGAATTGGTAAAACTTTTGGCGAAAGACAAAAAATTTTATGAGGATATTATAGATCATTTTGCTAACGTTAAAGATCGCAGAATCCCGCTAATCTTCAAAAATATATAATAACTTTTTATTTGCTCTCACCAGCTGTTAACAAATTCGTTAAGTAGGTAGGTAGGTACCTATTTTGTGAAAGAAAAAAAAATTTGATGAATAGATGAATTGATTAATTGGCTGAGAATATTTTTTGTGAATATTGATTGTAAATAGGAGTTGTATGTCTCAAGGTAGACACTCGAAAGTGAAAACAAATTAATAGCTTAGGGTGCTTGTTTTACATTGATTTTCTTTAAATTATATTGACCTTGAAATCCTAAAAATTTTCGCCTATGGTGTATTTTTAACACCTCTTGTAGCCTCCTCAAACCAAAACCTCACGAGCCGCCACTGGTATATACATATATATATATATATATATATATATATATATATATATATATATATATATATATATATATATATATATTATATATATATATATATATATATATATAATAAATATATTTATATATTTATATATATATATATATATATATATATATATATATATATATATATATATACGGGGTGTCCCAAATTCGAGGGTGACCATTGGGATCTCGGAAACTATAAGAGATACGAAGTCGGTTAAATTATGGCAAAGTTGCGCAATTTTATGACCAATAAAATGCCGTTTTCAAATTTGAAAAATTCCGAATACTTCCGAAGATATTCGGAAAAAACCGAAATTTTGTAAAATGGGTTTTATTTTGTCCTCGCCTTATTTGAAGAGATATTTTAAAATAAATACCACTTTGTTATTGTCACCTTTCTTCCTTTATAATATAGTGCTATTAAATTTCAAATCCGACGTTTCGTTTCCGAGATACCATCATCAACTTTATTTTTTTAAATACGGACCTGGATTTTTTATTACGTTTTTTGGTAGCTTATTACCACCTTGAAGCAATGACGTATCATAAAAATTGAAAAATTATTGGCATCTATAAAAATATCTAATTTACATTAAATCAAAGATGTCTGTGAAACAAAAGAACCAGAACTTACCTGGAAATGAAATAATGTTTTATTTATTTCATACACCTGTCAGATTTTCAGCTTCTATCATTTATTTTCACCTGCTAAAAATGTTTTCAAACCTAGAGAAGCGTGATATGCTACGGATATATTACGCTTCCGGTAGAAATTCCAGAATTTCCAGTGAACGATATCTTCAAGCATATCCCGAGAGATTGCAGCCGCATGAAAACTTTTTTGCCAAACTTGATGGAAATTTGGTGGAATTTGGAAGTTTTGGTAAGCCCAGAAATCAATATGGCCGTCGTGTAAATCCACAGCAAGAGGAAAATATTTTAAATTTGGTAAGCTGGAGTTGATATTGAGATGATAAGTTTCCTATTGAGCATTTTTTTAAAGGTCAATAAGGCTCCCAGAGGTTCAATTAGGGAATTTCAAAATGAACTTCAAATGCCTCGCATGCGAATATGGAGAACCTTGCGTTCAAATAATTATCGGCCCTACAAAATTCATATAAGCCAAACACTTTTACCGGGAGATAATGTAAGAAGAATGAATTTTTGTAATTGGCTTGCTAACAAACTGACAGAAGATGATAACTTTTTGTTTAAAGTAATATGGACCGATGAATGTAGTTTTTCAACAGACGGTATATTTAACAGGAATAACGAACATTATTGGTCAATAGAAAATCCAAGGCAGAATGCGGAAGTATGACCACAAGGGCGAAGATCTTTTAATGTGTGGGTAGGAATGTGGCGAAACAAAATTCTCGGCCCTGTAATATTCGAAGGTAGTTTAACCTCAGAAAGGTACATTGAATTAATACTAAACCCTATTCTGGAGCAATTAGAAGATGAGCCTTTAAACATTTTAAGGCAACTGTGGTGGCATCAAGATGGTGCTCCCCCTCATAATGGTCGAATAGTTACGGATTTATTAAATACAACGTTTTTGAATCAATGGATGGGTAATCAGGGACCTGTGCGTTGGCCTGCCAGAAGTCCGGACCTGAATCCTCTGGATTATTTTCTCTGGGGATACTTAAAAAATCGTTTGTACCGTGAAATACCAGATGATATTAATCAATTGCGTCTTAATTTATATCGAGAAATACGATCAATTCCTGCTAGTCATTCAGCGGTCGATTTCAAGATTAAGAAGGCTGAGTGCAAAATGCATTGAAGCAGAAGGTCTTCAGTTTGAATATCTTTTATAATATTTGTTATATAATTTATTGTTGTTTTGGTTATTGCTGTTTTGTTTTAATAATTTTAAAGCTTGCTAGTGTAACTTAAATATATTACATTAGATATTTTTTATATATTTTTTTAATTTTTTAATTTTTGTGATACGTCATTACTTTAAGGTGGTAATAAACTACCAAAAAACGTTATAAAAAATTCAGGTCCATATTTTAAAAAATAAAGTTGATGGTATCTCGGAAACGAAACGTCGGATTTGAAATTTAATAGCACTATATTATAAAAGAAGAAAGGTGACATTGACAAAGTGGTATTTATTTTAAAATATCTCTTCAAATAAGGCGAGGACAGAATAAAACCCATTTTACAAAATTTCGGTTTTTTCCGAATATCTTCGGAAGTATTCGGAATTTTTCAAATTTGAAAACGGAATTTTATTGTTCATAAAATTGCGCAACTTTGCCATAATTTAACCGACTTCGTATCTCTTATAGTTTACGAGATCCCAAAGGTCACCCACGAATTTGGGACACCCCGTATATATATATATATATATATATATATATATATATATATATATATATATATATATATATATATATATATATATATATATATATATATATATATATATATATATATATATATATATATATATATATATATATATATATATATATATATATATATATATATATATATATATATATATATATATATATATATATATATATATATATATTCATATATATATTTATATATATATATATATTTATATATATATATATACATATATATATATATATATATATATATATATATATATATATATATATATATATATATATATATATATATATATCTACCTATATATACCTATATATATATATATATATATATATATATAAATATATATATATATATATATATATATATATATATATATATATTTGATATATATAACCACTCCCTTATTCGCTCCCCACTGTTGACTTTAGACATTGCAATAGTGTATTAATAGAGAGTTATTGGAACTTTTATAAAGTTAAGCAGTAATAGTACCGACCTTATATTGACATATACGCATGCGCATTTGATGTTTAAAATAAGGGAGACATTATTAATGTTACTGCTTGTCGTTATTTGTGCGCGGTTACTGTAGGGCACTATCCAGACCTTATTTCATGATTTACATGTCATAACCTCTCTTTTTTCGGCTTCTATCTATGTTCTATGTTCTATCCTTTGATAAAGCAAGACAAAGTACCTACCAACTTGACATTATAACGTAACCTCATAAGGTTGTTGATCTGTGGTTTCTATAACTCTAAATTTCAAGTATATTTTAAGGTCGAGACTATTTAAATAAGGTCAGCACAAATACTGCAAGACAGTAAATTCAGGTTTCCAATAACTCTCTATTGTCCGGGAAAATAAGATTAATAAAAATAAGTTTACTGAAAGTTGGTACCTTTATATAGTCCTTTCACAACAGTGCCAAATGAACCTTTTCCTAGAATATCAGCTGAGGTTTCCTTGTACGATAACCCATTTTTTACTAAATATTTCTTCACTGGTGTGTTGATTAATAAATTTTTCTTACTTATTTTATTCTGATTTGGAGTTGTGAATACATTTTCTACATCCAAATGATTACTTTTACAATTTATTGGTGAAGTAGTCAAATAATCCAAACACTTCTTTGGTCCTACTCTCGAAATATTACTTGATCCATTTTCATATCTTTCAAATAAATAATAGAAATAATAGAAATAATATATATATATATATATATATATATATATATATATATATATATATATATATATATATATATATATATATATATATATATATATATATATATATATATATATATATATATATATATATATATATATATATATATATATATATATATATATATATATATGTATATATATATTTATATATAGGTATATTGTGGTCAAGCTCTAGGTAGTTTGGTTATACAATACAATATTGGTTACCTAATACAATATCGTATGAACCAAACTGAAAGTATTATTTTATGAATTTTTGGACTTTGCTATACAAATAAACTCCTATAGAATATAATCCAAAATGTGGTTATGATAAATGGATTGAATTAAAAATATTATTTCAATTATTTACCTTTCATTTTTTTGCGGAGAACAATGCTCGACATATTTAGAAACTGGAGATTTGGCCAATAACTTCGGAGTTCTGGGTGACAATGTTTTCACTAAAGATAACGTAATTGATTTCAATGGCGTGGCCATTTTTCAGTGCTTGAAGCATGCCAAACAACTGGAGCATTAATAAATCATCACTTATCATATTTGCAGATTTGTAACATATGTTTGAGGTAGGTATATGTCGAAGAAAACAAAAAACATTACGGCAGCGTTTCTCAAACTTTCAGAATTCGCGGCCCAATTTTCAATTATAATTTCCATCGAGTATTCGAGTCCCCCCGCATGCAATAAATGTATACAATACTTAATATATTTTGAGTTTTCGGCTCTAAACCTACACTACGACCTTAATTTTGAGCCTTACAAATTTGTCTGTGGTGGATTCTTTGAAGACAAAATATAGATCTCTGCTAAATATAGAAAAAGAATTTTAAATATTAGGCCTTCCTTCGAAAAACTTCGCAAGACAGATCCAAGGAAATTACTAATAATTATTAAATTTTTCTTTAGTATAATAAGTTTTAATTAAGAATGTTTTGATGAAGTAAGTTGTTTTGATTTAATAAGTTGATTATTAAATATTATGACGAAATGTAAATTGATTTGTATGTCTTTGTGCTTTTCTTTAATTCAGTTAATAATTTTTTTGAATTATATTGTCTGTTGCATATGCTCGCGCCCTCTTCGGGGGTGCCCCTCACAGGTTAAGAAACGCTGCATAACGGTCGAATTTGATTTATGAATCAATAATAATAAGTAAAATCTAGAACAAGATAGAATACCATAATAAAATTGAATCGCAAATATATATTTCTTACTATACCAGAAACCAATCCTTAATAAGGTCAATTTTACTGATTCAGTTCAATTAATTCATATTCTTATAATAATTAGAAATAAAATGTTTATTTTCCTAACATTCTTTGGAGAAGCTGTCGTCCGGTGCTAGGGAAGGGAAAGTAAGTGGTATTTCGGGTACGTGGTTCCAATCTGCATAATTCACCAACCGAATTACTTCTTTAAGTCAAATCCGAAGTATCTACCTGCCCATGGGCGTACCCAGGGGGGGGGTATGAGGGCAGCTGCCTCCCTTGGAAATCTCGCAGAACATATATGAACTTGCCTAATTACGTTGTACGTGCCCTATTTGGATTCATTATTTTATCCTCCTCAGAGGCAAGATTCGGTAAAGAACATTCACCAGCGTTTGCTCTTTCATTGTTACACCTTGCTCAAATAATGAAAATTACACTTCCAAAATTAAGAAAATGTATGGACAAGTAGTAGTATTATCCAAATTTTATGAATTAGAAGGGATCACATCTGAAGCTGAACTATGGCGCACTTTTTGGGTTAACAAGCAAGAGGACTACGAAGATTTAGAGATAACGAAATTAATCTAACAAGCAGAATGTTTTTATCCGAAAGTGAAAACAGCCCTAGAAAATTTACTGGCAATGCCTTATTCCACGGCTACAATTGAAAAATCATTCAGTACACTCAGACGCGTGAAAACGTGGATTAGATCAACAATGATTGAAGACAGGTTAAATAGACTTTGTTTGCTCAGTGCATATAAAAAACTTGTGAACAATATGGGCGATTCTTTCACGGAAGACGTTATAAACCGTTTTGCAGAAGATCCTCGAAAATTACTTTTTAAGTAGAAGTGATTTAAATAAAATAAAAATGCATGCATAGTCAAATTTACTTTTGTTTATTTAACTACCTATAAAGTAGGATCATTTTCGGCTGTTTGCCCTACACACTGCACTACATCATAGATATACCTTATGTTTCATGTAGGTGTGTTTGTGTAGTGTGTATGACAAAACAGCCGCGGATGATCCGACCTAAAAAATCTGACTTGCCCCCCTAGGCCAGAAGCTGGGTACGCCCATGTACCTGCCTACTCTTTAGAGTTACTGTCAATCAGTTATAGTTATGAAGGTATCAAGGGTATTATAATAATAATAACGCTTGAGGTCAATGGTGTGTTTCCCGAGGGAGTCTGGCCCGAGGGATAAACGTTGACCGTAAGCGTTATCCTTATAATACCCATGGTGCCTTCAACGGTTAATGTCTGACTAAATATTATTTGAAATGTTTTTAGTTTGATAAAAATCTAACTCAAAACAAATTAAGTAGGAAACCTACTAGCATTTATCTGAAGATATAGTCATAACATAATGACGGTTACTATGGTTTTAAGTTGTTATTTGTCAATAAGACATCACATAATAGATATTTACAATATTAGTGTTGTAAAGATTCATAATTACACACAAGATGTTAAAGTTGGCGTCAGCCGAGTTTGATAAAACATCGAGTGTAGTAATATGAATTTACAACAAGAATATTGTACAAAATTTTATCTACTTTCATCTATGAATAGAAATATTTGGCAAAAGGCATTTTTCAAAATAAAAATGCACCTGTGAAAATGCACCTGCTATTAAGTTTACTAATCAAGTTTTTTAGGTAACTTTTTGCATGGTTACTTGTTAAATAAATCCAAAAATTTAAAAAGCGCCTTTCAAAATGAGCGATTCTGATGAAAATTTACCCTATGATATAGAAGCAGCGGCAAACGAAGCGATCTCAAGTTTAGTTCCGACAAAATCCAAGGCACGGTATGAGTTGGAGTACCAGAAGTTTGAAGAATGGTGCAAAGCTAATAAAATAAAGGAAGTGTCTGAGAACATACTTTTGGGTTATTTTTCCGGAAAGCAACGCTCCCAGATACAGGTTTTTTTCATTACAGCACTAGTGCTGTAAAGGCATCTATTACAGCACTAGTTGTGTAATAGGTGCCCCTACAAAACAATTTATAGAACTGTAAAATTCATATTACTAAATGAAAGTAGATAAAAATAATTTTGCGATTCACGCATAAAAATGTCCAAAGTAGAAGGAAATACCAATCTCCCCCAAGATATTTTAGTAAGAGCACCTGAAGCTGTTACCCTTGAGCCAGAAAACACTAGGCGGATTTACGAGGAAGAATATCTCTATTTATAGGCCTAGCTGACGAACCACTACGTGTACCATGGAAAGGAAGGAAACTCACGTGTTTCATTCCTCCCTGAAGTATGTGCCAGGGAGGCGGGCAGCTTGAGTTTGAGATTAACTTCTTCAGCCAGATCAGAGGATACACTTGTATGTACAAGTGCATTAAGGATAGGTGAGACGAGATATTTATGGAACATAGGGAGTGTGGGTAGGGTTCAGAGGATTAATACTGGCCCAGCATTCGCTTTGTAAGTTTGCAAGCAGTGACTTACATTACCATGAGGAAACCTCTGAAAAAAACTCATGGCAGACCAGTCGGCCCCGGGGTTTGAACCCGAGACCTCCCAATCGAGGAAACCGTTTTTATGGCTTATTCTCAAGATTTGTCAGGGTCGTATTCTCCAAATTCCCATTGGACAAAGTTCTCAGAGTGACGTAAAGAACTAATAGTTCATAAGAAGATAAGAAGCAATGAGAAGTTTATCTGCAAGAGTACTCAAAGCAAATTGGGAAAAAAATTAGTTTTTTCTGTCACAAGTGCATCAACAACTGTAGCAGCTGGTACTCAAATATCTTGGGAGAGATTGGTAATTCCTTCTACTAATCGCAAAATTATTTTATCAATTATTTTTATGTGCTACATATGTTTAAACAAAATAAATCGGCTAGACCCTAGGGCGTTAATTTTTTTAAATTACGACATGTGGTAATATTTCGTATTTAACAGACTTTGACATAATTTAATTATTTACCCAAAATTGGATTAACTGGGGATTTTTAATTGCATATTTACAATGAAATAGTGCATATAGTCAACAAAACCAACACGTTTATACAAGCATATTTCGGGGGAAAATACATGCTCATTTTCATTTATTTGGTTATATTGATGAATAATAGGTATGTCTACTTTGTAAGTAAACTATGTCTTTTCTATGATGTGCTCCAGACTCCAAGGAAAAGGTTGTTTATTCTATGTCATAACCTAACTTCATTATAATTAAGTTAGTTTATTATAAATAATTAATTCCTCTATTAAAATATATTAGAATGATTTCATTGAAAACCAAAGCAATTTTTCAATCGTTCTTCAATCTTCATAACAAAGGCATGTCCAAAAATATTTCATTCATAACTCGACATAATGCATCAAATTTTTAGTGAACCTGTCTGCTGCTGCAGAAAGTGGTGTAGAAAAATGGGACATAATCACCGCTGTTTGTTTGGAAAGAAAACCAATTATACTACCAGAGCCTACACCATTAGAAAAACAATTCCAAGAATATCTTGCAGATTTAGAACTGCGGAATAGTCTGAAGAACGATTTTGAATTGAGAAATGAAGCAGAAATGTGAGTTTATTCTATTGATATTATTAAAAGAAAGAATTTGAAAATAATTCAATATTTCATCTGTAGAAAAAAACTAGCACTTCTTAAAAGTGGAGAAGTTGACTTGGATAGTGATGTTACACTGAAGCAAACAGCTCAGGATTTTATTGACGCTTGTACAGAAGAAGCGTCCTCTTTCAAATTAGCCGGAAGGACTACAGGTTCAGAATAAAATATTTACTGTTCATGAATTACCTTATTGTTTACTACTTATAATTACAGCCAATGATAATAACATCAAATCATTAAATAGAAAATTAGATAAACACTTGGTTCTTTTGGTGAATGAGAAGATTGGAAATGTAAATCATTATTTATTACCACAGGGACCTAGAGAGGAAGGAGAAACTCTGAGGCAAGTAAGTGATTTTGGGTTTTAATTTAACTTTAAATATTTTGGGTATTGTACAGATGTTTTATTGAATGATATTCAAAAAAATTCAATTTTTAGCATTTGTATCTTTAGTGTTAACTCACCCAGAACAGTAATCATAAATTAGAGCTACCATTTATTCACTAATCAATCCTATTTTCAGCAAGGTTACGTTTATAGGGATAATAAAACTTTGTTTTCAATGTATCTGTTTTATTTTTAGATTCAAAAATATATGTAATTGATATGTATTTTATGTACTCCAAGCCTAGCAAAAAGTACAATATATAATTCTGGAATATAAAGAAACACAATCACTTTTTAAAAAGTTGTATAATTTTTTTAGTGTGCTGAAAGGATTTTAAAGACAAAATGTGGTGATGGAATGAAAACACAAGTATACAGTAATGCACCTGCTGGTTTTTATAAATACAAGTATCCCAAAAGTTTGAGGGAGAAAGGATCCACAGGAGCTAAGGTAGGTTTAATTAGTTTTAGTATGCACTAGTAAAAACCAATGAAGGTAAAGGCGATGCAACATCGCCTTTACCTTCATTGGTTTTTTTTTCAGCTTACTGAATTACTCTTATCGTCTTGAATATAGGTACTTACAATTAAATTAAAATCTAACTAGAAAAATATATCTGACTATTTTCAGAAAAATACGAAGTTATTCTTCGGATAAGTGTTTTAAAACAAAATAATATTATATTTTGTTTCCGAGATTCACTTTGTTTTACAATAAAATTAATTCAGTTTTATGTCCGGGCTTTTATTAGTCTTATTTAACATTTATAATAATAATAATAATAATAATTTATTAATCCTTTAAGACATAGGTACATATGTATAGGACAGGTCACAAAAATTACACTTCAGCTTGTTTCAAGAATATCACAGAAATAGTCGCTTACAGTGTAATAACATTTTCTTAACAATAAGGCCTTAACTACTTTCTTAAACCTTCTAATATCAAGAGACTGAATACTTTGAGGTAAATGGTTGAAAACTCTAATACTCTGATACATGGGAGACATTTCATACTTATGAGTTTTATGCTTAGGTACATAAAGAGTTTCCTTATTTCTGGTATTATAGCCATGAAAGCTAGAAAGTTTAGTAATATTGAACTCATTTTCCTTCACATACACTAAACATCTAAAAATAAAAATAGAAGCCAATGTTAATATGGCATCTTGACGAAAAGTGGGCCTACAGGATGATCGCGGAGAAATATTAAATATCATTCGAATTATTCTCTTCTGAATTATGAAAACTCTCCCAACATCTGGGGAGTTTCCCCATAGTAAAACATTATATGTTCAGTGACTGTAGACCAAGCTATAGTAGATGTTCAGTACAGACTGTAGAGGAAGTGAACCTTTGACTCGACTTATTGCGTAGTAAGAGCTATTGAGTTTCTTGCACACCACGTCAATATGTGCGTTCCACCTCAGATTAGAGTCTATGTGGATTCCAAGAAACTTAGTGCAGTCTTTAGATGAGATGACATTATCTAAATGGGTAATGAGCAGTTTACTATGATTATCGTTTCGAATAGCGAAATTAATACATTCTGTCTTGTTGACATTTATCATTATTGCATTTGAATTGCACCACTCAATAAAGCACCTCACCAGTAACCCACAGAATCTTTGTAACTCCTCAAAAGTCCGTCCAGTAACGGCTATGGAGGTGTCATCAGCAAACAAGGTTATTCTATGTTTACTTAATAAAAAAATAATATCCTCCGACTGATCAGCCAGCATCTTTTTCAAATTTAAGGGTAGATCATTAATAAACAATAAAAATAGAAGTGGTCCCAGAACGGAACCCTGAGGGACTCCCATATTCATATTATGTTCAGCAGAAAAAGAGTTATTAACTTTAACAGACATAGTCCTGCCGTCAAGGTAACTAAATAGCCAATTTGAAATCACACCCCTGAAACCCATATTATAGCATTTGTCAATTATGAACTTGAAAGCGAGACTATCAAAAGCTCGAGATAGGTCAAAAAATAATCCCGCAACGTACAAACCATTGTCGAGGCACTCGTAGACAAAATCAACAAAATACAGAGCTCCCGTTTGAGTTGAGCGACCAGATCGGAATCCATGCTGTGCAGTATTGAGTATTTGAAATTTATCCAAATAGTTCATCATTCTATCAAAAACGATACGCTCGAATACTTTAGAAAAAATACTGAGAATAGAGATAGGTCTATAATTGGCAATGTCGTGCACATCGCCCTTTTTAAAAATTGGAATAACAATGGCTTTTTTGAGGACATGAGGAAATACGCCCGTGCTAACAGATAAATTAATTATATGAGCGAAATGTCGACCAATGTCTATACCGATTGACTTTAAAATTTTTGCGGATATGAAGTCAGCTCCGGAACTCTTATTATTTTTAAGTGATCTAATAATATCAACTACTTCATGCTCCAGTACTGGGTAGAAGGAAAAACTTTTACTCAACATAGGAGAGGTGGTACAAGAACGAGATAATAAATTTTTGTAGTAATTTTTAAGGGTGACCTCCGTAACGGAAGAGAAATGCTCAGCAAAGACCTCAACTAAATTTTGGGACTCACTGTATGAAATACCCTCAGAAACAAGCACAATAGATTTATGCTCCTTACTTTTTCGGCTAGTCAGAGTATTTACTAAATTCCAAACTGTTCGATTTTTATTTTCTGACTTCTCAATGAGTCCACTGTGAAAATTCAATTTTGTATTTTTTATTAGCAAATTGTAGGAAAATTTGGCCTTTCTGTATAGGTCATGAGTGGCTTGAGATTTGATATTGGTATGTAACCAATGAAGATTTTTTAGTTCACGTCTTGCCAAGGTAATCTCAGGAGTAATCCAGTTTTTACCTTGTGCACCTAAATTGGTACGTTTTATCGAAGGAAAACATATTTCAAAATTGCTCTGAATTATGCTGATAAATACTCCAAAACAATCATCAACATCATTGTGAACATAAATATCCCGAAAATCGGAACTAGAAATACGCAAGGCAAAATCATTGAGATTCTGTTGACACATATTTCTGACTATCCTCGACTTAGGGCTAGTGATAAGTGCAATGGGTAGCTCAAGTGAAAGGGCTCGATGATCACTGATATGAGCCTCGTAAACCTCGACATTGCTTCTTGAAAGATCTGCATTAGTCAAGATGTAATCTATTTTTGAAGTGTAGGTATGACCAGTGATATCAGTAAATATTCTACTGGGATCCTGCGATGAAACAGTCAAATTAAAAGAGTTGAGTAAATCAATAAGTAGCTTACGATTAGTACATTTACCTTTCATATAATCAATATTCAAATCACCGCAAACAAATATTATATCGGCTACATTATAACAGTAATTCAAAGAATAAAACATTCTATCTAAAAAGATTTCAATATTACCAGAACATGGTCGATAAACACTGACAATACACAATCGGACACCACCAGCGATCACTATGGTACCACATATCTCACAATCCATCTCCTCGGAAAATTGCGATACAAATAAGTTCTTCACTAGCAGACCAGCTTTAACGTAGATGATCGACCCTCCGTGAGCTCTACTGTGGCGACAGTAATAATCAGCTTGTAGGTAACCAGGAATGGTCATTGTTTTCACATTGATAGAATTGCACCAGTGTTCAACAATACTTACAACGTCTGGACTCTTCTCAGTTAATAGCACCTCAAGAATATCAAGCTTGTTTGTAATACACTGAATATTCAACTGCAACAGTTTAAATTTTCCGGCATATACGGCGGAATGATCAGACACATCTGCGCTAATTAATCTGCAGGGCGATTCGCCATTCTTGGTTGAAAAAACCGGTGGACACTAGCTTTATTTGGCCAGCTTGATCCATCAAGAGCTTTCTCAAACTCAGAGTCAGGGACAAGCACCTTGAAAGAGGAGTAGCTATCAGGAAATTTCGATACGAGTTTCTCGCATTTAACCGTTGAAAAACTTTTGTTCAAAAAATGTATATATAGTACTTGATCCATCAATATTTAATGGTATTATAGTAACATATGAATTTCATCCAACTTAGTATTAGCTCTGAAACATTTTCATCAATCTACCAGTTATTCTGTTTGATTTTAATTTTCTTTATGTTCAAGGTATTCATCTATTTTGCTAGATACCTCCAAGGGAGCATCCAAAATGAAAGCATTGACTCTATTTGGTTAGACAGAGAGGAACTTGTGAATACTTTACCTAAAGAGTATGGACAATCTGTTAGACAATTTCTAATTGATGAATAGAATTATTTCAATATTATGTAGCAAAATTATTTATTGAGAGTTGTTAAATAAGTACAGTTTTATATTCAAGCAGAATTTATTTTTTTCTTTATACATTAACATATAAATTCAATATTTCAACATCGTAATAACAACAGTGGTTATAAATATGATCTAGAATTTCATATTAATATAAGCTCAATATCATTTTGTAATGTAAGCCACTTTCTTTTTCGAGTTCCATAATGCTATTCATTGCAATCTGTAATTATGATTCCGCCCAACGTTTCCATATCAATATTATGAGATATTCATTGAAATATATCAACATAAATTTCAGTTTGATTCAAATATTATTTTATGTTTTGAATTTGTAATCCTGCCTTCTATATAGCCGCCTCAGGTTAATACATTACAAGTAAATATTGCAATTATTATAATAAAATTCTATTATCTGTTTTCAGTTCTATAAATATTATTGATATTAGTTTGAACAATATATTACCCAGTAAGTTCCAAAAATTCATAGTAAATACTTTAATCATATTTATAACTGAATAAATTACTGGTTATCTAGATGAGATATTAAAATAACAATTCAAACCATTTACAAGAATAGATTTGAAAATCAGATATTAAATGAACAATTTTAAAATATTTGTATTTTTCATTTTAAAACATAAGTAAAATTCAAACTGTTAATTTTATATGAAAACATGCAAAAGCTCTATTGATTGTAGCGCAGCTTACTATTAAGTAAAAAAGATTTCAACAATACTAATGTGTGATTGTGCTCCTGTAAGTTATATTTTCTAAGGTTAGAACAATATATTACCCAGTAAGTTCCAGAAAATTCATAGTAAACACTTATCATATGTAAAACTTAATAAGTTACTTATTATCTAGAGGAGATATCAATATCAGTTCATTTTCATATGTAGAATGAATTTGAAAACCAAATATTAAATAAATATATAGTAGCACAGCCTACTATTAAGCAATAAGAAAGATATAACACATATGTGATTGTGCTTCCATAAGTAATATTGGAATATTAGACTGAAAAACTTACATTACATAATAATTAATATATAAAAGTAATTAACTTCAAATTCCTTCTCAAACTTGTAATTCGACTAGAAGTTCAATAGAAAATTTTACACGTTACCTATATTTTTTTTAGGCAATTTCCGGCTTGTTACCAGTTATCAACAGAACCTTAGAGAATATCAAGTTTTAAAGGTACTAATGAAGGATGTGTTGTTTATTTGTGTAAATTAAGCTTAATATAAATGAAACAAATGTATTTCGACTTCCACGTTATTTTTAATATAAATACTACCAAGTTCGACGACAATGTCATTTTCCGATTAATGTAAGTTTCATCAGTCGTATTTTGGTATAAAATAAAGTTGAAATCATACGAAATAAATTTGTTTCATCTATATATTTTGAAGGTATGTAATAGGTGGTAGTAATAAGTTGAAATTTCTTATTGGATTGGAAAACGTTTACCTTCCGGTTTCAACTAATTATCAATTTTCTTACAATTTTCAAATGCAAGTAATTTTTGGGAATATTATGATTTGATTTCATGTAACTATTCTCTGCACCAAGATCATTAATGTTCCCAAAAATAAAAACTGTACTAAAAGGAAACCGAGAAAAATTGGACGTTTCCAACATTTGCCTCTTCAAAGTCGCTTATTTGGCTCAATCATATTACAGCAATATTTGTCAAATTTATTCTCCGAAAATTTGATGCGACTTTTCCATAAGTGTGAACTACATCTAAATCATGATTATTGTATCGCTTCATTTAGTATACAGTGATAAGCAATAACAATTTAATCCTTACAATAAATCTTGTTATTTTACTGCATTAGACCTACTAAAATAAAAATAAGATACAACCTATTAATCTAACATTTATAGCTTGTGCAATTTTGCGAAATGTGCAATTTTGATATCATTTTAGAAATATCACAAACATGCAAATATCATTCACTTTCCAATATAAAAATAACATAATATAATGAATTCAAATAAGAGCCAATCAATTTCATTTCCGTATTTTTAAAAGCAATAGGATTATTGGCGTTGCCATGTTTCACGTAAATACCCTCTAGGTTAGGACCTCGTGTCAAATTAATGACATAAGTCTTCAAATAAGGACAGATACTGATTCGTGAACTTCCAGCTATGCGAATAGATCAATAAGTTTTGATCAGAGGAATATTTAAATCGATAGATATTTCAAGTGTGAAATAAAAAAGTGGCCGCAAGAAATAAGATCCTGAGGAAACTAAAAAAGAGCAAATGGGGCGCTAAACCAACTGTCCTCAGAACCACCGCCCAAGCTCTCTGCTTCTCTACAGCCGAGTACGTCCTGTATGGTCCAGATCGGCGCATGCCAAAAAAGTCGACATAAGCCTCAATGAGACCTGTAGGCTGGTGACGGGATGCATGAAGCCCACAGAACTGGGAAACCTGTACAGAGCTACAGGTTTCAGCGATCCCAAATCAAGAAGAGCAGCTCACGAACACTCTGAAAAGGTTTGAAAAACATTCGATTTCTTAAAGATCCATTGGATGAACCACCTGCCAACTATCCTCTCTCAGAGGACCCGCCCAGGCGTCTTAAGTGACTTTAAAACCTGGAAGATACTAAACCGCATTCGATCTGGTGGCACACCTGTAAAAACAAACTTGATCAAATGGAGACTATCCGAGCCAAATGACGACAAGTGTGACTGTGGCGCAGTCAGACAATGGAACATCTCCTGACAAGCCCAAACTGTCCCATACGGTGCTCCCTCGACGACCTATGGCTTAGGCAAACCCGAAGCATTGGACGTGGCCCAATACTGGGCCGAGACGCTTATTCCGGATACGAAAAAGTGAAGAGTAAGTAGGTTTATCTTTCAAAATTTGTTTTCTCATTTTAGCTGCTTGTCGTACAACTATAAGTGCTCTAGTTATAAATGACAAAAAACTCTATCGCAGCAACCTGCATTAGAAAAGCAGGTTTTCATATAGTATCCAGTTTAAAAGATCTTTTTATTCAATAAAGATTTTTTCCAAATTCAAACCAGTTTTTCATCTATTTATATTACCAACTTTCAACCGTTATGCTTCAACATTGCGCCCTTTATATCGTAAACAAGATTAATTTCCTTCCTTTTGGCTCATCTCCCTAAACGATTCGTATCAAAACCGATACTATCCAAGACGACATGAAAACTACCTACCTACCAATTTTCATTGCTCCAAAGTTGTGCCCTCTATCGTGTAAACGAGATTTATTTCCTCTCCTGTGTCTCAACCCACTAACCGATTCGTATCACGACCAATAGGTACCATCCAAGATGACATGAAAAAATATCTATCCAAATTTCAACCCTACTGCTTTAAAATTGCGCCTTCCACAGTGTAAATAAAATTTATTTCCTGGGGGGGGGGTTAACCCCCCCAACCAATCCGTACCAAATCCAATCCCTAGCCAAGGTATTATACGAAACCTGTAATTGAGTTTTTGTGCCAAACATCATAAAAAGTCATGAAACCAAAAACTATCTTGGTCCAAGTGCCAACTTTTCTAATCGCAGCCAGTTTAATGAGCAATTTTTCGAATGGAAACCTTCAAAAAGTATGTTTTCGACACCAATGAAGCTAAGGTTCAAATTGCACGCCAGTTGACATAGTGGCACACCATTTGGTGTAGTTGCATGCCTCTGGATATTTCTGACGAAGTGACTCAGCTCTCGTACCATTTCTCTCACCTACCAACTGTCTCACTCTCTCAAAAATCCTTTCATATATACGGTGGAAATTCGACGGATTTTCAACGGTCCGTTTGACGACGCCACTTTAGGTGGTCATAACTGGCATAAATAGAATTGAAATTGATTTTTTTATATTTGGCGTTTTAGTTTGTACAATTTAATTTGAATTATAACACAATCAATAAGGAATCTATTTGGTTAAGTTCCAAGTCTCTTTGTTGTGTCCAGACCTAGCATTTTCCTGAAAATTAACCATAAAAGTAGGCTTTTGGAACTTAGGGCCGACCCAAGTGACCTGCCGTCAAGCCCAACAATTTTAGTCCATCTATAGGCCTTGCCCAATCCAACAATACCAAAAACTTCTTGATGAGGGAATAACTCGTTGAGGCAATTAACCCTTGGGAGGGCTCTCCAGCCCCCCTGGGAACTGTCGAACTACCAAGGGTGGTCTAGGAGCCACACGGAGTAGATAACTGATTGTGGTTTTTTCGAAAACAAAGAACATCTCGCTAATGCTGGAAGTTCAATATAATCAAGTAAGTATAATGAAAATTAAGCTTATTATATCATACCGAAAACAATATATAAATAAATGAGATATAAAGTCTAGAACATTGATTCCCAAAGTGGACCCCCAGGGGTCCACGGGAGACTCGATGGGGGTCTACGTTGGTGTGACAAAAATAGGGGGTTCACAATTCGCAAGCGGGGGTCCACGAAAATTTATCTGGTTTCGATATTGAAGAAATAAAATGTTGGCTTGACTTCACTTATCAATGTAGGCAGATAATATTTTAAGTAGTTCAGCGACTGTTACTTGTAAAAACTTGCATATTCCATATTCAGTACATCGTGTCGACACTTGCAAAGCATCGCTCCCCGTCGTCCGCAACTCTTGGTCAGACTTGCAAAGGGACGAAATACGACTTGAGGTCTGTGTGCTTGCAATCTTGCATGAACTTGTTTGATTCTTTACCAATATACCTTGGCCATGAATGCCAAGGATAAACGTTACTCATTTCTTTCCTAAATTTCGAAAAGAAAAGTAAAGCGAATCAATGATAGTGTTTGCTAGTGTCGGAAAAAGTGAGTACTTTGTCACAGGTAGAATGCCTTGATGACAATATTCAGACATATGTTGAACATTTAATTGCCCTTCATGATGACTTCAAAATCAGTTTGATAATTTTCAAAATAAGATAAGGGAGAATTGATTGGTTTCTTGTACTTTGAGAGATGTCAAAAAAGTGAAGTTTCAAACTTTACTTTTTTGACATCCGCTCACAGCACAATCAATTAACTAATTAATCGATAAATTCTCACTTTTCTTTTGGAAACTGTTAATTCGTTATTGGAACTCAGTCCCAACGCAAATTTCCATAGTTAGATCCAATCTAATCCACATTTTTTGTCGAGTTTTGGGAATATGGTAAAAATGTAGCTGCAGGGGTCCACCGGAACCAGCAAAATTTTCAAAGTGGTCTATGAGAAAAAAAAGTTTGGGAACCTCTGATGGTCTAGAACTAATATTCAAATTGGTTATTTTTTCAAAATTCTGTTTCTGAGTGATACTATTATTTTTGACAAAAAATTGATTTCAATTATAGGTTTTTTCGAAGAACTATTTGAATTTTTTTTTGCATTTTTTTGCTAAGGTCTCTAAAATTTCTGATTGCAAGTAGTGATATCGAGTTGGCTCTCATTTGAGATCTGAATAATATTTCATAACTATATTCAGTATAAAATTAGTCATTTTTGTGCACTAACATCTAATTCTAAAAAATTTACATCAGTCGAATTGAATTTCTACAAGTCTTTTTACGGATACGTATTTGAGCTGTTTTCTATAACAATTCTAGGAAGCAACATTTGGAAGCCAATGAACTATAATAAGCTACTTTTTTTCTTCATTACAATTAAAATGACAAGAAAAAGAACTAAGTGACAGATTCTGAAATATTGAAAGAAATATTTTCTTCGGACATCAATTTTTGTTTTATATGCCTTATAAGCAATATTTTCAAATTTCAGGATAACAAGTAGAAATTATGAAAAATATTTAATTCGAACAAATTATTACTGTTTTCTGTTCTCATTCCATATTTTCTCGTTTAATTATTAGAATGATGAAAAGTAAAACATTACGACCGACAGGAAAAAATATTATTTCGAATGTAATAAGATTTTTTTGATTTAAAGAGAAATTATTGTCAAATTAAACACTTTCGATATAATAATTTTAATTTGAAATTATATTTTCTCTGAATAAATATATTTCATCAAGATTCAGCGGAAGATCAATCAACAATAATAAGATTGTAATTTTCAGTGCCTCATTTTGTTTTGGTAGAAATATTCAGTAAATGTTTTGATGACTAAAGTATTCTAGACTTTGTTTCTTTTCGACCTTGAAATATAATTTCGACCTTGAAATTTTATTTCGACCTTGAAATATAATTTCGGCCTTGAAATATAATTTCGGCCTTGAAATATAATTTCTACTTGTAACTTGAATTTCCAAATTCGACAAGTAACCCTGAAGTTTCAAAATATTCCTCCAGTGATCAATTCACGTTTTGATATCAAACTTTTCAAATTTTACTTTCAAGAAACACATCTGCTAATTATATAATTACATGGTTATATTTGAGTGATTCGTTTTCTTTTATTCGCATAATTTGTTGTTTACTAAAAGAAATTGGTATCAAATTGATTGTGTATCATAAGATTATTTTTTGCATAACACTTATATTGAGCAAACATGAATTTTCGAATTTATATATTCCAACTTCCAAGAATCTATGAGCTTATGCTATATCACCACTTCAAGTTCATTGTTGATTGAATTAAACAAACTGATAACTAAAAAGATAGGCTTCCCTTTCTTTATTTAACTGTGTTGATGTTTAACTACCTATTATTTTTTTTTATTTGCCACGACTTTTGGAAATAGCCAAACATTTTTTCAGTAATACATTATGTACCTACGCACATTTGCAGAAGCAAAAGATCATGGTACCTATACAAATAAAACAATTAAATATGCACTTTCAGTAATACACACTAGTGGAAAAAAGAGAATTTTTTCATATATCGAAGGTGAAGAACTCTTACGTTGAGTTTCACAGAGATTCTTTGAACTATCATTAAAATTAAAAGAACGTTAATTCATATCAACATAATTGAAATTGTCAGTTCAACAGCTCAAGTCTCTGAGCTTATAATTAATTATTTTCAAGAAACGAATGAAGCCTCACTTAAAGTTGGAGGAAGTTGGGATATATATTCCATAATATATATGTACTTTATTCTAAACATTCGATAATCTATCTGATAAGAAAATGGCAAAAGTATTGGGAAAAGCAACAATTTTAATAATTAAATAACATTGCACTTCAATTTTCACAAAACGGATTTGAACAAAAAAGTCATTTGATAATTAGGAATTATTATATTATATTTCAAGAAAGCAGGATATGTGTGTCCCAACCACGAGAAATCCACAATGGTGAATATAATAGGAACATAGTAAACCACTTCAACTCAGGAACAATATGCAGGTGTTTCTATTTAATTAGAAATCATCAGTACTCTACACTCGAGAACGAGTGAATGACCGAATCGTTTCTTCTTCGCTACTCACTTTAATTTATACCTAACTATACTATGACTATCAACAATTTTATTGCATTACTCAACAAAATATTTGACTTTTCAATCGAATAATTGTTTGACTCAAGAAAATAGTATCATTTTCGTTTTCTCAATGTATTTTGATGCTTTCGAAGAGACTGGTTAAACAATTCTCAGAAAAATACAGAAGCCATCATACGATAATTATTAAGAAGAACCAGAACTAGGAGTGTCAAGAGGGAAATCTTTTTTAAAAATGGAGCGACCGTTGTAGGTTTAATAACTTCTTCCCAATATGCGACCAGTTATTGAACAAGTTAAGATAGCTCAATTTACAATTATATTATGCGAATTCGATACAATTACTGAAGCTGAAGTAAGATTTATCGCCATTGAACTTCATATATATATATATATATATATATATATATATATATATATATATATATATATATATATATATATATATATATATATATATATATATATATATATATATATATATATATATATATATATATATATATATATATATATATATATACCCGATTGATCTTGGAGCTGGTTTAAAATTAGAATACGTTCTTTCAAAACAATTCTTGAAAAACAAATGTAAACAAAATGAATTTAAGACAAACTAATCTACTTATTAAGCGGAACGATTTGAAGGAATAGTTTCTATTCAAGGAAATAGTAATCTTCTTTATATATAAAAATGAATCCTCATTTCCCTTGGTCCCGCCATCACGCTTGAACGGCTGGACCGATTTCACTAATTCTTTTTTTGTTGTGTTTTTTATTGTCAGAAGAAGGTTATTATGAAAGAAAAAATTAAGAAAATTGCGCGGGAAATTAGAAAATCTCTATATATAAAAATGAATACTTATTTCTCTTGGTCCCGCCATCACGCTTGAACGGCTGGACCGATTTCACTAATTCTTTTTTTGTTGTGTTTTTTATTGTCAGAAGAAGGTTCTTATGGAAAAAAATAAGAAAATTGCGCGAGGAATTAGAAAATTTGAGAATAATTAAAAACAATATAAAATTATTTCTAAATTTCTTTTTTTGTTGTGTTTTTTATTGTCAGAAATTGCGCGGGAAATTAGAAAATTTGAGAATACTTAACCACCATATACAATTATTTCTAATCTATGTCATTTTTATTTTGTCATGACTTAGAATAGAAAAATTCATATTACTCTCAACTGTTTACCCTTCTACGATCAACCCCTATTTTTACATCTTTTCATTTTTTTAAATTTTATCCACAGATCCGCAATAGGGCTGCAAGATGGCAATCAGAAATAACAATAGTCGGTTTGAGAATAGGTCGTAATATATTTTTCATACTCCGAATGATTAACATTTTTGCCGGATCAGATAGATAGATAGGTAGATATACATCGGCAGATAGATGAATAGATAGAAAGATAGATAGATAAAAATATATGGCAGATCCTTTGCCCTGTCAGATAAATTGATAGATAGATATGCAGATATATAGCTAGATAGATAGATAGATAGATAGATAGATAGATAGATAGATAGATAGATAGATAGATAGATAGATAGATAGATAGATAGATAGATAGATAGATAGATAGATAGATAGATAGATAGATAGATAGATAGATAGATAGATAGATAGATAGACAGACAGACAGACAGACAGACAGACAGACAGACAGACAGACAGACAGACAGACAGACAGACAGATAGATAGATAGATAGATAGATAGATAGATAGATAGATAGATAACTATCTAGATAGATAGATATATAGTTAGATAGTTAGATATACATCGGCAGATAGATGAATAGATAACAATAATTTATATGGCAGAACAACGTTTGCCTGGTCATCTAGATAGATAGATATATAGTTAGATATATATCGGCAGATAGATGAATAGATAAAAATAATTTATATGGCAGAACAACGTTCGCCGGATCAGCTAGTACATAATAATATTCCTATGCAATGCTGTGATGAATTATAATTCAGAACTTTCGTTTTCTGAACTCATTATAATAAAAAATCGCAGGAAATATTACCTAAATCAAATCATGAAAAATGTACAAGTTGACCATGATCAATTTAATATACTATATACATGAAGTGAACAAGGAAAATTCTTCAAAAATTAAAAAAAATTCCAACTTTCCAAGGGAGCTGGTTATATGTATTCCTCGAAGATAATTCTACATTCACAATCCAACATTGAATTATAGAAACCAACAGTTCACCGCTTAGATCGAAAATACAGAATACCATCGGGAGAATACATAACTTCTTGACATGAAATGTCCACTCTGTAACTGTGGCATATTTGGTTCCATAGCACCCTAACATCGCGTTTTTGAAAACTCTGGACATAGTCACGAGAGTGCGCTACTAAAATGTTACGATTCACGCAAATATTCAAAATCAAATCATGAAAAATATACAAGTTGACCATGGTTAATTTGATATACTTTCCAATATCCTTGTTGGAAGGCACTCTGGGTTGTTATCCAGATTAGAAGTTTGTTGATACACCTCGAGTCAAATAAGCTGCACTGATGAGATCTAATAAGATCGAAACAGCTGTATGCAGATTTTGCGTAGGATTGACTTGACCATTTCTATAATTCAATGTTGGATTATGAATGTAGAATTCTCGTCGCAGAATATATATAACCAGCTCCCTTGGAAAGTTGTTTGATAATTTTTCGAATTATTGAAGAATTTACCTTGTTCACTTTATTTAAATATTACCTACCTACGTTAAGTATGAGAAATGGGAGAAATATTTGTGCTAGCCAAACTGCGAATGGAAGGTTATTTGACTATTTTCTTTGAATATAAAACCAACTTTACCTTTATCAAATGACTTTCCAAGTTCAAATCCTCAAATCAATAGTTACCTATAATCTACATACTCTCATTAAATGAATGACCCCTCAAATCTTCATATTCATGAAAAGTGGCAAATTGTCATGACTATCAAAATTTTTCATTGAATAATTTCATTGTATCATCCTGTACATCTTCGAGTTATCACGAAATGTCAGACGTTTCGCTAGTTGTTGACCGAGATCCAGTGCTATCATTGGTGATTTTATATCTTGGACGTAACAGACGGTTTCCCGCAATATTCGGAAATTCCATACAGGGGGGAAATACGTTCTCCAAGTATTGGCCGGAAATATTTCCAGGAGGGAAATAATGAGCGACAACAACAATTTTTCCAGTCCTTGAGCGAGCTTTTCCTATACCAAACCTTCTAGTGTTCGACCATACTAGCTGTGTGAAATGTCCTGTTGAAAAAAAGGATAGTTTTGTTTGAGCTGAAGTGTTAAAACATAGGTTAAACCCAAATACCATTTTCAACGCTTCAGTCTCCTATAATAAGTTTGTAGTATTCAAGTGAAGCCCTGTAAGTTATGTAGTCCTATATAAATATAATAGAAAATCAGAAATTAATTGAAATACCTATTTTTATGTGCATTGAGCAGAGAAGATGTATATAGGTACACCACATTTGATCCTATAATCCACTTATTGGCTTAATTTCCACGCTTCAAATGAGGTTTTATATAATTATTTTCTCCAATTGTCAAAAGATCCTAGTAATAATAAAACAACCTTATTCTTGTGAACTGAATATTTAATTAAGATACAAATTCGATTTCACTAAACTATGTAGTTACATTTTACCCAGTACAACTTGAAAATCTGAGAACGGTTCAAATTAAATTTTGTACTGTAACAGCATTTCTTCTATGGAACTGTAGATTGCCTTTGTACCTACATAGTTATATATTTTCACAACTATTATAAGACAAAGATTAAATTTTGGGAAAGGCTCAAGAGATTTTGATTTCAACTGTCACCACGTGCCGCCATTTATGGGAACTATCAAGTGCTAGTTTTTGACGCGAAAGTTTTTCTATTATTGCCCTTTGTGCGCGTTATCCTCATATGAGGGAAAGGAAATATTAATTCGTGACTGAGAGTGTTAATTGAAAAAAAATCGTTTTCTACTTACCAGCATTAACATTATTATGCAACACATCAGGTTCCTTCCCGTATACATACTGTCTTACAGCACAATACCAATGGTTAGCAACTTCTTGCCCTGTAATTCAAAATATTCAGATTTTGAAACAAATATATAGTAACTTTCAACAGTGTAATAGAGTGCCAAGAAAAGGATACTATAAGTTATGTGACTACATTTAACAAATACATAGTTACTTTTCACAATGTAGTAAAGTGCCGAATAAAAGCAACTATAAGTTATGTGACAGCACATAACAAATACATAGTAACTTTTCACAATGTAATACAGTTATACTACAAGTTATGTTACTGCACTTTCAGTTCGTATGATATAAATTATAATATATTATCAAATTTAATATAGAAATGTTGACAGCTATGTCGATTTGAATTAATAAATAAGAATCTCGCAGAATTATCTATTTTTGTAAACTTCCCGGTGTATAATAAAATGAAATATTTTCTGTGACAGGAATAATTCCATTTTCCAATACTATTGGTAGAATAAATCTGAGAAGTATCTTCATATAGTTCTCATGATAATGTTTTTCTCGCAATAGATTAGCAGATAAGAATATTCAAAACAAAATAACATACCTGAGACTTCTACATTGTCCACTCCATTAGATAGTTTGCAGAAAAGATTTTGCCCTATATCCCTATCGTTTCTGTAGTAAAACTTATTGGAATGAGCCAAATGATTAGCCCAAGTTTGGGCCAAGTGACACAACTGCAAAAATAACGTGTTTAATTGAATTCAATGAAATATACAAGTTTAGGGATATATTCCAAAGGATAAACACATAAAATGTTTGGAAATATTTCTGGAAAGTACACAAATTTACAAGGTACTCCATAAATTAATGTTGAATTTTGATAAATCATATACTGGATGAATCTCTAAAAATGAAAAAGAAATATTGTTAATACAATTTGTAAACAAACAATATTATTTATTGAATTTAAAAATAATAAGAATCATGAGTTAAATAAAGTATGTTAGCACTGAAATTTAGCGAATAGAATAAAACCTAAAATTTTTTCAATGTTTGATATTCGAAAAAAATTATAAAAGTACTATAAACATTGGAGAATATACAAAACATTCAGGTACAAAATATACATTGCATTTTTTCTTCAAACGTCTTCTGATGATACAAAATTTGAAATTTAGAATTGATGTCAATTGAATCTGTTTTATATTATATAAATTCTACTTGTTGATCAAAAAGTGAAAAAATATTTACCATCAATTTAATGGAAGCATCATAAACATTTACGAAGTCATTGGAACTAAATAAAATATTATTCCTAAATATTTTACATCATTAACTATGTATACAAGTAGGTACACGTGCAACACCATTTCAAGAGCAATATAAAAGCAATTTATTTTCTATGATGTTTTATTGAATTTTGCATAGTTAAGGTGCTCATAGTAATAAAAAGTTTAAGATGTAGGTTTATGGGTATGTAATTAAAACAATTTTTTAATTTTCTATCGATATTTTAAAATTAACCACAACCTTACGTTACTAAGCTGTTTAAATGATCGTAATAGGCGTCTTTTTTCTTTTAAAAATATTTTATTCTCAGTAAAGAAAACTTTACTGCAAAATATTTCATTCAAGTAGGCGATTGAACTCTCCATCATAGAACTAAATGATTGAGATGATAAAGTTATTCTTCCATCATTTTTGTTAGCACGATCACCTTTTCAATGTACATTGAAAGAATAGGTTCTAGTCTGGATCAATAAAGAAAGACTGCTATCTGCTATAATGCAGATTTGTTCCATCCGTTTATCTGCTTAAATCGATAATGAAGATTTACTGCTGCATCCAGTAACCTATGTCCCTACACTGTATACAAACTCGTCTGCATACAAGATTTAAAGATTATATTTTGTTGTGGATACCCGAGGAAGGACACAGCTGAGTGTTTGACAGACTAGCGTTCTTGAGGTCCCTGGTTTAAACTTTGAGGTCAAAAAGTCTACCCTGTGTTCTCCAGATTTATTCATGGGGTAGCTTTATTAAACTCACAAAGAAGATTGCTGGGAGGAGATTCATCCTCTGAACCTCATCTCACCTTCTCACTCATCTTTAATGCACTTGTACACACAAGTGTATCATCTGATCTAGCAGAAGGAGTTCCTCCAATAACTCAAGTTCCTAGCACATACTGAATATTATTCTCTGGTTCATTCAATGTGACTTTATGGTCATGAAACAGATACGTATTATATGTTTCTACATTTTAAATAAACTCGTCTATATGCAAGTTTGAAAGAATAGGCTGTAGGATGCATTTTAAGGAAGGACATAGCTGATACTTATTCCGTGAGGATTTTTACTTCTCAGTCTATCTGCTGATATCGATCCTAAAGGTTTGAATTCAATAGTTTCCGAATCGATGTTGTTGGCCCTACTATTTTTTCGCAAAGTTTGTCTAAGTTTTGCTAATGTTCAGGGTACAGGCTTACAAAACCTTCAAAAATCAGTTCGAAGACTCCTATTATCGCTCATATTCTAAATCTATATCGTCAGAATCCATGTAGATTTTAATCAGATAATATTTCAAAGTGACTGGCCAGTTTAGCCTTCAGAAGGGTCTTCGAAGACGAAGAACATCATCTATATGGCAGAAAGAATCGAACTTGGCATGTAGGTAGTTTTGATACAGTGGCGTAGATAGGGGGGGGGGATCAAGGGGATCAATCCCCCCCATGAGCCTACGATAATTATAATAGAACTGAATAAAAGTCGTATCTATGTACGTATTTAAGTACTTTCACATGAAATTTACTAAGCACTAGCACCTCTTCTGCTATTATGTATGTGCAATTATAAAAAAATCACCTACATATGTTTTTGTGATGGCTGTGCTATTGAGTATTGTATAATTTCCTCGCTTCGAACAGGCAGACCAATCAGGAATGGACATAATTTTAACATTATAAAGTAACTAGTAGTTTTGAGCATATTTTATTCAATGTTGAATTAGTAAGTTTAATCGGTCACTATGAGCAGAAAAGTGTTTGAAAAGTTCAAATGACTCTAATGGAAAATTTTCATTTCGAAAGGAAGAAGTCAACCAAAATCTCCACGCACTTCTCTTTCTAAAATGTATACTATACTTACTATTGAACAAAAGTGCTCGAGCTTTTGTTTAATGTTGTAGTATTATATCTAAAGCAGTTTTGTTTATTAGTATAGGTAGTATAAAATTTAGAAAGAAAAGAAGTGCGATGAGGTTTTTGTTGACTTCTTCCTTCGTACATAAAATTTTTCATTTCAGCTATTTAAGCTCTTTCAAACACGTTTTTTGGTCCTAGTGACCGATTGAATTCCTGTTAACATTCGAAGAGCGTGACTTCTGCTCATAGAAGATTTTCAATCAATATTTAATATTTCGAATATTTTTTTATGTAGAGAAGGTATAAAAATATGAGCTCTTTGAAAAATAGGACTAAATTTTGGCTTTGATTGTCAATTTAATTACTCCATAATATTTTGAAGTTAATAAAAATTGTCGAGTAAAAATTTTCTTGCGATGACGCATAATCTATTTCTGGACTTCTACATCATGGATCTTGGAGAAAGATTTATTAATCACGACAATACAGTCTAGTTTACAAGTGCTTTCGTGTTCAACTTTTTTCATCAGTCTCGGAAGAATATGAGCAAATAGCATGTAAATAGTTTTTCAAAAATATTAAGTTCCATTCGCGAAAATTGTAAAAGTGATAAACAATTTACTGAAAGAAAAAGAAAACAGTTTGTTTTTTCAAATATCTCAAAAACTAATTGATATTTTGATATCTCAATAAAGATACAAAAAGAGGAGGAAATGTCCTATAAGAAATTTCTGACTCCCGGAACTGTATGATAAATATTTATAATTTTGTCAGAGGGGTAAAAAACGGCCGAAAACAGGTAATCTGGCTTGCGAAAGTCACGCCCATTTGGGACACTTCAACAATAAACATTATTTAACTATATTAAATATGAAAATTAAGGTTCTTACTGGATAGGTAAATGAACAATAATCCAGCGACAACAAATTTTTATCGCTATTTTTCGCGCATAAGTTATGCAATAGTTTTTTGTTGTGGTAACTGTTAAACTATAAATCTGATATTTTTTTTTTCCTTTGTTGGAGCTAGTTTCGGAAGACCTCAGAATAGATCCCCGTTAAAAAATTTGATTTTTTAGTTTTTTATTAACAATTTACTCAGTTGAAAAAAACTAATTATAACATTTTTTTTCTGATTCTCTCATAGACAACGCATTTATTTATAACAATTTTTTAAACAATAGGAGATGAAAATTGAAAACAACCATTTCCATGTAGCTTCCGATAATAAAGAACGGACTATTAAATTTATTAAAAAAATTTCATTTTGATTTTGCAAAACTACGTAAATTGTAAATAAAAAACTGAAGAATTGAAATTTTTTATTTTTTCAACGGGGATTTACTCTAATAAGTTGAGTTTTTCTCTTGGGAAATTCTTTTTGAATCTTTCTTCAGATTTCGAAAATCTCAATTGTTTTTTGACATATTGGCAAAAGACCAAACCCATATTTTTTTCAGTTGGTATATTGCTTATAACTTTCTCAAAAAACATCTACATGCTTCTCCAAATCGAATGACACTTAGCTTTCATTTTTCACAGATTAATTTTTGAACCACTAAATTCCGGACACCCTAGAGCAAGGTGGGACTCGAACCCACAATCCTCTGTTTACAAGCGATACACCTCACTGCTGGGCTACCGAGGCCTCCTTGACTAGACTAAATATATTAAAAAGATTTTCGGTGTTTTTCAAGTATGATTTATAAGAAGGTTGACAAAGCAGCTGATAAATTCATCAAAACTGGCAAGTCTTATCAAAAAATTTTTTTACTGCCACACCTGCTGTTCTCGTTAGTTGAAAGTGTGGTTTTTTCTGCTTATTTTGTGCTACATTAAAGATTATTTGTATCAACAAAATTAAAACTTTAGACGAAAAATTTATGGAATTTTACACAAAGTCATATCCCCCATCGCAAAAAGCTATCTACGCCACTGTTTTGATTTACAATGAAATTGTTCTCATGAAAATATCACTACTGCTAATTTCGTAGATCTATAAATAAATTTTATAGAAACGAAGAGTTTTTTAACGCTAAGTGGATCGGTTGTAATTTCCATAGCTTTTTTCTAGTCAGCTTACTACAGTCATTAGATAAACATCTTGAGATATCTAGAGATTCATCAAAGATCAAATGAAAAATTCTGATATAAAGTTGTTATAATTCGCAAACTTGTTAGGATTTTAATATATATTAAATTTAAAATAATATTTTCATAATAATGAACTTTATACAGACAAATTCGTCCATGTTAGTTGATTTTAAAAGTATAAAGTTCATATATTATAAATCATGTTATATATCTGTTATAATTTGAATTTTCATTGCGATATTAGAGCTTCTTAACATGTTGAAATCTTTTGAAATAATTACTGCTTATTAAAATGAATACAAAGTGAAACAATCAATTTTATAAATAATATGGATGTGTTATTTTTGATCAAAATAATATTATTACCCTAATAACTTCTCGGCAATTTCATATATGTATATGTAGGTAACTTAAAATGCTGTTTTGAATTGAAATTAAAACAGTTCTATAATTAAGTATAACTTACCTGTGCAGACATTGTGAGAGTAGGTGAATTGTGTCTTTGTCGGTATACATTGTGCCAGCACAGGCATTCACTGATGAAATCACTATCTTGCCAAGCAGTTCTAAGGTCTGATATGTCCAAAACCATACTTACAGGTCTATTGCTCAAAATCTAGAACAGATTTATATATATATATATATATATATATATATATATATATATATATATATATATATATATATATATATATATATATATATATATATATATATATATATATATATATATATATATATATATATATATATATGAAAATAGATCGTTTTAAATAAAAAAAATTTATGGCAAGCTAATGCTTTCCACATCTCTGTACCATATTAACCTCAGCACTCGCCCTCTGTTATTCCGCCGGCGAGTACGCATGCCCGGTTTGGTATAGCTCAGCGCACGCAAAACAAGTTGATGTCGCCCTCAACGAGACAAACAGAATCATCACCGGATCCGGATAGCAGAATCTGAACGCCACCCCCTACACGATCTCCAACCGGCCCCTCAGCGACTAAAATCAAGGCGAAGCTTCCTGAGATCGACAGAAGATTACCTGGAACCTAAAACCAGAGTGGACCTTTGGGGGAAGACCTCAAACCAACATTGGATGAAGCCGAATGAAGAACTGGCACCAGGAGGCAGTGAAAACTGGGAAATCTGGAAGGCGCTAAACAGACTGCGGACGGACACGGCGAGATCGAGAGATACCCTAAATAAGTGGGGCTACCCTGTGGACTCCAATCTCTGCGATTGTGGAGAACTGCAAACCACGCAACATATGTACACTTGCCGACTGTGCCCTGCTAGATGTACCATAGAGGACCTTATGGCAGCGAAACCGAACGCAATTGACGTCGCCCGATTCTGGGCAAAAAATGTTGAGCTTTAGTATACTTATTATATAATTTATGATGCTTCTGACACGAATAAATGTACCATATTCTCTCATTTAAAAGAATTTAGTGCAGTAACTTTATATCTGCTACAATATTTATAGTCTGTTCAACATGAAATATCACTCAGCATTGTAGTCGCGTCAATAAAGCTTGTCGGTAGAAAGACCTCAGAAACAGCTCCGATTTTGATAATTTTTTTTAAATTTCTGTTTTTTAATGTTAGATATCTCAAACCTTGGAGAGGGGGGAAATAATTATTTTTATTGTTCAAACAATATAGACGTTGCGCGTACTGACCCAAACAAAATTAAATTTGTCTTCTCCACCTTCAAGACTAACTGATTATCAACTAACCACCCAAGCACGTTGGAAAAAACAAATTGAACAATCCGTATGATATCCTCCCTTGAGTTCACCCCCTTGCAAGAAATTTTAACATTTGCGTCGTCTGCAAAAGCTACTATAGTTTCATCTTCTGAGTTATCAAATACATTAAAAAAGTCGTTAAAAAAAATTATAAATAGAAGGGGCGCTAATATGCTTCCTTGTGGTAAGCCTGTTGCGGTATTTTGCTCTTTGGAAGATATTTTTTCATTTTTAGATTTTATTATCACTTTCTGCTTTCGGTTTGACAAGTATGATTTTATTAGTTTTAATGCATCACCGCGTATTCCATATTTATTCAATTTTTCAATTAGAAGTGAATGATTGACACAGTCGAAAGCTTTCCTTAAATCGAGGAACATACCACACGCCATGGAATTTTTTTCAATATCTAACATTAGTTCGTTTATAAATTCAAAGAGAGCTGTCCCCGTGCTTTTCCCCTTTATGAAACCATGCTGACTCTTGTTAAACATATCAAATTATTCAAAGAAATTTATTACTCTAGTAGCTATTACTGTTTCAAAAATTTTTGAAAAAGATGATAAAAGACTGATCGGTCTATAATTCGTAAGTTCATTGTGGTTACCTTTTTTGTAAATAGGAATCACATTTGCTACTTTTAGTTGATCCGGAAAGATACCTTGCTCGAAACTGAAATTTATTAAACAACATAGAACCGGGGTTATGCTGGGTAAAGCGTTTTTAAGAATGAAAAGTGGAATTTGATCTTCACCAGAGCTACGTTTATTTTTTAATTTTTTGCCTACCTTAATTAATTCTGTCTCAAATATAGGAGAAAAAAAAATTGAATTTAAATTATTTTCTATATAATTATTGGGATTTTTTGTATTATCAATATTTCCTATTAAATTTTTTGCTGCTTGAATATAGTAATCATTGAAGTTATCTGCTAATACCTTTTTATCTTTTGTATATGTTGGCAATTGCTGAGACGTAGTTGATTTCTCTTTTCCTAAGTTTGTTAAACTATTGATGATATTCCAGGTGGCCTTAGATTTGTTATCGCTTAAATTTATTTTATTTTGGAAATATTTATTTTTAGTACTTCTTATTAATTTATTATATGTTTTTTTATATTCTCTGAGCAGGTTATTATAGTTTTTATTTTTTAATGAAAGCATATGGAGTAAGCTTACCTTATCCTTAAGTTCTTTAATCTCTGGAGTAATCCACATTTTTTTCTTACGTATGGATATTTTGATCATTGTGGCTTATGGACCTGTTCAGACTTGCATACTTTTGCGATTCAAAAAGCACAATAGCATAGGTGTACAATATTTTTATTATTTATGAGTAGAAGTGGAGTGGAATAGAACGGTTTTTGTATCCTTCTTGATGATTTCATTTTTCAAAATATTATGAAGTTCTTCAAAAGATTCTATGGACATTCGATAATAATTAAAAAACTTTGTTCGATCTTGTAGTAATTCTTGGTGAAGAAGGTTATAAATTCCTTTAGTTTCCCTTAATTCTATTATAGGATGAACACACAAAGTTCGTCTCCTTTTAATTTTTTTTTCTTTTTGTTTATAATATACCACAGCATAGCGCACTCTTCAATGTCCATTTCATAAAAAGCACCGTACAGCACTGATATTGTACTGATAAAATTTATTTACAAAACTATATTCTAACAAAAGTATCTTGACTGTATCTGGCCTAAATTCTGTATCTCGCATACAGTATCTCGGATACAGTATCCTAGTCTGAAAGGGCTCTTAATACAACAACTGCTTTTCATAATAAAGAAAAAAATTGTTTTATCGGTTTTTAATAGTGATCAGAAATTACGTGCAGCAGCTGAAACTTTCATGGTTCAAGAACAACGTGAAGAAATACTTTTTGATGGAGGTATTTATTGTATTCTCACCATGTATGGTAGTAAGACTGCCAAAAGCCTGAATGAACTGAGATACAAACGTTTCATAACATTAGCTTCAAAAGACAAGAGCGTACTCAGCTCGTTACCTCCATCAGAAGATGCAGCAAAAAGACATATTGAAAGAGTTTACCTTCAAGTTCAACAATGGAAAAATAATGCTTCAATACCTCCCGAAGATTGGGGTTGGCAAATAGATCATTACCTGAAACCAATTACAATGACACAACCAGCAGCACCGAAGAACGTTTTAAAATTTATATTTTGCTCTTGCAAAACGGGATGCGGTTCAGCGTGTGGCTGCAGAAAAAGTGGTTTGCATTGCTCACCCGCCTGCATTGTATGCAGTGGAAGTGACTGCGATAATCACCTGATGAAGATTAAGTTTTCAATAGGCAAATCAATTGTAAAAATTAAATGTTCTTCTTTTAAAATAAGAACAAAAAAAGACAAAATTACTTGTGTAGTGTTATTTTTTTAGAGTCAATGAAAAAAATGTTGCTATATTATTCTTTTATTTAATGATAAATAATAAATTATTTTATTATTTAATAATAAATTATTTTATTATTTAATAATAAATAATAGATAAATAATGAAGCTGAAAACTTTTTTTTTTATAAGCCTCAGGGTTCTAATCTTGGCCCCCTTCTTTTTCTTCTCTTTGTGAATCTCATGTACGCTGACGATCTGAAAATATATGGAGAAATCAACACTATTGAGGACTGCATGAGACTACAGGAGGGACTGAATGATGTGTCTGAGTGGTGCGTTTTAAATCAGCTGAACCTTAATGTTGCTAAGTGTAATGTTGTGACATATACCAGGAGGAAAAATATTATTCACTTCGATTATAATGTTGAAAATAGCATTTTGGCAAGGGTATCTGAGATTCGTGATCTTGGTATTTTGTTTGATCAACGTTTCACGTTTGTCCCTCATATAAGTGCTACGCTCTCGGCTGCATTTAAAACCTATGGTTTCATTGTGCGCAATGCCAATCACTTTCATGATACGGGAACTCTATTGCAGTTGTTCAATTCTTTAGTGAAGAGCAGATTAAATTTCGGTTGTATGATTCGGCATCCTATCTACAATGTTCACAAGTATCATTTGGAGTCAGTGCAGCGGAGGTTCCTTAAGTATCTGGTGTGGAGAGAGGATGGTGTTTACCCTTCAAGAGGTTTTGATCAGGATAACTTATTGAACAGGTTTGGGGTTGAATCGCTTGAAGTCACCAGAAAACTTCTCTCTTTGAAATTCTTATATAAACTATTACACGGCTGTATTGACTGTCCCCCTCTTCTCTGGTGCCTAGGCGGTGCTCAAGATGTAATGAACTATTTTTCTTGGCCACTCCAAGAACCAATTCTCTTGTACAATCGCCTATTCGATACATATGTTCATTATTCAATGAGGTTTCTGATAGTTGCGATATGAACTTTGATACGTTTTCAGCCATAAGTCGAGTTTTTCTGGAGTATCTGGATAGATAGACATAAGTGATATTGAGTTCTTATCGTTTCTCAAGTTATAATTGTATTAATATCTCAAAGTGATTTTTTTTTCTTTCTTTTTTCTCTCTGTCATTTCATTTTTTTAAAAGTTAATTTTTATTCAGTTATTTAAGAATTTTTCCTGTAACTGGGTTTTCTTTTTACCTGTAGGAAATAAAGGCCTTATTATTATTATTATTATTATTATTATTAAGTTGAGAAAGACTCTGAACTCTGCTGCTTATATGCTTATCATGATCAGAAGCAAGGTGGAAGCTGCAGTTATGAGAACTCTCTACTTCGCCAGTTTCCAATCTGTACTAGCATATGGAATTATCTTTTGGGGCAGTTCGTCTAGTGCTGACGAAATTTTTCTCATTCAAAAAAGGGTATTGAGAATAATGTGCGGCTTGAGCTTTCGAGAATCCTGCCGCGGAGTTTTTAGATCCAACAGAATACAAACAGTGTTTGGTCTATTCATTTATCGTCTTTTAGTCTTCCTCAAGTTGCAGAAAAATTATTTTTCACCATATATCAATGAAAATAATACTAGGCAAGTTCATCCCTTCCTCTTTCCAATCCATGGTACTACTAGATTTGAAAGAGGACCTCTGTATATGGCCATGCGTTTATTTAATTTGCTTCCTAAGCATTTACATGGTATTGAAGATTTTAAGTTGTTCAGAAATCGCATTTATAGTTTTATTTTGGACGGCGAACCTTATTCAATAAATGAATTTATTACATTTTGTAAAAAGTAAGTTATTTCATTTTGACTTGTCTCTATATATATCTATAATGTGAATAATTGTTGAGATTAATAAATATTATTATTATTATTATTATATAAATTACATACATATTGTTCAAACAATAAAAATAATTATTTCCCCCCTCTGAAAGATTTCTGATTTTCAATAATATAAAAACAGAAATTTAAAAAAAAATTATCAAAATCGGAGCTATTTCGGAGGACTTTCGAAGTTTGACTGTTTTACGGCTTCATTGACGCGACTATTTGCTTACATTTAGATTATAAGATACACAGAAAAATGGATACGGCATTGGGACAGGCGGAAGAATTTTTTATTCAATTATTGTTATCATTAATTTTTAATGAAAGTAGTAAACTAGTTTATTAGTATAAAGAATTGGTTATGACATTCACACCCTTCAATGTCATAAGAAAATTCAAAGTCAGGGATAATTTCAAGAATCTTAAACTGTACCCTAGAAATATTTAGAGTAGATTAATCAAATATTCACGTAATGAATGTTAAAACCATTCCTTGTAGTCCAAAATATATGTCTGGTTGAGTGCATCGATTTTCTACACTCAAGGCAAACGAAACCATAATTATTCATCAGATTTGAATAAAATCATTATTCTAAGAATGCAAAAGTCCCCTGGGTCAGTGAACGAATTAATCCAAATTATCAGTTTACATCTTCAAACGTATTACAGGGGCAAAATACAATTTCAGCTAGTTTCAAATTCAGTGAGCATTCAATATCAAATACAGTATTTTGTATACAGTCACACTTTAACAACATGTAAAATACAGGGTGTCCCATAAATCAACGTCAAGCCGAAAACTGGCAACAGGCCAAGTCGTGACAGTTATTAGAAAAATATTTAAAAAAATCTTGGTCATGTACTTTTTCCAAATTTTATTGATTCAAAAATAAATCTCAAAAAGTGACACCTTATGATGATCTTTCTAGTCCTGTGACTACAAATATTAACTTTTCGTTAGTTTTTTTTTCTGTGACGTTACCATGAATAACTCTCTGTAAATTACAGTTAAAAGTTGAAATATAACTACCTCAGTTTTAAATAAAATGTTAGATTTTTGCCCAACATTGAATTCAAAATTATTACATCACCCAACTTTAACAGCGTGTAGTGTAAAAAAAATGTACTACACTATTTTGGCGCGTTAAGTCTGGATTCCAAAATGGTATGTCTCTTACTAAGTGATACTTCTTAGCTGAGGAAAAAAAGTTATTTGTTAGTTTTATGTGCGTTTGAAATAAAATTCAGTTGTTGGATTTCTTTAGTTATAATTCTCATTAAATCAGATTTACCAAGTTTATATTGATGTTTGAACTGTTTACCTTCAGCTGCAATGCAAGCTCTACATCTCTTTAAAGATGATCGCGTAATAAGACGAGCGTATCTTCTCAAGTTGATGTATTCCGCAATTCTTTGGCGCAGCTCGTCTAAATTTTCAATTGGTTTAGAGTACACGATATCCTACATCGTACCCCAGTAAAAAAAATCTATGGGGTTTAAATCGGGTGAACGGACAGGCCACTCCTCTCGGTGCTTCTGCAACATCGTTTAACAAAATCACACTCTCTCTAGATAGCAGACTTTGTACTCGTCGTACATAGTATGGGTGAAACTCGTTTTTTTTTTAAATACGCTGTGCAGTACTTTTGGGGACTCCTATGCTCTGTTGAATTCCGTGTACTGAGATACTTGGGTCTTCTTCAACTGCTTGCGGGACTTCGGCCTCGTAGGGTATTACGGGTCTTCCCTCGCTAACCATTTGACTAGGGAATCGAACCTATGATAATGACCGATGCACATTAATAAATACTCGATGATCGGGATAACGCTCAGCATTTGGGCATCTCTCACGATACATTCTTGCTGCAGCATTGGCGTTGCATAAGCATTCTCCATAAATGGGATGCATGTTGGCGTATTCCTGTGCGGTGTATCGAGATGGCATGATAACAGACTACACAAAACACGGGATTACGATTAAAACAAGTCCGGGGTCATCAGAAACAGTGCAGATAAATTCAAATCACAATGCAAATCAAGTCCAATAAACAAAGCCACAGTTGTAAGTACGAAGTCAATACAAATACATAAGTATTGCACAATTTACCTAACGCATCCCTGTTTCGCCAGAGTGGCGTATCTATCTGTCAGACGAAATGATGGATCAATCCGTCTCGCTCTTAGATAAAAGTAGCGTCACTATCTATCTCGCTCACACTTAACAAAATAGCGTCACCATCTGTCTCGCTCGCACCAGTCAAATAACGTCACTCTTCGTCTCAATCGAACTTGTATGAAATCCGGCTTCATTAAAAAAAAATGTTTTTTCTCAATTAAGAGGTAGCAATTAGTAAGTGGCATACCATTTTGGAATCCACACTAAACGCGCCATCTTTTAATGTTACTTGCCAGAATAGTGTAGTACATTTTTTTTACACTACACGCGGTTAAAGTTGGGTTATGTAATAATTTTGAATTCAATGTTGGGTAAAAATCTAACATTTTATTTAAAACTAAGGTAGGTAGTTATGTTTCAACTTTTAACTGTAAATTACAGTAGGGTTATTCATGGTAACGTCACAGAAAAAAAACTGACGAAAAGTTATTATTTGTAGTCACAGGACTTGAAAGATCATCACAAGGTGTCACTTTTTGAGATTTATTTTTGAATCCATAAAATTTGAAAAGTACATGACCAAGATTTTTTTTAAATATTTTTCTAATAACTGTCACGACCTGGCCTATTGCCAGTTTTCGGCTTGACGTTGATTTCTGGGACCCCCTGTATATGTATATACATACAGTGCCGGTTTAAGCCAGCGCGAGGCCTGTAGCGAATTCGGCCCAGAGGCCCTTGGTATGCTTTAGGTTCTCAAGTTTATGGTATTAAACGCAGATTAGAGAATAAGACCGAAAATGTGTGTGCCTGACAACCCGGAGCGGCTATGTAGGAACACGTGCCTAGGTATATCTTGTGCATGTAATGATACCAGTTTTTGAAATAAACTCCCTATATTTTTTTCATTACTTTTATAAATCAAACTGGTTGGTTTTTTTAAACTTTGGTAATAAAATAGTTCGTATATTATTTTAAATATTCATTAGGTACAATCAAAGCTACATACTCACAATGAAATTCAAATTTATATTCATGTAAGTAAATGACATCCATGATACTTGTGAAAGAGCTATTTGAACCAATTTGCCTACGGTCAGTTAGCTGATTGGGGTTGAGCTATGAGAACTGACAAGAAACTTCGGCCACTCTTTTTCATTCGCCAGGGGGTTACAGATGTTGGTGTTACAATAGTATGGTGGAATGTTAACTGATGCAACTAAAATACAATGCTAGTCTAACATCTAAATACCTTTTTACAGTTTTTTTACGTTGTGCCAAATATAAATGTACATCAAATTCTAATAGTTTGATAGTCAATAGAATCCTATTTTATTTGTTGGGGTTTTACGACTAGCTCGATAGATGACAATATCAGGGAATTCCTCTGTTAGTTTTGCAGTGCTACAAACTTGCGTGTAGTGCAGTATAAGTAGTAGGTACAAACGCACAACTTCTGCGGCCAGCGCTCAATTTTTAGAAATGTGGTACAACTTCAAATTATTGTTATTATTTTTGTTATTATACAACCTAAACCTACGATTTAACGTGACGAAATCGAGTTTTAGATTTTCAGGTGTGAGTGAAGTAAGCCTAAGCGCTTCGCGTTTAAGGCATGCAAGATATTTTACGCTTATCTAAACTTTTTTTCACTGTCAGCGCGGGGCCCCCCAATTCGCGTGGCCCGCAGCATTTGCTTCTCTTGCTACGTATCTAATCCGGCACTGCATACATATTGACAATACGAATTTATTTGAGCTAATCAGTCGCAGCGTGTATGATAAAGATAATAAATACATTGGGAAATTCATTTGAGAAATTGGTAATAAATCGAATCAATCCTCCAATGTAACTAGTTCAATGAGATCTGACGACATGAAATTCCCATTCATCCTTCGAGGGAGAATGTAAGAATATTCGACGTCGGCGCCACATACGATGGAAACACTAGACTGTCTGTTTCGCTCTAACAACGAGTAGCGTTCCGTTCATCGAACGATGTAACATGTTGAAGAACTTCGCATCTATGGTGGCCACCTATGGATTCTTGTACATACAAGTGTATCCTCTGATTAGATGTAGAAGTTCCTTCCTATAGCTCGTGCAGCCCGCCTGCGTTACACATACTCAGTGGAGGAATGAACATTTGGCATTTCCTTTTTTATCAGTCAAAATTTGTTTATTTCCAAATTTTGAGGAGGCGAAATGTCTCCAAAGAGGTTGTTATGAGGTGAAGGTCAATTTTGAACATAATTTAACAATTGATCACAGTATTTTGAAGGGTACGGAAAGGGGTGGAAATATGCTCTCCTCTTAAGCCGCACCAACGTGATAGTTAACATTTGTCCCAACTGCTGCCATTTGTTTGTAGAAATTTTGGAATTTTTCGATATTTTTAAGAATTTATGCACCTCTACAGTTCCTTCAAATTGACTTAAGGGATTGAAGATTCACAAAATTTCATTTTTAAATATGTTGTTTCATATAACCCTATAGTCACAACAAAATTTAATTCTTCAAATTCGCAAATTATTATATGAAATGTTTAAAAAACTGAACACGATAAAGCAATAAGCATTTCAGCTGTTCAATTGATTGTAAAATTCTATCAAATTTTCTGAGGTAATCATTGATAAAATAAATGAATCCCTTTCCATGCGTTCAGACTCCCTCATTTTCTCAATATTCCTTGACTTCACTCTGCCTTAAAATAGCCTCGCCGCTACTGCGGTAAGCGATATATCCAAGGAAGCACATGTTCCATTTGCCTAAAAGGTACAAATTGGACTGACAACCTTGACCTTTATTAAGGAAGTTCGCTAGGAAGTCGTTGGGGCGGTATATCACGTTCAACTCATAAGATGAATATTACAAAATGTTTTGAGGCTTATGACTACACGAAATTATTGATACAGATAGATATATTTTTTGCTGTTAATTTTTACAGAGTTTTATGAATTATTGATTTGATTTGATGCGTGTTACAATAAATCAATTGTGCATCGTCAAAAACATATGCATTTATATATATATATATATATATATATATATATATATATATATATATATATATATATATATATATATATATATATATATATATATATATATATATATACAGGGTCGCTGATATGTATGGAAACGGTCGATTATTTACTGAAGTAAGATAGCTAGCGAAAACTGTTACGATACAAAAGTTTCAGGGTTTTCAAAATTTCTCAGAATAAATAAAAATTAAGTATACAGGTTCAGTCAAAAAGTACTAAATGAATAAAATTGCTTTTTCTTCAATAGAACATCCTATATATTATACCATTTTTCAATTTTGCTCGAAATTCTGAACAAAATATTCAAAGCACATTATTTCCTAAATTCAACCGTTTTCGAGATATCGAATTTTGAAAATAACTTTTTACTTCTCTCAAATTCATTAACGAAAAAGCACGAAATGATGGATATTCATTATGAAAGTCACACAAGGTGGAGTATGTGGATATGATTACAATTTAATTATAATATTTTCACAGAAAAGAAAGAAGCATAATTGTTCAGGGTTATCATTTCGTGCTTTTTCTTTAATAAATTTGAGAGTAGTAAAAAGTTATTTTCAAAATTCGATATCTCGAAAACGGTTGAATTAAGGAAATGATGTGCTTTTGAAATTTTGTCCAGAATTCCGGGTACAATTGAAATATGGTATAATATATAGGGTGTTCTATTGAAGAAAAAGCAATTTTATTTCTTCAGTAATTTTTGACTAACCCTGTATACTCAATTTTTATTTAGTGTGATAGATTTTGAAAAACCCTAAAATTTTTGTATATTAACATTTTTCGCTAGCTATCTTACTTTAGTAAATAATCTACCGTTTCCATACATATCAACGACCCGGTAAATATATATATATATATATATATATATATATATATATATATATATATATATATATATATATATATACTGAGCGCCCTCACAATACTATAGCTATCGTTCTATCCATTGCTATCATTAAAATGGACAGAGAACGATAGATCGTTCTGTTGAAAAAACGCACCCATACACAATATATTTTACAGATTTCCTCAAACTTTCGTTTTTTTCTCAAATAGTAAAATTGTTTTCTTCAAAAAAATGTGATTTTCAATTTTTATGGAGGGGGCACCCCTTTCGCAAACAATGTCTCCCACTGAAATGTTCTTAAAATATACTCTAATATATGAATACATACATATATATATATATATTGGATCGATATTTTCACAGGTTGTGTGGTTCATAAATAAATACTTTAATTTAGATGTTTCTATTGTAGTATAAATAACGTTTCAGTCGTCACTGCGACCTTTTTCAAATTATGTCCTACGTTTATTGTTCTGGTCAACACATAAAAAACTAGAATGTCTCATAAAAAATAATACACAATACAGATTATAATTTTGTTGTTGATTGATCGAGGTGTCAACGCCTCGATTATTAGCGACTATATCAATGATATCATTAAAGTCAAGCTTACACGTCAAGTATTTTTCTCGAGTCTTTTACTATGGCTAAAACAGCTGAGTTAACTAACATTTTCTGGCCAAAAGTTGATCTTAAATAATCCTTTACTCGTGAAAGAGTAGAAAATGAACGTTCTGCTGACAATTGCTGACTGGTATACACAAAAACATCGTAAGAGCTACCCTTACATTTAGATATAAGTCCTGGAGATCTTTTGACAAAATATATCTGTTTAATTGTGACAGCAATATTTCTTCTGTACTGGATGTCTTTTCTTTGCACAGACCTTTCAAATGATGACATTCAACAACAACAAAGAAGGAGCTTCAATATCCGTTGAGTGATTAGTGTATAAATCTGAGTGAGAGCAATTCCGCATAAAACGCTCTTGATTTTTTAGCAAAATTTAACTGGCCTTCAAAATTTGCCGCCCCTAAAAATTTGCCGCCCTGGGCCCGGGCCCATGTGGCCCATGCCTAAATCCGGCCCTGTCTATATATATATATATATATATATATATATATATATATATATATATATATATATATTTGAAATATTCTTGCCAGTGTTGTCTTTTCTTTGGAATAATAATAACCTCAATCCTTCAAAAGTCTTAAGAAAGTCACGTATTTCGCACTTAACATGAAATTAAATCACGTACATATGTGTCCCACTTTACTTACCCACCTACTAAAATTGAATGAAATGATTAAGTTATATTTTGTTTATATTTTTATAATAATTAATGATTAAATTTATTTTCAACTTTTCAAAATAAATTATGAATTACAATTGTTTTTAAAATTACCGTTGACATTTGATATAGGAATAAAGACATATTCAAAAATCGAAAGGAGTGTGCGATATTTCCCATTCTCCATGTTTTCCTGAATTACAGACACGTTTCCTCATGTTAAATGCAGCAATCAAGCATAAAAGCGATTCACCATGTTATTTCGTGTACGATATCTTTCAAATCTCTTTCTTTCCCCTTTAGTGACTTGACAAATGGTAAGAATTTTGCGTTTGTGTCAGCCACTCAACTTCATTGTGCACCTCCAGATCAGCATGTGAGCTAATGAAACACGCAATTCTGCAATCAACTACTTATACGTATTGTATGCGAGTAAATTGCCATCTATAGCTCGTTTAAACAAAACACAGAGTTTGTCAGTTTATTAACATTTCTATTACTATAACACATAATTAAACTAAACGCAAATAAATATAGTTTCTTATTTTTCAAGATATATATATATATATATATATATATATATATATATATATATATATACATATGTGTATATATATATATATATATATATATATATATATATATATATATATATATATATATATATACTGACTATTTAATACAGTATAGTAGTGGTACACAGAATATTGAGGAGGCGGCTTAGCCTCCATAGCCGCCTTCGATACCCTGATATATATATATATATATATATATATATATATATATATATCAGGGTATCGAAGGCGGCTATGGAGGCTAAGCCGCCTCCTCAATATTCTGTGTACCACTACTATACTGTATTAAATAGTCAGCATTCAGCATATTCATATTAATCAAAATCATATTATTTTATGCACCTACCTTCCTTTCAATCTACATTATATAATATAATTTATTAATTACGATAGAAGGTATATAATATACATTTACTGCTTACTGCATTTCATTCATTTCAAGATTTAATATCAACAGTGGCAACGCTGCAGAGGCTTAAATAGGTATATTTTCAACGTTCATTATTCCAAGTATGCCGTGCCACAGAAAAGCAAACAACGGTGCGAATACTGCGAATGAATACTTTATTCCAATAGAAAAGGAAACACATGTAAATGGCAACACCGATTGAACCTAGCTGCTCGGTTCAAAGCATACGATATTCGACCTTAATTTATTCTATTGCAGTGCACGTAGCAAGCCAACAACACCGAGAATATAGACTGAAGCGTGATTAATCGTGGTGATCAGTTTGTTTTGAATTTTACGCCGGTGCAGTGATTTTTAATTTATTTTGCTCCCGTATTGTTCTAAAATGAGTTCGGTTACTGAAGTTAATTTCAATGGTGACTTAGTGGAATATTTGTTATCCCATAACTCTAGTGCACTAAGTTATGGCGATAAAATTTTAATAAAAACATTGCGACCTACCCCGGAATTAAACAATTTGGTGGAGCGTAACAAACAACAGAATCGCGGTTTTGATATCAGAAATTATGGGAGACATCCTTGGCTAACCGGATCTCAGGTAAAAAATAAATTATTTTGTTGGCAGTGTTTACTTTTTACTAGGGAAAATGTCTCTATTTGGGGCCGCTTAGAATTTGACGATTTGGAAAACAAAACATAATTAATTTTATTGATACTTGCTGGGCAACAATTGATTAATTCCTCGAATAGGTAACAAATTCGCTAAGTAGGTAGGTAGGTACCTATTTTGTGAAAGAAAAGAAAATTTGATGAATAGATGAATTGATTAATTGGCTGAGAAGAGTTTTTGTGAATATTGTAAATAGGAGTTGTAGGTCTCAAGGTAGACACTCGAAAGTGAAAACAATTTTTTTCCCAAAGAAATTAATATTTTAGGGTGCTTGTTTTACTTTGATTTTCTTTAAATTATAAGGTGGTTGACCTTGAAATCCTAAAAATTTTCGCCTATTTTGTATTTTTTAACAACTCTTGTAGCCTCCTTAAACAAACAGCTCACGAGCCGCCACTGATATATATATATATATATATATATATATATATATATATATATATATACATATATATATATATATATATATATATATATATATATATATATATATATATATATATATATATATATATATATATATATATCTATATATATATATATATATATATATATATATATATATATATATATATATATATATATATATATATAAAAATTTATAAAAAAATTTTCAAGATTTTTTAAAAACAGAGGAATGTCGTGGCGAAACGTCAACTTTTTAATAAAATCGAGTTTTATAAGATTCAACAAGCCTGTTATTGCTAATAATTATCAAGAGATTATATATA
>JARQZK010003611.1:105000-457500 GCA_030704885.1 Cynegetis impunctata
TTGTAATTTGGAGGTCCGGGAGTTTAAGTAATTTGGGAATCACTGCCCTACGATGTTAATGGTCGACATATGTTGTTCATGTAATGATTTACATAAAAAAGAATTGCATCACATTTTGTTATTTCAATTTATCTCTGAATATTTTCAAACTTGTGTTTTTTTATCCCAGAACAACAATAATATAGAAATATTCTATGAAATAGGTAAGTATAAGAACTGGACCAATGTAAACTCATCTATAAAATAGTTCATGGGGAACATAAATCGAACACAGAGTTTAGATTCTTGGAGGATGTTCATTCATATAACAACAGAAAATTGGACCCCCTTCTGCAATAAGGAACCAACTGACATTCCATCTGAAAATGAGTTAAGTCCATATTGCAAATCAATCGTTCGTATTTTATCGGTTTCGCAAAACGAAACCAAGTTTATACCCCTGATACTACCTTCTATAAGTATAGAACCAACTTGCGTAATATAAATAGGCAGTACCTATTTTCACAATAAAGAATCAAATTGCATTGGATCCGTATTGCGAAAATCATATTTCATTTGTCGTGTTTAGACGGAACCAAGGGAGGTTGGCTTTGTTTTGAGGAAACTCATTATTAAAAAGCGATTGTGGTTTCTCTACACGTGTGGACACACTCGAAAGTGGTTATATTGTTTGAATAAATGATGGCGAGTAGAGGGAACTTATTAGTTTCTTTGGCATTACAGAAAGCTGATAATATATTGCAGGTAAAGAAACATAATTATTTAGTGTTATTACACAAATTTTCAATCTAACCTCAAATCGAATCACCGATATCAAAATCTGAGGTGAATAAGGTAAATAGTGTCTTCGATATGCATGAAATAGAAAATTCTGATGATTGTGTCAAAGACAGAGATTATGAATATGAATCAGAGGATATGTCTTCAGAAGAGGAAGACGTAAAAGAGCAGGCGGATGAGACGGGAGAACAGATACAAGACGTAGAAAACCATGCAGAAGTAGTTACAAGAGGCAGACCAAAAAAAGGTAGAAAAAGAAGATATAAAGAACAAGATAGAAATATAAGGAAGCTTGTGAGTTCAAAACCATTCGTAGATTTTAACTGTTCATGTAAGAATGGTTGTAATACCAAGGTGTCCACTGAGGACAGAAATCAATTTTTTACACACTACTGGACATTGGCTGATTACAATGTGCAGACCACATTCATATCATCGTGTGTTAGGGAAGAACCTATAAAACGCCAGACACTGAAGGCAGTTGATTGAACTGAACGAAACTAATCTTACATGCATTTGATTCCAGCTGCCCACCATGAGTTTTACACAGGTTTGACAGGAGATGGGAATATTGTTGAAGATATAGAAGGTTACAATGGTGAGCTTGATTTTCACTGCGAATTTGAGGAGGAAGAAGAGGAAGAGAATCCAGAGTTTTAACTATGCTGTTTAGTTCAACAGTTACTTATATATAATATAATTTCATATAAGATTTATACTACTTTAAAGTTTTGCAAACATTAAAGACCATAAATACAGTTATGCAAAAAGGAACCACGTGTTTTTTTCATGTAAGTTGTCTAATTTTCTCATACATTTTGAAAGAAATATGTTATATTCCATTTATTCTCAATGAAATTCACAAAAACAAATTTAAAATTCCACTGACAAGACCATACTACCGATTTGTCACTAAAAACCGTTTTACTCATATTTCTCGAAACTTGAATTTTGTCACTTGGTACCTTATTGCAGAAGGGGGTCCAATTGTATATAACATTATCTGACCAATGTAAGGACTGAATATGAGCTCAATAATTCTAAGGCATTTTCAATTTATAATCGGTTACCTACTTGACTCAGTGAAGGAAAAAGATGGAATAAGTAATTTTTTGGAAGTATTATTATTTATCTGAGTTGGACAGTTCTGGCGATGTCATGATTCCTTTCCTTCACTTTTGAGTTTTGCTACGTATCTTGTTTTACGTATGTATTATGTATTATGTAGAATTTCACTTTAGGTTATAATAATTCGGATTTGATCTCATTTCCTGCAACTGTCAATTAACTTATTTTGAGTGTATCTAGAGTAATTTTTGTTTTTTTTTCACAGTTATAGTTATATTTAATTTAATATGTGTCATACACTTTTGTAGATTGAATTACTTCGATACCAGCGCTGTCAGGCATTGCTAACCTAGAAGTAAGATTTTGATTATGTAAAAAAATTAGTACCTATGTATTAATGAATAAAGAAACAGAAGAATGTTATTATTCTCATATTTATATTTTTTTCAACATATCTTTAAATTCAAACCATAACACACAATCACTGAATTGAAATGAAAATTTTGTTTTCAAAACAATTAGTTTTTACTGAAGATAAAAATAAATTATTGTTATTTACATTTATACACAGAAATATTTTTCATCATATACTCAAAGAAATGATTTATCTTCTGAAATTATTTCAATTTACTTGGCAAACATGTAGTTATGATGAGATCTTTTTAGTAGAAGTTAAGAGTGATAACTTCATCATTAGTTGTTGTTTTTATCTGTTATTCAAAAAGTTTTGACTGAATTTAACTGTACCTGAATCTTTTTGAGATATTTTCTAACGCCGCATTCTAATTCATTTCCATTTTAAAATCTATATAATAATAATAAGCATTCATTTGTGCCAATAGTGTTAAAAAAGCCAAAATAAGTTGTGGAACGTGTTAATATCATTTACTAATATAAAACAATTTAAAATATAAAATATATAATAATGCTGGCAATTCGGCCTGGATTTCACTATACAAAATGATTGCAGTTTTGAGATATACCTAACACTCTATGACTTGAAAACTTAGATTCTTTAAGTGCAAGATTTAATTTTTTCAAAATTTTTCGATACATCTATGCAAAAATATTAAAATATGAAAACCTTTTTATGAATCATGTATCTGAACGAATGATTTTCATTGACAGAAGATCTCCTAAATACAAACGATAATTAATATAAGATATCTGTAATCCTTTGCAACCACTTATTAAACAAAGAAAGAATCAAATCGACAATACAATGAATTTACCAAAATTATTTTATTTTTTCTTGAAAACAATATTAAGACATAGCGTCAGTGAATCAAAGAATAATTTAAATAGATGTATTAATTAATCTCATATTTTACCACAAAATTTTACAAGATAAAATATTTTATATGATTTGTCAAAAGAGATAAATCGATTTGTACATCTCGTAAGCTTCTAGTTCTAATTGCAATGTGATGTGGACATTTCGTTTATATTTGTTCGAATTAGTATATTTGTAATCTATGAGCTAATTAAATATTTTGCTGTCCAATCATCTTAAAATGCACAATGCCAAATATCTATATAGCCAAGTACTGAAACTCTGATAGGTATATCACTCAATGAAACGAATTATTTATAAATATACAAGGCTTTTTCTAGTTTGATTCACAAATTAGGCAAAGAAATTTCGTATATCCATCTTATTATGATCAGACAAGTAGGATTCTGTTGTTGACTAGCAAATCCGTTTCCTTGTTAGTTAAAAATGTAGTACCTATAAATCTACAAAGATAAATGTTTCAAATAACGTCGATTATATTGGAAAAAAACCAAAAGCAACACTTACTGTAAGCAACTATTCTCCAACTTGAAATAACACTATTGCAATCTGTAGAACTCTTAAATATTCAGAATATGCGGTCACATAACTTTTCACCAAATAATTTATGAAGATAAAAGACTATTTCCATTCAGTTTCAACTAATTTTGCACAATTTTTCATTCATCACTTTAGCCAAATACTCAGATACACAAAGGATCATATCTCAAGTGGTGAAAAAGGAACAGGTTGTAGAAAAACATCAGATGAATATCCATAGGAAGCTTCGTAAGAGGAAAAATGTAGATTTTTTTAGACTTTAAGAGAAGAATTTCAGAAGGGGGCATAAGCCCGAAGATTTTCACGTGTAGGATCTGGAGGCACACGAGGCACTCTGGTTTTCCAGCCAGCGGTCCATTCGCACGGCATAGAATTTCCTGGGCATTGCAGTCATGCGCCAGGTCAATATTTTCATCCCCGCGCTTACAATCATTTTTCGCAAATCGAAGTCGCGATGCTTATTTGGAACTTCGGATACTCGGATATAAAGTATAAACTTTAAAATAAAACACACTTGGCTTAAGTTTCACTATATAAAAATATTTACATACTGTATGTAGCAGTAACGAATAGTCGACATCATGTTTCGAGTTATGAACTTATTATCAAGACTGACTACAGGAGAGTATTACTTCTTATTTTATAAAACAGACAAAAGCAAAGGTGATACCCGAAAATCAATTTGTTCGTTTACAAGGGGTAATTGACTTTTATGGGCGGAACTTATTTCGAGAATTTCAAGAAGGTCAAGGCGCTTTCCTTTGTTACCTGAATGTAACAATTGGGTTTTGTTGGCATCCAGGAAATGATTAAATTTTATACAATGTTCGGAGAAGCCAGTGGTATTTTTGTTTTGTAAAATTGACTTTTTATGTTCTTCAACACGATTGTTTATACCTTCCTGTTTGTCCAAAAGCAGGACATTCGTCGCAAAATATTTTGTAAACGCCACTGTTTTCTCCGATGTTAGATTTTTCATTATTATTTACCAAGAATGACTTCAAGTTTCTTTTATTTGTACAAATTGTTTTAACGTTATTTTTCGATAGTCTGTACAAATTTTGCTACTCAAATTCGGCACATAATTTATTGGGAAGTATTTTCATTCTTCATTAATAATTTGCGTGGGGTATATTGAATGCAACAGACACTTTGTTCGTTTTTTTCCAATGAGCTTATCGATAAGACCTTTCTTGTAACAGTTATTGGTGGCTAATAATTTAATTGTATTAACTTCGGTTTGGAAATTTGTTTCCGATAATGGAATAGTGAACAACCTATGTATGAACGAATGAAAAGCACTGAGTTTTATTTTGCTGTGTTATATAAAGTCTTATCGATAAGCTCATTGGAAAAACGAATAAAGATATTATATATATATATATATATATATATATATATATATATATATATATATATATATATATATATATATATATATATACAGTGCTTTCATGATGAAAGGAACAAATTCATTAAAAAATTAGGTTTCTATTTCATGTTAAAATCCTCGGACAGGTCGATTAGTATTTTTATTTGGGGCAATTTTCGCAATAAAAATTTTTGTATACAGGGTGTCTCATTCAAGAGCTATGGCTTTGTCATTAGTTTTTTTAAAGGTAATACCCTGTATATTATTTCACTTTACAATTCTACGATAAATTCTTATCACTTTTTGTGAAACATACCATATGCCTCAACTTGATGGATTCCCAGATTATAACGGAGATAGTGGAGCACCTGGAGATTTAAAATGTGGATTAAAAGTACAAAAAAAAATTTAGGTAAACATTGTCATTAAATCTGAAGAATGAAATTTCACACATGTACCATCTGAATTCATTCACTGGTGCTGTATAGTCCGCAGTTTTCACGTTTTTAACGCTCCAGGCACTACACTACTTCATTGTTTAAAAAAATGCAATTACTTGAGAGAGAACGTATTGAAGTACTTATGATGATTGGTTTTGGAGATAGGGTGCGTTCACAAGAAGAAGTCTGCAATCTATTCAATGAAAATCATCCTGATCGTCCGCCAATTACTAGATCGACAGTCAGCAAAATTGAATCAAAATTCAGGAGATACGGCCACGTTAGAGATTTACCTAAAGGAAGACCACCGAGAGTATCTGAAGAAACAGTGCTGAACGTTCTACTAGAAACCCAAGATAACCCTCATACATCCATTACTACAATTTCCAATAATTTCAATTTATCAGTAGGGTCCGTGCATAAAATACTTAAGGTAAATAAGTATCATCCCTATAAAATTAAGCTGGTACATGAATTATTAGAAGACGATTTTGACCGCAGAGTACAGTTTTGTGAGCAGATTCTTGAAATTCATAATCAACATCTAAATTTCATTACAAACATAATTTTTTCTGATGAAGCCACCTTTACTTTAAATGGCCACGTCAACAGACAAAACTGTAGGTATTGGGCGACCGAGAATCCTCATTGGATGCAAGAATGCCACACACAGCGGCCTCAAAAAATTAATACATGGGCAGCGATTGTTCGAAATCGTATTTAGTTGGTCCCTATTTTTTTGAAGGAACACTAAACGGAGAGGACTACTTGAACTTTCTCCAGTTCTAACTCATTCCGACTTTAGCTGTTTTGTTTCCTAACTCACAAGATCCTGACATACATAATCACGAGATATGGTTTCAACAAGATGGGGCACCTCCTCACTATTCAATCGCTGTTCGACAATTTCTTGATGCAACTTTTCCCAACAGATGGATAGGACGGAGAGGTCCGATTGAGTGGCCGCCAAGATCACCGGACATAACCCCATTGGATTTTTTCTTATGGGGTTATTTGAAGTCTAAAGTTTATTTGAATAGACCAAATAATATTGATGATCTAAAAGAGAGAATCAGGCAGGAAATAAGACTTATCAGTCCAGAAGTAATTGAAAATGTGCAACGGGAAACATTGAATCGACTTCAAAAATGTCTCGAAGTAAACGGACAACAGATTGAACATAGTATGTAAAAATTAAATTAGTAATTACATTTGTGTGTTTTCATATCGTACCTCTCATTACCCACTATCTCCGTTTCTGGCAATCCATCGAGTTGAGGCATATGGTATGTTCACAAAAAGTGATAAGAATTTATCGTAGAATTGTAAAGTGAAATAATATACAGGGTATTACCTTTAAAAAAACTAATGACAAAGCCATAGCTCTTGAATGAGACACCCTGTATACAAAATTTTTATTGCGAAAAATGCCCAAATAAAAATACTAATCGACCTGTCCGAGAATTTTAACATGAAATAGAAACCTAATTTTTTAATGAATTTGTTCCTTTCATCATGAAAGCACTGTATATATATATATATATATATATATATATATATATAGGCAGGGCCGGATTAAGGCATGGGTCACATGGGCCCGGGCCCAGGGCGGCAAATTTTAGGGGCGGCAAATTTTCAGGCCAGTTAAATTTTGCTAAAAAACCAAGAACGTTTCATGCAGAATTTTTGTTTTCGCTCAGATTTATACACTCCTTTTTTTTTTCTTGTTGAATGTCATCATTTGAAAGGTCTGTGTAAAGAAAAGGCATCCAGTACAGAAGAAATGTCGCTGTCACAATTGAACAGATATATTTTGTCCAAAGATCTCCAGAACTTATAACCAAATGTAAGGGTAGCTCTTAAGATGTTTTTGTGTACACCAGCCAGCAACGGTGCAGCAGACGTTCATTTTCTACTCTTTTACGAGTAAAGAATTATTTAAGATCAACTGTTGGCCAGAAAAGGTTCATTAACTCAGCTATTTTAAACATAGAAAAAGACTTGAGAAAAATACTTAACGTGTACCTAAGCTTGACTTCAATGATGTCGTTGATACATTCGCTAATATTATAAAGCTAGGCGTAAAAAAATCTGAAAACTTCAGTTTAAACTTTTTGAAAAATTTCAGCATGAATTGAATGTTTTAGCTCTCAATAAACAGTTTCATCATTGAATCGTTTTCGATTTCTTAATTTCCTGATGTTACAATCCACTTTGAAAAAAAACAAAATTAATTTTTTTTTTCGTTTATGCGGTTTCAAAATAAGTAAGAAAAATATTAATTTCTGAATGGTTGGTAAACAATAATGAGATAAAAAACAATATGAAGGACTACTGGTTTTTTTTTCAAATCTCGTCGGCAAGTGACGAAACATGTAACTTTTCCTTTAATCCATATTTTTACGGTAATTATGATAACAATAATAATTGCACTATGTTTAGTTTAACACTTGAACGATATTTTGAGGTGTAAAAGGAAATCATAGATTCTCTGCAAATATTCCACATAACAAAGTTTTAATAATTAGCATTATTCCTAGATCATAGTTAGTGAGGTTATAAAAAGCTATGACATTATTAAGATGTTATTCGAATTTAATCTTAAGAAAATTATGTTCGAATAGTATTATTTTAGGTGTGGCAAATTGTCGCGTTTGGTAGGCGGGGGCGGAGAAATACTTTGGGACCATGGGCGGCAAATTCGTAAATCCGGCTCTGTATATAGGTATATATATATATATATATATATATATATATATATATATATATATATATATATATATATATATATATATATATATATATTTATACATATATATATATATATAGACAAAAGTCATATAAATGTCTTAACAAAGGTAAAAACAATTTTTGAAGGTTATGCTTGTATTAAATTTATCGCATCAACCGACTAAGAATATTATATAAGTAATTTGAGGAACATATCAATCATTTCCCACCATACAACAATTTTATTGAAAATTGTAAGACTCACATTAAATAAAAATATTAAATGACTGCGATTCTGTAAACAAACAAATAATTTATAAATATCTATTTCCAAAATGAATGAATACTTTCAGGACTTCCTCTAAATACATATCTTCATTTCTTATAGGCTTATCTAGAGCCTCTTCTGGTTTCTGATCTTCACTTTCAGCTAACTTCAGGAGGTCAGGTACTTCATCTTCGTCAAAATGTTTCAATTTGATAACCTCTATTGTTGATAGTACACCGAAAAGACCGTACTTTCTCCAATGGTCACAAAGCTGATTGAATGTGAATATGTTCTGCGGGTTACTTCCCAGACTATTGATAGTATGAGAAAGAGTTGCATGATATTCTTGTAGTACAATATCGAGGTTATCTAATACTGATTGAGCACTTGATGAATATATGAAGAAACTAAGATCTTCAACAGGAGTGTTGATATGTGAAAGCTGAAAATCTAAGAGTCTGCAATCACTGGCTGTGTTTTTATCATCCTGTAAAGAAATTATATCAAATTTCGTGAGATAAAATAACTAAAGTTGACTACAAAAAATTAAACAAAGTAGGTACATCAATCAACAATTCAAACCCATGAAGTAATAGTTATTTATACTATAAGGGATGTAAGTAACGTTTACCAGTCGAGGACGAGTTTGCGCCCGAGCGATAGCTTGGGCTGGCAAAAAGATCGAGACTGGTTAATGTACTTACATCCCATATAGTATATAACATTTTTTCCCCTCGCTGTATTGTATGTTTACAAGGAAATGCTGGATATATTTCTAGATTTTCATTATCATTACCTTCGATAGCATTCTCATTAAATTATGGCATCCGCGATCTGTTGCTGGAGCAACATAAGCAGTTTTTATTTTATCAACGTCAAGTTGAGAATTCGTAGCGAAAAGTTTGAAGAAGTCGAATTGTTTGATTATGTGTGGACAAAATGGATGTTTCAGATATAGAAGAATCAGCGAATATTGCTTGTTTATCTCTACTACCGAAAATGTTTTAAAAAGGTATGAAGCAGCATATAAATCCTTTAAGAATTGGTGCCAAAGCAAGACGGCTACTGCAGTCTCAGAAACCTTATTTTTGGCGTATTTCCACGAGAAAAGTGCTTCATTGAAATCCCCATCAAGCTTATGGTGTGATTATTCGATGGTGAAGTACACCCTTTTTATAGAGGAAAATATTTCTAAGTATCCAAAATTTCGAGCATTTTTGAAGAGAAAAAATGATGGTTATAGACCCAAAAAATCGAATATTTTTAACAGGGAGGATGTGAATAAGTTAATGCTTGAAGCCCCTGATGAAATATACTTATTGATGAAGGTCGTAATGCTAATGGGAGTTGCTGGGGCTCCAAAAATGGAATGTCACGTACATTCACAGTGACAAAAAGTGACGAAACTCAGGTTTGTCATTTCAAAATAATTCAAAAGTACATTGATATAAGATCCCACGTGACGACTACTAATCCGCGCTTATTTATGCGATATCAAAATGGAAAGTGCTTAAACCAGCCTGTCGGACAAAATACGTTTTCGTCAATTCCATGTAAAATTGCGAAATTTCTAAAGTTTGAGAACTTCAAAATGTACCTATACTGGACACTTTCAGAAGACCGTCGGCAACTTTATTACTAAATACTGGAGTTGATGTATTAGCTATCAAGCGACATGGTGGATGGAAATCCGCTAATATTGCGGAAAGTTTTTGTAATATGTTGATGAAATCAAAAATTAAAGTTACTTATAATAATTTAAGATTATTATTGCCCTAGGGATGTAGGTTGACTTACATCCTGTCGTTAAGGGCAACCAATACCTTGTTGAGTAATTTTCACTTACGTTTGTCGAAGCAGTGTCATAATAGGTTGCTTACAATACAGGGAAGGGAAAAAATACTATTTATATGGCAGTAGAAAATAATTTATTTTATTTTCAAACGTACGATAATAACGTCATTTCTCGATTGACAGGATCATCGAAAAGTTCTATTTCTCCGCCAAGGCGGAGAAGTGTTGCTATGCAACACTTTTCCGGCCGGCGGCAGGAAAAGATGCAAAGATGAATTGGTAACCACGAACAAAAAATTCTCCAATTCAAACGTCATTTTTATTCGTTAAAGTTACATTGAATGTACAATTGGTCAATGTTGCATTTTGAAAATTAAAACCATGTAATAATGAACTAGTGGGATTCTGTTTCGGATTCTGTTCAAAAGCTGATGCCTCAATAGAGTAATCTGAGTTGCTGGTTCCAGGGAATTCGTTGACGCTCAATATACTACCAGCAATGTCATTCTTATTTCGCAGAGAATCCTCGATATAGCCTTCTGCTACACTACTTGACTTCCAACCTCCGTGTCGTTTCAAAGACTCAATGTTGGCTCCTCCATCTATAAGTAGTGTAGCAGAAGTTCGCCTCAATGAATGACCTGTGTATTCGCTTGGATGATTCAATTGCAAAAAAGTGGCAACCTTTCTTGGAACACTTCCTATACCATGTATTCCCATCACAGCTCTGTAGCATTTTCCAGATTGATATTTCAAAAAAAATCTATTTTCAACGAAATCGTTTGGTCTTAACGCAGTGTATCTCCGATAAATATTTAGATTATTCTCCCCGATAACTGTGAATGTTCGAACTTTTCTCGTTTTACTATCAGGAATATTGACTATTATAATATTTCCCTTGTCCTCGATATCTGTACTTTTCATTTTCACCATTTCGTCACATCTGCAGGCACCAGCTATTCCGAATAATAAAACAATCTGAAACAACCACGTGATCAAAAATACAAAATTAAAATTACTTGAAATATGATAGTTACCTTTAATCCTAAAATTATGAATCATCCGGTGCTTCGAAGAGAAAACGTTCGAACTTTTTCTTAGAAAAACTCTTGATTTTTTGCAAGATACCCTTCATTGGATTTTTTCAAAAATGTCTGCAAATTCAGATATTTACCAATATCTATTTCATGTTTGATCGCTAGTTGCGACTTTATCATTGAATATCGGGCCCACAAAGTAGAGGATTTCCATTTTTTTTCTCTAGCCATTGAATTGAAATATGCTAGAAGCACATTCTCTTGGTAAACTGTCACATTTTTCGAATTGCACCAATTCACGAAGTGATCATATGCTGCAGAATATTTTTCAATAGACTTCGACGGTCCAAGGGTAGACTCTGCTTCTTTGGCCAAAACCTCAATTTCTGAAGACATTTTCACTTTAAACCACTTCTCACCAGGTTGCGAATTATAACTATCAATATTATTTTACTTTAAGTATATCTGTCAGAATCAATTTTGTGTGGCAACCGTAACTAGGAAAATGTTCCATAATTCTTAACGATCGTAAGTGGATAGAATTATGTGCGTAAATGTGAATCGATCCAAAAATGGATATTCAGATTTTTATGAATTTCAAAACGTTTTAAAATAAAATAACATATTTCATTCGGAGTAGAAGTGACTTTTCATGGCTCGCTTTCAATTACCCGCCTCACTGCGTTCGGCGGGTAAGCTCAAGTTCTCCATGAAAAGTGACACTTCTCCTCCTTATGAAATAATATACTATTATTTTAAAAAAGCGTGTGAGGTGCATGATATTGAATAATACAAATATTTCAGTGGTAGCTATATTTATGAATGTAGAGTTATATAAACATAGTAAATAGTACCACACGCTTTTTCACAATAAAATAAATTATTTTTTACTTTTCAGTTCGGTTTGTTTTAAAGAGTGTTTATGTACTTTGCAGGTAAATTACATAGTTCTAATTCAGTAAACTTACTTCAAATTTGAACATGACATTATTGATCCAGCAGTCGGAGTGAGTTATAACAAGTCTATCTTTCATTTCGGAGGCAGGTGAAAAAAATGTATCCAAATTTTCAGTAAAGTGTTCATACTTTTTCGCTATGTCAGAATAACCCTTAATTTTCAACAAATGTATTATTTTTCCATAATATTTCTTTGTAAAATTCAATATCCCCAATTGTGACCACACTTGATATCTGTAAGAAATTTATTTCATTAATAATGTTAATAGCTAGATATTCACAATTTTAATTTTTCAGTATTATTCATTTCAATTCAATTTTATGATTTCAGAATTACCAAAAACCGATTTCACGAATTTTATTGCTTGATGCAGGGGTCGGCAACCAATCAACAAACTTAGAGCGTGAGCGTGCCGAAATATGGCCAATGACAAAAATGCGCGCAAAACTGAATGAAAATTTTCATCATCGGTTTCAAGATTTTCATGCAAGAAAAATGGACATGTTAATATTTGAAAATCCTTTAAAATATGATATTGTAAAAGCACCAGACAGTTTACAGCTAGAGTTAATTGATTTGCAATCTAATATAATATAATGTATGCAATGTATATAATAGTTATTTAAGTACGAAGTGCGTTATGTAGATCCTAACGCCCGGAGGGAAATATTCGGCCCGAGGGATGAATGTTGCCCGATTGGTAACGCTCGTGGTGCATACAAGATTTTATTTTTCACGAAAAAATTATTTTATTATAATGAAAAATCGATTTTAAAATCGGTTCAGCACAAGGGAGCTGGTTATATGTATTCCGCGACAAGAATTGTACATTCACAATCCAACAGTGAATTATATAAATCCTCAATTACTCAAAATCTGCACACAGCTGTTTAGATCTTATTGGATCTCATCAGTGCAGCTTATTCGAATCTTATTTAAATGTCCAGAGTTTTTAAAAATCCTAAGTTAGCTTTGGAACCAGATACGCCTCAGTTGCAGAGTAGACATTTCATGTCAGGAAATATGTATTCTCGCGATGGGACACTGCATTTTCGATCTAAGCGGTGAATTGTTGGTTTCCAATATCCTTGGTGTAGAGCGCTCTGGGTTGTCGCGATTTGTATTGGGAAACAATTAGAAATTTGTTAATTCACTCCGAGTCAAATAAGCTGCACTGATGGAATCTAATAGGATCGAAACAGCTGGAGGCAGATTTTGAGTCGGGGTGACTTGACGATTTCTATAATTCACTGTTGGATTGTGAATGTAGAATTCTTATTGCGGAATACATATAACCCTCGGAAAGTTGTTTGAATATTTTTTAAATTATTGAAGAATTTTCCTTGTTCACTTTATATAATATATTAAATTGACCATGGTCAACTTCTATATTTTTCATGATTTGATTTTGAACATAAAAATTTATGTTTTTCTTGGAAAATATGAATAGTATATTATTCAACGAGCACAAAATGATTGCTATTTTTCACGAGGGTGAAGTTTGCGACACGAGCTGCAAGCGAGTGCCGCAATTCACCCGAGTAAAAAATTGTAATTTTGTGCGAGTAGAATACTATACTTTGTCCACGACTTCCTCGAAAAAATCAGTAATAATCTGCATTTTAAACAATAAAAATAGTTATCAAAAGCGTTGACATAACATTTTCTGTGTTCACTGAAAACTGCATACTCACGTAAACGTCAACTATTTTACTTGACATCGATTCCATTCCTTTCTTTCACTCTGATAAAAATGAAATAGATAATTTATTAGAGTAAATATTCAATAAGTTGGGCATTATATTAAATATTAGTTTAATAATTTGCCTAAAAGTTATCTTAATTACATAAAACCTAAAAATCTAATAACAATACTATCCTAACAATGTGAATGATAGTCTCAAGTTTGGACATACGTTTTGAGTGTGACGTCATGCAGTGTATAATAAACCATTATACACACTAGTGAATGATAGGTATAATTGTACTTCAGGAAGCACACGAATAATGAATGATTTATAGTACAGTCGTGGACAAATTTTGTTTTTCACTTGTACCTATATTATATGTTTATTATTTCATACAGATGCATTATAAACGAATAAACCCATAGTTACCGTAACTATAAACATGGTATAACTCCCTTCGGAAGTTATGCATCTTTAACTCCCTTGGGAAGTTATGAATCTATAAATCCTTTCAATGTATTTACAAAAATGAACCGACAATTGTCAAATTTTCGCATGGATTCTCCATAGAACAGTTGTAGTTGTTCAAGGCTGTAGTCAAACATGAAGTTGATGTTCCGTTCTTCCAATTTACATGCCAGTCAACATTCTAAATTCTCTTCAAGCTTTCGTTCATTTTCACGAATCAATAAATTTGACAAATATTTACAGATTTGTCAGTTGCTATATCCATGGTAGTCATGCCTACTTAATTCTCAAAAAACGTTCGTTTGAATTTGAAAACCAACAAAATTTGGTTTCTTCATTTGATTTAGTATGAAATAGTATATTATTTCATAAGGAGGAGAAGTGTCACTTTTCATGGCGAGCTTGAGCTTACCCGCCGAACGCAGTGGAGAGCGAGCCATGAAAAGTCACTTCTACTCCGAATGAAATATGTTATTTTATTTTCAAACATTTTGAAATTCATAAAAATCTGAATATCCATTTTTGGATTGATTCACATTAACGCACATAATTCTATCCACTTATATTTATCGTTATGAATTATGGAACATTTGCCTAGTTACGGTTGCCACGCAAAATTTATTCTGACAGATATAAAGTAAAATAATTGATAGTTATAATACGCAATCTGGTGAGAAGTGGTTGAAAGTGAAAATGACGTTTGAATTGGAGAATTTTTTGTTCATAGTTACCAATTCATCTTGTGCATAGTAACACTTTTCCTGCCGCCGGCCGGAAAAGTGTTGCATAGCAACACTTCTCCTCCTTGGCGGAGAAATAGAACTTTTCGATAATCCTGTCAATCGAGAAATGACGCTATTTTGTTCGTTTGAAAATAAGAGTTATTTATCTATCACGTGAGTTATTTTATGTTAACAACCTCGGGCAACTTTACAAGCCCCCGGGACTTACGTCCCTCGGGATTGAAATCTGTTGCCCTCCTCATAACTCCCTTGATACATAAATAACTATTTCACCTTGGATACGGTTGCTATAAACACACTCATTATACCCTATGCCATAACTTCCGCATTTGCGGGCGTTATAGATCATAACGCCCGCTAATTGTACGAGAAGAAATGAAGCAACTTCCATTGATTAAATACCTACTTCATAATCCTTGTCGTATACTTCTCTGGATTTCTCCAGCAATGAATTATTCGCAGCTTTGGCTGCATTTTCTATAATATTTTTGGGTAAATTTATTTTCATTACCATAATTTCTACAAGACTACATAAAGAAAGCAGCAATGACATTCACTAAATATGATGACAAAAATATTCACAAACGTCAAAATATCAACAAATGACATGCCTACTATGAGGAGGAAAATGGAAAGTATAGGAGCAATGAACCGATTTTAAAATCGCTTTTTCATTGTAATAAAATAATTTTTTCGTGAAAAATAAAATCTTGTATGCACCACGTGCGTTACTAGATCCTTAGGCCCATCGGCCAACATTCATCTCTCGGGCCGAATGTTTCCCTCCGGGCGTAAGGATCTACATAACGCACTCGGTACATAAATAACTATAGTGTTTTTACCGGTTCTGTAATACCTGAAATCTTGAAGATGTGGAATCCAATTGTTGAAAATTTCTGGATGTTGATCCCTATAAGCCATCACTGTACCATGCCATCTGGCTAAATTCCTGACAACCAACATCGTATGATCGAAATCCAAACGCTCCTTTTTTTCCCACATTGTAAAACCAGCTATTTTGAGATTTTCAAGTACTAGTGCCTCTTTCATATTTTCCTTGGAGCACCAGAATAACTTTGGTAAGTAGCGTAAATCTAAATCAATTATATTTTTCTGTGATAAAAAAGATTCCAAAGAACTGAATACTGTCGTGAACATGAAGATTTCCCTTGCAAAGTTCAAGTCTAAATACGTTGCTTTTCGTAGCTTTTCACTTTTATTTGCTAATTTCATTATAAGGCTATAGGTCTTTTCTGTAGAAATTACCTGAAAATCAGAGTCATTAGTGTGCTTTTGACGAATTTTGATCTGAAATTATACAACAGATTTGTATAATTTATGAAAAACTAGATACAAAAAATATTACATTAGTATCTATCATCCATAAAATATTTTTTGAAGAAAGTAATTTAAAGATTTCATTAGATTTAATTACAAGGTTATTACAAAATAACTCTGTTTTTATAAACTTTGGGTATAGAGAATGCTTAACAAAAATTAAAGTTACATAATAGAAGATTCCATTTGTTCTATAAAATACAGGGTGTTTTATTTGAAAGAAGAGAGAAAATGAAAGGTTCGAGTTTCAGTCCACCCTGTATACAAAATGGAAAATTATCGAAATTTAATAGAATACGGAGATATTGCATCATATTACGTCAGTCAAAATAAAAATTTTTTCTTCAACGTTCAATAAGCTACAGAGCGTTGATTTACCTACGATTTTCACATAAATGTGTCCATAGCTTTTGAAAGACTCTATATAATATAGCAAAACCTTATATCAAAAGCTTCAAAAAAATGTGAGCAATCCGAATTCGGTATAATATACAGGGGTTCTTATTTAAAAACTCGTATGTTTAGTTTGTAACGGATTTATGCAACACACTGTATAGTTCGAAATAATTTCAAAATGTGGACCTTAAAGACATATACTATTTTTGTTGATTACATTTTTTGATATCTCTTAAAATAACCCATATAAAGAAGTTTGTCGTGAGATTGGTACACCCTGAATATATATATATATATATATATATATATATATATATATATATATATATATATATATATATATATAATATGTATATAATTATATAGGGACATACATACCTTGAAAAATATCATTTGTCCCATATAACCATCTCCTTTATTAGTATTTCCTTCAATACTAAGCTCATAATTTCGAAAACCTTTTTCCCTCATCATATCAATCAATAAAGCATTGAAGTCCACCATAATATTCGCCTTATAGTCAGTCCTCAGAACCAGTCTATTCATTCAAAAATATTAGTTGAGCACAGTATGTATATATATATATATATATATATATATATATATATATATATATATATATAAATATATACATATATATATATATATAGATATCTATCTATATATATATATATAATTATATAATTATATATATATATATATAATATATATATTATATATATTATATATATATATATATATATATAATAATACATGTATACATATATATATATATATATATATATATATTCATATAATAAAATATATATATGCATATATATATATAATATAATTTATTAATTACGATAGAAGGTATTTACATTTACTGCATTTCATTCATTTCAAGATTTGTGGCAACGCTGCGGAGGCATGGAAAGGTATATTCTCAACGTTCATTATGCCTACCACAGAAAAGCAAACAACGGTGCAAATACTCCGAATGAATACTTCATTGCAATAGAAAAGCAAAACACATGTAAATGGCAACACCGATAGAGCCCAGTCTCATACAATGTCGACCAATCACAACTATAGAATTTCGAGTGACATCGAGTGAATTCGTTGGAAAGCATTAATTGAATCGTAGTGTGATCGTAGTGTCTAATGGCCGACAACAGCTTGTTTACTTATATTGCTCGCGTATTGTTTTAAAATGAGTTTGGTTACTGAAGTTAATTTCAAAAATTTCAATGGTGACTTAGTGGAATATTTGTTATCCCATAACTTTAGTGCACTAAGTTATGAGGATAAAGGTTTGATAAAAACATTGCGACCTACCCCTGAATTAAACAATTTGGTGCAGCGTAACAGACAACAAAACCGCGGTTTTAATACAAGGAATTATGAGAGACATCCTTGCCTTACCGGATCACAGGTAAAAAATTAATTATTTTGTTGGCAGTGTTTACTTTTTACTAGTGAAAATGTCTCTGTTTGGGGCCGCTTAGGATTTGAGGATTTAATTCTATAGTTGAAAATGAGGAATTTTTCACCGATAAAGTAACTTTACATACAGCACGCGGATTAATATCTTACTTACAAGATAAGGAATTTATATATTTTTTAAACATCTTTAAATTAATTTTTGAACAAACAGAAATAGTTTTTCAAATCTTACAGCACAAGTTTTCAGATGTAATTTACTCACGAAATCGGCTCAAGTTTCTTTTGGAAAAAATTTCTGAATTTCGTGAAGAAGTTTATTTTAAAAAACTATTTTCTGTATTTCAAACTACTGATGATACGACTCAATTTAGCCCAAAACGAAAGAAATTTAGTTACGCAGATATGGAGCTTCACTATAAGCAAATATTTTATGAAATTTTGGATACTATTAGGGGTCAAATAGAAATAAGGTTCTCTGATTTGAAAGAACTGCATTTCTTCGACTTACTCAATAAACATTTGTTTACCGGATTTTCGGCTAATTTTCCAGATAACCTTTTGGAAAATTTATGTCAAACAGGGCCGGCCTAAGGGGTGTGCGAAGTATGCAGCCGCACACTCAAGCCTTTTGGAGGGGCATTAAATTTTTGTAAAAAAAAATAATAAATTTGGCAAATTTTTAGAAACTGATTTAAATATTGGGCAGAAATATTTAAACTATACTCGCGCTGAGCTACCATTTGGAAGCTTGGACCTAAACAGCTGTACACTTCCCTCTACACCCCTAGCACAGCGTCGTTGCCAGTTTGTGGATTGAAAAAATTAAATGTCACACAGCTAAAAATCCCAGCTTCCAATGATTTGCCGACTATAGAAGGTATTTTGTCTAAAACGATTACAGTTCAAAATTCAAAGAGGTAGAAACCGAAGATCTACCACGGCTACCCCAATGAGTTCTGAAATTACAGTATAGTCTGATGCCCTACTGACCAAAGTCCAACGTCAGTAGGAGCAGTCGTCTCGTGGCGGTGACGCGGAAAGTGTTGTGACTCATCTTCCTGCCTCCCTCCCCCTCCCCGGCTTTGCTTTTCTAGCAATTGGCGTCTGAAATTAGATAGTAACATTCATTCTCCGAAATGAAGGCAAGAAATCCCTTGTATAAAATGTATCATAAAAGTGACTATGTACTATCCTAAGTAGCTTAATTAGATTTTTTTGTGTTTGCGCCATTAATAACACTGTTATTATTGGTTCACTATTTCTGTTGCTTTATTTCTTTTACCGCATGAAGCATATGGAAATTTACCTAGGTCGTGGACAGTGATTCCCGCATTAGCTAGTAGTACAAGCATAAAAATCATTGCAACGTTACCTAGAGTTAAGCTTCCATTAGTTTATTTGACATAATAGTGGTTATAGTACAAGTAAGAGTACTGAACGTATCAAGTCAAAAAAAAAATCAGCGCAAAAGTGCACAAACACTGTGTTTTTGGACCTTAAATATCAAAAAATTCCATACTTCCCAGACACCCCTGCAGGGGCATAAAATTTGAGTCTAGCACACTTGCAATTTTCGCCTTAGGCCGGCTCTGATGTCAAAAATACACTTTTTTTGATAAGGTGGCATTAAAAAGTGAACTGTGTGTTGTTTATAATGACAATGAAATTTTGGGGCAAAATGAAAATAATGTGAGGACTATTAAATACCTTTTTGATAATGATTTGAATGAAGATTTACCCCAAGTTTATAAACTCTTATGTCTAATTGTTTCTATCCCGGTGACATCGGCTCCCGTAGAGCGCTCGTTTTCCACTCTTAAGAGAATTAAAACTTATTTACGAAATTCAATGAGCCAGGATCGTTTGAAAAATATTAGTTTGTTGTCTATTGAAAAGGAATTGGTAAAACTTTTGGCGAAAGAAAAAAAATTTTATGAGGATATTATAGATCATTTTGCTAACGTTAAAGATCGCAGAATCCCGCTAATCTTCAAAAATATATAACTTTTTATTTGCTCTCACCAGCTGTTAACAAAGTCGTTAAGTAGGTAGGTAGGTACCTATTTTGTGAAAGAAAAAAAAATTTGATGAATAGATGAATTGATTAATTGGCTGAGAAGAGTTTTTGTGAATATTGTAAATAGGAGTTGTAGGTCTCAAGGTAGACACTCGAAAGTGAAAACAAATTAATAGCTTAGGGTGCTTGTTTTACTTTGATTTTCTTTAAATTATAAGGCGGTTGACCTTGAAATCCTAAAAATTTTCGCCTATGGTGTATTTTTTAACACCTCTTTGTAGCCTCCTCAAACCAAAACCTCACGAGCCGCCACTGATATATATATATATATATATATATATATATATATATATATATATATATATATATATATATATATATATATATATATATATACAGAGGCGCCGACTTATAAAAAAATATTGGGGGCCATACCGGGAAAAATTTTCCAGTTTAAAATTTTTTTTAAGCATTATAGAGTCATATGATCAACATTAGAACCCGAAAAACTCGACTTTCGATAACTCGACACTTCGGGAAACTCGACAAGCCTGACACATTTTTTGACTTTGAAAAACGAAACACACACGGTATTTTCGTAAAAAGCTAATTCATTTTAGAGTAATAATTATGCTTTCAGACTATTACAGACCAGTGAATATATAGCTCTGAAAAGACAGAAATTATATTTTGATAAATCTTAAACTATCATTAAAAGAATAAAACATTAAATATTGCTGTCGCACAGTAATAGCACTTTGATTAATAAGTGAAATAGCTAATTTGAGCATACTTTGAATAAGTCTCAGGGTTAATTAAATAAAAACAATATTTCAAAGTTGATGCTTTAAAAAGATTTGAGTATTATAAAATATGAATAAAAAAATATGTGAGTATTTGAAAACAAATAATACAGTACTCTATTAATATAGTAATGCAGTACTAAACTAGTACTAATATTTCGAACCTGAAAATTTAATATTCTGTATGTATTTAATTCTCTATTTCATAAAGATTTTTAATATTGCTCTAAAATGGTAAATGTGGTTATTTGTGATTTTACAAAGCATGATATAAGTAATAATTTTCTTAAATTATTGGGGGGGCTCCACCCCTATCTAAATTTTTGAGGGGGCTCGGGCCCCCTCTGACCCTTAGGAGTCGGCGCCACTGTATATATATATATATATATATATATATATATATATATATATATATATATATATATATATATATATATATATATATATATATATATATATATATATATATATATATATATATATAATGAAACTAGTAAAGGTTTATTGACGTATAGATAGATAAAAACTAGTCACACACGCATTTGATATACATGACAATGATCATCAAGAACTCAAGTTTCAAGTAGACCTTGAGATTGAGAATGTGGAAGTATTAAAACGAGAACCAAACCACCACAGAAGAATTATTTAAGAGATGATACAAATATACACCCATGAAGCTTCTATAAATAAGAAAACTGACACACAACAGTTAAGCAGCATGTACCTATTCGTACTTACCAAAGACCTTACAACGGAGAGACTGAATTATTTACATTTTGATGAAATCAGAGATCAGATTTGCTATCTAAAAGACATGACAACATCGCAATCCAATCTTCGAAATACTTTGTTAGAGAGAATCGGTGTTGCCAAGCTGCCAGTTATTTAACTAATTTCTAATTTGGAACATTTTATAAAAATATTTTATGGTTTCGAATATCGCAATATCATGTTAATAATAGATCAATTTTTTTTAAATAAATAAAATAATTAATAAACGGTGTTGTTCTTATGCTTATTTCAATTAATAATTGGCAACATTGGATTGTCGTCCATTCATTTTTACATCTCGTAGTATTTCGTAGTAATTAGTTTTTAGCATTGTTGCCGACGATCGGAAAATCGTAAATTGCAGTGTTGCCTACTAGCGGAATTACGTCAAACTGATCTTTTTTCAGTTTTTGCGCTTCTTTCTGAAGTATTATTATAAAATAACAATTTTTTTTTAAGGGGATGGTGGGGCACAGGCGAATATTTCGCATGTGTCCCACCATCTACCCTTATGGGTTCGTAAACTCTGTACATTACCCAGTAAATATATAAATGTAACCCGCTGAAGTTCATGGGACATTCACAACATCCATATCTCACCCGGGATTCGAACCCGGTGCCGTCTGTGCCCTAGACAAATTTCCCAACCGCATAGACCACAGATGGTTGACTAAAATAACAATATTGAAGATGGTTCGCTAGTGCCAAGTATGTGGAAAATTGGACTAGTCATTTCACAAGTAAGTTTTGTTGAGGTTATTTCTAATCGCCATGTTGTGGTTTCGTTCTCTCAGTGGCGTCGGTTTGTGTAGTATTTTGTATTTAGATTTATTATTTTTGACGAAATAATAGGGATTCATTAACACTTATTGTGAATCATTTTTTTAAGATCGTATAATCCAAATCCGGCTAATCCCGAGAGAAGGAATCTCTGGTTTTCCCTTGTAGCTATAGATATGAACAGGCGGTTACCAAAACATCCTGAAATATGTTCTGATCATTTTGATCCATTATTTGTATTAGTTCAAATGAACGTCGGTATTTCAAGCCTGATTCTAATCCAGAACCTACTGATACATTATTCTCACAGTCTGTGTCTATCGAAAACTAACATTCCCGTAGTATCAACACAAAATTAATTCTTTTTTTTTTTGAATTTATAGTATTAGTGAATATTTATCAGATTTAGTAATAGTAATTATATATATTTATAATAAACCAGTTTCATCATACTAAAATAAATCTGGCAAAACTAGGTATAACAGAATTACAAATCTTGTTTAACAGTATGATCCTTTGAAAAAAAAAATATATATATATACATATATATATATATATATATATATATATATATATATATATATATATATATATATATATATATATATATATATATATAAAATGTACATATTCTGAATGGAGGGGATATATATATAAATATATGATAAATAGAAGTATACTCCCCCAAATAAAAGTAACTTATTGACTACTGATTCAGCAATTAACTCACTGCAATACCTTACATGGAAAATGAAAAATAACGAGTTTACCATTTGAAACTATGCAGTTATACCCAATTAGTATCTACGGAAACGTTCATATTTACAAGAACTATCATCTGCCTTAAATCATAATAGAAAGCAGAGGATTATTAGAATGTGAAATAAACAATTGAAAACTAGAAAATTGTATTTTATTAAAACACAATATATCCAATAATAAAAAATTAAATTATGCTCTTGGTCTCTCCTTCTTTCCTTTGTATAATGCTAGGAGTGACGTATTGGCTACATTCACTACCTGCAAAAATAAAACAAATGGTAAGAATCATTTCAAAAATTTTTAAAGCTTGAAAATATTGGTGAAAAATCAGTTTAAAAAATGGAAATAATCAATGATACTTCATAGGATTGGCTCTCAAAACTTCATCATAGGTAAAAATAGGATTAGAAATAAAATATTTGATATTGTCAATTTATCCAGAATAAAATAATGATATGTCAAACATATCATATCATTATGATGGAACTTCTGAAAATTTTTCCCATCTAAACAGTGGTTATAATTGAACAATATAAATCTGGCCTAAGTAAGGATTTTTTTAAACAAATTTCAGAACTCCCCGCTCTCTTTTATATGAAATTCAGTTTGCTTTGAAGATTAACTCAAAATCTGCTGCTCATCTTCATGTAGTTACCTTAAATCTTACTCCAGGAATATCTCCTACAGCATGACCTTTACGACCAAAACCAGCAACTAGTACTTCATCGTTTTCCTCAATATGATTTAAACAACCATCTCTAGGAACGAAGGCTGTAATCTTCTTACCATTTTTAATCAATTGTACCCTAACACATTTTCTGATAGCAGAGTTTGGCTGTTTAGCTTCGACTCCTCTAGAACAAAAAAAACCAGTTCATTATTGCAGCATATTTTAGAGTATTTGCAAATACTTTCAGGTATTATAATGGTATGCCATTAGTCCTCAATTAACCTTTGAATATGAAACTTCAACGAAACTAATAGTCTGACCTTATTTTTCAAGAATTAACCTTAACATTCAACATTGTTACATTCTAATCAATCATCTTTATGAAACATTGTTGAACTTCTTGTAAATGAAAATGAAACTAATGAAATTACAATATTCATAAAGCAAAATATTCATGTTTTAATAGAGTAACTCACAAGTACGGTTCACAAAGAACAAAATTTTCGATCATTTCCCAGACCATGCATGTAGTTTACACTGAATACGGATTATTCTACCTACCACATTCAATATACCTCTAATCACATGTAATCCATCGATGAGTATTTTTTCCACATCACATGGAATGTTCCTGTGATTGGATCAAAATTACCATTCACAAGCAACATTCTATGTAATGCAAAAAAGCAAATTAGAAGGTGAGAATATAATAATAATCAATCCTGTAATTGGATCAGAAATACTATTCCCAAACAACATTTCTTTTTAAATATATAATGTAAGGTACATATCAGAGCGTAAAGTTCATCAAATAAACTTCCCAATGGTTCAGTACCTGTGTTGCTCTTGCACTTAAAAATAAATAAACACAAACTGTGATAAGCATCAATTTGTGGTCTCTAAGTGCAGTAAACATCATAATTTTACATGCTTGTACATGACAATCAGAAATATAATCAGAGATTGAGAAAGATATGTATGGTCAGACTTACACTTTTTCAAGTACTATTCCTTTAGCGTGGGAAGCACCTCCAAACGGATTAGCCTTCCATCTAGTTCCCAAATGTGCTTTTTTATAATCTTTATCGGCCCACCGTTGTTCACGACGATGGTTTACGTGTTTACGTGCAGTTCTCAAACCACGGGGTTTACCTAAAAAATAATAGATATCAACAATAAAATTAACTGAAATATTGAAGGTTTGATTATATTTCAACTTTGTTAAGAATATGAATGAGACCAATCAACATAATATGAAATGATTACTCAGATTTTTAAAGAAAATACTTAAGCCCACACCTACAACAAATTTTTCAATACATTAATTTCTAAGTATTTCAGGAAATTGTTGAATATATTGAAATTAAAAAACTTTACTAAATATAACTCAACAAATTACTATACGAATACCACATATTTAGTTTTATATTATATAATTTCAACAACTTATCTTACCCATCTTGTTATTCTAAATCACTACAGCAAAAGAAATTATTATACTTATGCGCATACGCACTCAAGTGTAAGTGTAGTGTTGCACTGTTGCGCTGTTGCGCATTAATAATTTTCAGTTATCAGTTATATTCACATTCTGTCACAAACTCCGCAACACAGAATTTAATAGAATAAAGCTGTTCTTCTTGTATTTTACGGACTATTACATAGAATAGCTCTTGCACTTTATATTAATTAAACTAAGTTCAATGATAAACCGAGTTTCGCTCGCACCAAAATATAAACGGCGTTTAAGCCGTCGTAAACCAAATTTAGTTTTATAATAAAACGGTGCAAGAGCCTGTATATGCTACAAAAACATAATATTTATCACATATAAATTCTACTTGCAAAGCTACAATCTAGTTGTCTAGTTCCTGACATTGAAGATCATTCAGTGTAACTGCTGTAATAGAAAATCCAATTAAATTAAAACTGACATGTTAACCGAAATTGCTTCATTATGTTCTCAATTTTCATTGACAATTCCTTGTTTATTTTCAAAGTGTGTGATGAAAATTTAAATTTAAGTATAGAAAATAGGAAATAGTATTTATATAAAACTTTCGATTTAATTTCTGCTCTACTAGCATACATTAGGTTCTTCATATATTAATATTTTTTTTTTTTGAAAAACTAATTTTACTTATGAAAAATAATTTCTTCAGCATCAAAGATAAAATTTTAAAGATAATTTTTTTTTTACAGAATATATTATGTGAACCTTTTTAAACTGTGTATTTTTAGTAACGTTTTAAAAAATAGCCAATTTGACAGTTCTAACAACCATTCAAATTTTGTCATTTTGTTTCATATGAAACAATTTCATCCATTCATGTCAACATTACACTGATAATTGCAATCAATAATTAATACTATTCCAAATAAATTTCAAAATGTCACGTTTTGTCATAAAATCATCTCGTCTATTATCAATGTCCTAGGGATATAAACTTGTCAATCTGACAATTGACGGTCGCTTTCAAGATTTGGTAATAAAAATAATAATTTAATCGACACCATAAAAAATTATCTTACCGAAAATACCTCGAACATTGATACATTTTTATAATTTTGACATAACTTTCCTCAAGCAACGTGCTTTCGAAAATCTATGATAAAATTATTTCAAATTATCGGGGATATTATAGCTGATAATATGAGATTACTTTGAAGCAATATTCTGAGTACATCGATCTATTTGTCTTCTCCGAATCAGATAGAGGATAAAACGGCACTGTCAAAATTTAGTGTGTATTAGTGCAGTGGTACTAATCGAACATGCTTAATTATCTTTTTCTTCTTTAAATGGAAGTTGTCAAATTGATTGCGCTTTCGAGAAAAAAAAGGATAGAAAATTTTTGACAGTAGCAGGGCTGGGGCTAAATTTTTTTAATTTATTTTTATTTAATGTAATACAAGGTAATAAGTGTTGAAACTCGTTAATTTTTGAAATAATTTACTGTTCTAATTAAAAATATAAATGAATATTTGTTAGATTGATATTAGGATATAATATTCGTGGCCGTAATCGGTATGTTTTTGTTTATTTCTTCACATTTTGACAGAAACATAAATATTTATTTTTATTTGAAAAATTAAAGCTTGTTTTTTTCAGAATATTTTATCTATAGCATTTAATGTTCTGTTGCAGATATTCATTGCGTTGGTAGAACGCCTCAACCAGTAAATTATATATCTACATATAAGTGTATTCAAAGTATGGAGTGTGATACCGAAGATGCCTATGAACATACTCCCTTTGAACCCGTAATTTTAATTGACGATGGAGAAGAGGTAAGGGAATATAAATGTGTTAACGTATATAATATCTCATTTGTTCAAAGTACCTGTTATATTAGTGTCTTTACTAAACCTTTCACATGAATCCTAGATTGGACTAATAGTTAATAATTGTAATGAAAAGGGTTCACCTTTTTTTGTAATATTCAATTATTCTCCATCAAGAAAAAACACAAATTGTGGCTCTCCAGTATATCATTCAATATAAACATCAACATATATATGGGTGTATCAGAACAACAGTGGTCCAAGTCCATTTTACAAAGTTTTGTTTAATTAAGATATTTGTGTTTATAGGTAATTTCTTGTTATTTATTTCAAATTGGATTCATTAGATTCTTTTTGGTGATATATTGAATTTTATTTCTCTTATACTTCATGAATGATAAATTGAAAAACACCTAACTAATCAATCAATTAAGAAAAAAAATGGACTTAGATCAGTGTTGCACTGAACAAATTCATATTAAGGTGCATTTTTAATCCAGGTCACAAGAATAAAACTGAATTTAGCTAAAAGATTTTATGTTATTTATTTTACTTGCTCTGAAAACATTCTTTTACAATTTTACAGAAAATAAATTTGGATTGTAGAGTTACAAATTCAAATTTGTGTGTATTAAGATTGTACAGATGTTTTTAGACTGAAACAAGTAATTAAAATAAAATTTATATCAAAAAACAATTCTAACATGAATATTAAACAAACTAGCTAGTCTATTCGTCGAATTGGTATTCGTTGTTGAACTCTTCATCACTCAACAACTGATTACTCTGATCCTGTCCATCTTGGAAGAAGGTTCTTGTATTAATTTTAACAGGAAGATTTTTATGAAATTGATGAAAAATAGGTAGTATAAAAGGTAGAAGCGATTTTTTATCGTTCTTCTTTACTAAAGTTATGGCTCGTCGTTGCATGTACAGAGGCTCACGATTTACGGCTGCTAAAGATGTGAATTTCTTTCCAACGCACTTCTTTATCAAGGAAATCTCTCGAAAGTCCATAACATTTGAGACATTCTCTCTAAATAATGAAAACAATGGTTGTCCACGTTTGAATTTGATGACTTGAATCTTCAGTTAATTAACTGAATTTTTAGTCACATCCACTAATTGAAGCAATATGTGTCCTGACAGGTAAAATAGGACTTAAGTCACCTTTGCTCTGAACATTTTCATTTTTAATTCACAGCAATACCAATCTAGTGGTATTTTAAAGGCAACTATTGAGGAGTGGACTTGGATCTTTGTTGCTCTGAAAAGGAACCGTATTGGGGGTACTGAATCAAGAATAAAAAAGAAAATCAAAATTTTGGACTTGAGCCACTGTTGTTCTGATGCACCCATATATATGTGAATTATATTAAATATACAAATTCAAATAATTGTAAAATAACTGTTGCATCTGAAATATAGGAACTAATTTGATAGTGACTATTCTTGAAGTAAGTAAATGTCCTAAATATTAAATTCTCAAAAAAGTCACATATCACAAATCTGTTTCTCTTTATTAATTATATGATGGCAATTGACAACCAGGTGAATATGGACCCTTTTTGCACCAATGTTTCCAAGAATGTATCGATATATGTTGATGAAAATACCTTTTCAAGTAATCGTTCAATAACTATAGTTTTACATTTTCCTGTTTTCTTGGAGTATTCCAGAAGTTTGGTAATGCGTTAATATTTGAGTTTGTTGAAAATGTGACTTCATTTGTCTGATAGAGGGGTTGATTATATTTAACCATTCAATATAAATCCCATGTATACTTTGTTGAATAAATCAGGCATTGATGGTTCAATACAAGAATTTTTCTTGTTCTTTGAATTTTCAAGAAGTAAAACTACTTGAGATGGCTTCAAATATATCAAAGTATAAAGTTACAAGAACAAATTACTCTCAATTTTGTAAATTTAATTGATGAAGTGATGTTTATGGAAGAGGTTGCGACTTGAATGGTATGGTTGGGTTGAATGCAGAAGCAGAACTGATCAACTTTAAATTCAATCAAAAACTAAGTCATTCTTAATGCTATTTTTTTCATGAAAAAAACCGGACTTTTTCAGGTGATGGGCAAATTAAAGATTTATGGCTTTGTTCTGTTGTTCATTATGGAATAAGTCTGAGAGCTTGAAAACTAATGAACAAATTAATATAGATGTACAACAGGCTTTCATTGGAGGCATCATAAACTCAATCACATTCAAACTACTAAGGGAAGTCTAAAAGTTGATATATAATAATTATCATTATTATATATTATCTCTAAACTTCCCTTAGTAGTTTGAATATAAATTTGAAATAATTATCAATCTAGAACATATTTTCTTGTTATGGACAAAAAAATAATCATTTATCATCTTCAGTATTAGCATATGAAATAATAAAATTTTTTTCAACTTTCAAGGACCTAGAGAAGATTTCAGATGATATCATCCTCCGAAAAGATAATCTAGAATTGATCAGATCTATTGGTCCAGACATATCCATAATACCAATTAAGAAAAAGAAACCATTATTTAAAATAAGACTGCTTGACAAAAAAAGACCACAAATTCAGAGAAAGAATGATTATTTTGACGAAGAGCCACAAAGTATTATGCAAAATTACTCACGAGGTCCAAGGGGAAATGTAAGGATAATATCAGAAGAAGAAGCAAAGTTAACACCAGAGCCGTATCAGAAAAGAAAATCACTTCCACTGGAAAAATGTCCAGTTTGTAAGAAATTCTTCAGAAGAATGTCAACACATCTACTCAAACATGAATATGTGGATTCCAGTTATACAAGTAACGGTTTGACTTGTCATTACTGCAATAAGGTTTTCAATACGCATAGTAATCTTTTAATTCACATTCGAACTCATACTGGTCAGAAACCTTACATTTGTGAGGTTTGTAATAAAGCATTTTCACAATCTTGTAATTTAGTGAATCATATGAGGATACATAGTGGGGAAAAACCCTTCAAGTGTCCGCATTGCGATAAGGCTTTCACTCAGTCTGGTAATCTTACTAATCACATAAGGCTACATACAAATGAAAAACCTTTTCGGTGTCATTTTTGTGACAAAGCCTTTGTACAGTCGGGAAACTTAAACTCTCATATCAAAAATAACCATAGATATGCAGACAAAATGTTTTCTGATGATATGGTTCCTAGTTTGTCTGGTACAATTGTAAATAATATGTCTGAAATGGTAAACTAGAACCTAATTTGCATACTAGAAGTAGGTTTTGTTGTCGGTATGAAATGCTCTGGTATAGCTACTCTTTATGCGACCTTCATTAATTCTACTAGCAATTATGTCAGAAGGTATATAAATGAAAAATATTTATTTCGTCTGATTCCCACTTTATTTTCAAATACGACTGGTTTCGACAACTAAGTCAATTCCAAGTGGGTTTTCTTACCAGTCGTATTTTTGTTCCAATTAAAGTGGAAATTAGGGAAAATAAATTTGTTTCATTTATATTAAGATGAATTTCCATGAAATAACTAATTCTGCCAAAAGGGTTGGTGGATTCATTTGATCAATTTAAAATTAAATTGTGTATTTATACATATTGAAAATCGTCAGCTCTAAATGTATCAACTTCATTGAAATTGATAGTAGAAAATTTCAATGTGTATTATGTAACATGCAATACCAATATTTTATATTTTGGTATTCTCGATTAGCAAATTATTTCTGAACAAAATAATTCTAATTATTATGATTAGATCAGAACAATTAAAGATCCATAATTTTTTTTACTTGATTAAAGTCCATAACAATATTACTAAAAAAACACATGATTAATTTTATCGATTAAATGTTAAAATCAAACATGTGTTTTTCTAATGTATTATTATTTCTACGGAATTATGATAAATGAGTTTTTGGTATTTTTATTTACTACCTTTAATTTATTTGAATATTTTATGAGTTATATGAGCAGAAAGAAGACTGGTATTAAGAGAACAATCATTACCTTCATGACACTTCTAGCAAAAATTAATTTCTATATTTATTCAACTGAATTTTTACTTGGCTAATTTTTTGTATGTTTTAAAGAATAACTTATTCAACCAATCATTCCAGAATCATGCTGAATAAGTACTAATTGCAAAAAGTAATTTTAATTTTACTTAAGTGTCCGTTATATTATGTTTAAATTCATCAATTTGATTTTGACGGTATCTAAATTGCACAAACATCCGACGCATTGAATAAAGGATAGTTAACATAAATATCTCTAATCTTGAAGAATTTTTGAATGTCAATTATGTCAGTAATATTCAATTATTTCATTACTTAAAGCATTCTTCTTTTTTGTGTAAACTTGATTCAAATGGTGTACATGTTGAATCGGTAGTTGATGAAAAATTGTCTTGTGTTTGAAATTTTGTGTTACAAAACACAAAATATTGGTCTGACAGAAGAAATTATGTGTCTACTAAAATTGCATTTTCTGATGAAGTAGTATCCAAAAGAAGTTCTGATGATGAAACTAAAACTAAAAAATTATTTCTTCGAATTGGATATTCCGCGTTTTGATCCGTAGTCGTAGCTTTTTTTCATATAATGACACATTTAGTATGGATGTAAATTAATGTCTAATTGGTACACAAGCTGTCATCGATAAGCAGTATTTATGGATAAGTGCGTACCAAGATTTATACCGATGTACTGAACATATACTTAAATTTTAAAATCATTAAGATTATATGTAAATTGTGTGCAGTCGTATGGTTTTTTCATGTCGATGTTGTATCTGACCGTTTTTTTACTATGATTATCAAACCTCAATTAATAAAATTCATAACAAACTAAAATCAACATCAAAATCTGATTAAAAAATTGCTTGTTATAACATGTCAATTTTTCTTAGACTTATTTATAGTATTCTGAATTATACAGTTTGCTTGATTCAAGGGAAGGCTAGATACCTGATATATTAGTTATGCTGGTCTAATCCAAAATATATTACACATTACTATAGTAAAAAACAAATTAATATTATTTAGATATTCACAGACTAGAAAATATATTTTATACCAAATGGAAAAAGTAGCATGTTAAATTTTATTTACTGCACAGTCTGAATTTTTAGTATATAATAATTTATTCTCTGTATTATTAGTAGCATTTAATCTATATTGTTTTCAGCTTTAAATTTTCATTGGAAACTCATCACTCGTTAGTGTAATAATCACAGATATATTCTGTATTATCATCTAGAAATTTGATATAGTTTCAAACTTCACAGCCAAACTGTATTACTGATTGCAAAATATATGATGTATAGGAAGTTTTAGTAATAGTTATACAAATTTGCACAGTTTCATGTTGTGACCATCTAGCTTGTCAAAATCATCTGCAAAATGAAAATCACATGTGAATGTTATCCAAAGGAAAATTCTAGTTTACAAATCAAATAAAAAATTCTTACCTCAAGCAATTTAGAAAATACTGTAGACTAGATTGAAATTAGGTGAAATGTCTAAAGCAATAAGTGTAAATAGAGCTTTTGTGCTTTATGCATATTACCAAGAATACAATGATACAGGATTTATCAATTCTATAATGAATATTCATAATTTTGTCTTCCGATGTTATTTGAATGTTTAAAGTTTATTATATAAATTCTGGATTTTCGATGTAGTCTCATCCTACATTTAATACTTTCATCCGACATTGAATACATTATTTAGAATAATTCATATATAAAGTGAAATTGCAAAAAAATCACTTCAATTATCGAATCATTTCAATTAAAAGACTATCAATAAAGGCTGTATTTTTGACATGCTTTCTTATTTATTTTTAAGTTTGATATTTATTTATATTTCCATTACAAGTTCTTAACTTCAATTTTTTGCCTAAAGTAGGTAGATAGGATCTCATTTTTTCAATAATTATTTTAATTATTTAAAATATTTTAATATAACCTCTGTACTGAACTCTGCACAGTGTATTCTATTTTATTTCAATTGTAATAATTCCGGCATGTTAATTGATTAATAAGGTGCCATGAATAAGTAAGAAAAGGAACTCTAAGATTAAATTGTTTCTTATCGATGATTTGAAAATCATTGTATAGTAGCGCAGTATTTCACAGAATATTCTATAGTTTTTGTATAAGTTTGCGGAAAAATATATCATAGCTCTTATATGGTTTCAGTAATTCATTTCACCATCCTAACTTTAAATAGAGCAGTTTTAGTCATTGCGGTGGAGCCCAAGAAAATATATACAATATGGATTGTTTAATTGTGAATGAATGTTATTTTTTATTTATTTAATTCTTAAGATCATAAACTAGAAATGGTAAATATCTTTTCATTCAAAGATCAAACAATATTCTAAACGATGAACAAAACTAAATTTGAATTTACTACGTTTATTATCACAAAATATTTTGAAAAATATAACACTGCGATTGCAATTTCGGTCACTAGACGATCATCGGGCAGATTGAGTTAAGAACTGAATACAAAATTATAGATTTGCGCTTACGGGTGGGAAAGAATTATTGCAGGTACCTAAATAGACAAGAGGAACATATTTCAAGAAGGGCTAATCGAGTGGATTTTCCAAATTGGTACAATACAATGTTCTTAGAAAAGTCGTTATTGTTTGAATACACTAAATATAGGAGAATATATCAGGTCAATCTGGTCGTTCAGCAAGGTATCTTTTGCATTATGATTGAGTTTAAAAATTTCTAATGATTCTAAGTAAGTAAGTTTGGTTCCTTTCGGTAATTTGTGCATGATTTTAAAATTATCTATTTGTGGAGATGGGTGGTGGTTTTCACGGCAATGATTTGAAAACGTTGAATCCGTTTTATTTTTCAAAAAAGATTGTTGGTGTTCTTTAAATCTTGTCTTGAACGATCGACCAGTCTGACCGATATATACTCCTTTACATACAGGACAAATCAACTTATAAACTCCTTTTCTTATTAGATATATGTCTTAGTCAAAATTACTTCCAGTTTGATAACAAAATTTTTGAACAATCTAGTGGGCTGGCTATGGGTTCCCCCTTAAGTCCGCTTATTGCAGACATTTTCATGTCACATATTGAGAACATAATATTCAATTCTGCGAAAGCATCACATATAAGTTTTTGGCATAGATACGTTGATGATGTAATTGCTTGTTTTAAGGGCACCGCGAGACAATTAGATCAGTTTTTGAATTATATTAATAGCATTCACCCAAATATAAAGTTCAAAATTGAAAAAGAATTGGATCGACAGATAAACTTCTTGGATTTAACTATCTTTCATAATAATAATACTTGGAGTTTCGATATATATAGAAAAACAACTTTCACGGATATATGTATTCCGGCGGATTCAAATCATCCTCTTTCCCATAAACATTCAGCTTTTAATTCAATGATCCACAGAGCGTTTTTCAATTTCATTATCCGTAACAAATTTAGCAAAAGAAATTTCGACTATAAAAATAATTGCTTCAAATAATGGTTTTCATACAAGTTTGATAGATAAAATGAGAAACAAGAAACGTAGTCAACTAGCGTACAACAGCATATATCCTCAATTAAAAGTGGAAAAATTCACATCTCTAACATATTTTGGTCCTCTAACAGAAAAAGTTGCTAATGTCATACCTAAATGTAATATTAAAATTGCTTTCAAACCTAAGACAAAACTCTCAGGATTTTTATTCAATGCCAAAGATATCACTTCAAAATTTGAAAGTTCAGGAGTTTATAAGTTGATTTGTCCTGTATGTAAAGGAGTATATATCGGTCAGCAAAGATTTAAAGAACACCAACAATCTTTTTTGAAAAATAAAACGGATTCAACGTTTTCAAATCATTGCCGTGAAAACCACCACCCATTTCCTCAAATAGATAATTTTAAAATCATGCACAAATTACCGAAAGGAACCAAACTTACTTACTTAGAATCATTAGAAATTTTTAAACTCAATCATAATGCAAAAGATACCTTGCTGAACGACCAGATTGACCTGATATATTCTCCTATATTTAGTGTATTCAAACAATAACGACTTTTCTAAGAACATTGTATTGTACCAATTTGGGAAATTCACTCGATTAGCCCTTCTTGAAATATGTTCCTCTTGTCTATTTAGGTACCTGCAATAATTCTTTCCCACCCGTAAGCGCAAATCTATAATTTTGTATTCAGTTCTTAACTCAATCTGCCCGATGATGGTCTAGTGACCGAAATTGCAATCGCAGTGTTATATTTTTCAAAATATTTTGTGATAATAAACGTAGTAAATTCAAATTTAGTTTTGTTCATCATGTTAAATTATCACGTAGTAACGACGGATTCCATCAACTATTTAATATTCTAAACGTTGATGTAAAACATGATGATATCAAACGAAAAAAAAAGGTAATTAAATTATGTACTGTTATTTTGCGCCTTATGTTGAATCTTTATATTATAAATAAAAATTCATCCTGCGTAACTAACGAACCGATTTTAACGAACATAGGCTCTTCCGCACCATTGGTTGGGTTGGTTTTTTGCTTGATCGCCAAACCCTTTTTCGTTTCGTTTTCCGATTTTTCAGTTCGGAAAGTCGACCCGAAAATTTTTAGAATCGTATAAAAAACTGTTGTCATATGTTTTTTGGATCCGGCGGTAAAATAAATTCACCTTTTATTTTTTTTGTTTCACTTCTCCTCACCACAGCAACGCGTGGTCGTATAAAGCTAATTATTAAATACAAAGACACCTATACTTAGCACGGATATACTTACGATCTTTGGACTGGATGTTATATTGTTATATACTGTTTCTTGTCTTTTAATTCCGAATACCTCATTCTTAATTGACAGCAGTCTCTTTACCGCAACAAACTATATTCCAGAAGTAGTTTCACGTGACTTAATTTGTCGTTCGAGCAAATGAGCCACATGAGTCGTCAATGATGATCTAACCTCGGTAACTAGCAAAATTTTCGTGAAAAGTTAACAATAACAACTTCATTCAAAATATCCTCAAAAACCCATCTATAAACATTTTTTTTTAAGGAAAAAAGCCTACGGGACACGATGTTCCCACGTGTGCACCCATCGAAGAACTAACCCCTCCCGATGAAGCATGGCTTATGTGATCAAATAATTAAAATCAGTTAGATAATTTCCTTAAATATATAAATACTTTCTACAACTCGATTCAATTTACAAAAGAAGTAGAAAACGAAAACGGCATCTTGTATTTCTTAGACGTTCAGATTGCTAGGAATTTGAATTCTCTTACTTTCAACATTTATAGAAAACCAACCTTCACAGATACTTTAATTCACAGCGACAGTAACCAACACATTAAAATAAAACTCAGTGCTCTTCATTCGTTCATACATAGGTTGTTCACGATTCCATTATCGGAAACAAATTTTCAAACTGAAGTTAATACAATTAAATTATTAGCCACTAATAACGGTTACAATGAAAGTCTTATCGACAAGCTCATTGGGAAAAAACGAATAAAGTATTTGTTGCATTCAATATACCCCACGCAAACTATTAATGAAGAACAAAAATACTTCCCAATAAATTATGTGCCTATGAGACTATCGAAAAATAACGTTAAAACAATTTGTACAAATAAAAGAAACTTGAAGTCATTCTTGGTCAATAATAAAGAAAAATCTAACATCGGAGAAAATAGTGGTGTTTACAAAATATTTTGCGACGAATGTCCTGCTTTCTATATTGGACAGACAGGAAGGAATATAAATATTCGTGTTGAAGAACATAAGAAGTCAATATTACAAAACAAAAACACCACTGGCTTCTCTGAACATTGTATGAAATTCAATCACTTCTGGATTTCAACAAAACCAAATTGTTACATTCAGGTAACAAAGGAAAGCGCCTTGACCTTCTTGAAATTCTCGAAATAAGTTCCGCCCATAATAACCCCTTGTAAACGAACAAATTGATTTTCAGGTATCACCTTTGCTTTTGTCTGTCTTATAAAATACGATGTAATACTCTCCTGTAGTCAGTCTTGATAATGAGTTCATAACTCGAAACATGTCGACTTTTCGTTACTGCTAAATACAGTATCTAAATATTTTTTTATATTGTGAAACATAAACAAAGTGTTTTTTATTCTAAAGTTTATACTTTATTCAAATTAAAATAAGGTTTAATTTACCAATAATATTTATAGAGCAAGATCCCCCCCATTACTTTTTTTTCTCAGCAATAGTATGTTTAAGATAAAGTAGCGTACTTTCAGTGTATGCATGTCGATAGCCAATTTCCAGGTACCAGGTGCCAAAAGAAGGCAAAAACTCGACTTACTTTTATTAAAGTCTCAGGGCTGATTTTTATTTATGCTTCAAAGAATATTGTAAAACTTATTAATTATGCCGTCGGCGGAAACTTTTGCCAGACCTTGCTTTAAACCTCCCAAAAAATAATGGAAGTTGACTTATATTCTTAGTCTTGATTTTTATATAATTATGATACTCAGGGTACTATTTCAATACCTTCTGTAAGCAGCCAGACCTATCGTACGGGCCAAATATCCCACCAAACACAAATTAACAGAGATTATCTATGCGCGTCGATCTCCCTTCTACTAACTACTTTAGCCTGCCCTATATGTGTGAGTATACGTACTTTTGCGTTTCGTTTCTCTTCAGATATTATATTAAAACAATGGTTAAAAATAACAATTTACACATTTATTATAAGAAATAACGCATGACGCACGTTTCGGTGGAATTTCACCTTCTTCAGATGAAGTTCCACCGAAACGTGCGTCATGCGTTATTTCTTATAATAAAGTTATTTTTAACCATTGTTTTAATATGTTTATTAATTTACACCAAGTATCGGCCCAATCAATCCAAAATTTGAACAATATTAAATCTACGTCATTATTTTCTCAAAAAACACAGTTCAATAACTCTGACATGATATTTTTTAAAATAACAATAATTATTTTTAGTTTACGTGAACACGTTACAGAACGCTGCTGAACTCGTCATCGAAAAATTTCTTCCCATAAAATTTTCATTTCTTAAGAAATTCACTGCTTACATATTTACAAAGGAAAAAAAGGAAACACACGTGTTTCATTCCTCCCTGAAGTATGTGTCAGGGAGGCGGGCAGCTTGAGTTTGGGATTAACTCCTTCAGCCAGATCAGAGGATACACTTGTATGTACAAGTGCATTAAGGATAGGTGAGACGGGATATTTATGGAACATAGGAAGTGTGGGTAGGGTTCAGAGGATTAATACTGGCCCAGCATTCGCCTTGTAAGTTTGCAAGCAGTGACTTACATTACCATGAGGAAACCTCTGAAAAAAACTCATGGCAGACCAGTCGGCCCCGGGGTTTGAACCCGAGACCTCCCAAATACTAGCCAGCGTACCTAACGTACTCAACTAACTAGCTTGGTAAATTTACAAGGTATTTTGTACCGTATTTATACTTCTGATGATGAATTTAATTAGTTTCAACCTAGGACAGCGGTCACTGGAATTTTTTTATTCAAATAGGGTCCACTACTGAGAAAGAAAAAGAATTACGCTTCCATTGTCAAAACCAAATGTAACTACTGTGAGTGACAAAGTAGATAAAAATATCCCATAAGATGTGATTACTACGTTTGTTTATAAAACTCTTTACAGGAAATTTGAATTGTTTTGACAGTTCAGTTTAAAATGAATATTCCACTTTTTCCAAGTTTGAAGCCAAAATTGATTGATCCTGCATGGTTCGATGTAGACCAACCTTGTGATGATGAAGAGGAAGTAAACCAATTAGAAAGGGATCATCAGTCATGGGTATGTATGTAATTTAACAAAAATTATATCACTTGAATCAAATAAAAGTTCATGGAAGTCTTTACACCCAAGGGTTTTTAATATCATGTGAAAATTTAAGTATAAAAGTACACATTCAGATAAAATTAGCATATATTCTTTGAATTGACTATTTTGACAGAATTCTTCTACACTAAATTGCTTACTGACATCATTCACCAACTTCATGCTACTAGTTAGAACCATAATAATGTACCTGACTTCTACAAGACAATAGTCGGGCAACAGTGTGTAATACATATTCCAACTTAATTCAATTTCTGAAATTGAATTCTCGCACATCACATGGTGAAACATCATAAAGAATAAAGTATAAACTTTCAAATAAAAAACACTTGGCTTATGTTTCACAATATAACAAATATTTAGATACTGTATTTAGCAGTAACGAAAAGTCGACATGTTTCGAGTTATGAATAGTCTTGATAATGAGTTCATAACTCGAAACATGTTGACTTTTCGTTACTGCTAAATACAGTATCTAAATATTTGTTATATTGTGAAACATAAGCCAAGTTTTTTTTTAATTTTTTTATTTTAAAGTTTATACTTTATTCTTTAATTCAATTTATTGGATAATTCGATATTACTGAAATTTGCAGCTCCAGGCTAATCTACAGAGAAATTCTGATCTGACACCAATAGGAAAAACTGCATTGGAAGTGAGTAGACATTGAAATTACTCTTATTAATTAAATCTAGATTTTCAATTGATCATTAATTCTGTGCTAGTAAAACCTTTCAAACAAGAATTTAAACTAGTCACTCTTGATTTCATTGGTTTTAGATTTAGAATACTAACTTCTGCTTTTAGGGTAAGCAAAACAAATTTCACATTCACCATATTAATTATTGTTTGTTGTTCAAAGGTTTCAGATGTATGTATATTTAATTCATTGAGGACTTTTAATGATTTTACCATCAGTTGACTATTTTGATGAAATAATCCTTAGAAATATTTGGATGAAAAAAGCCATGTTTTACATTTCCATATTGTAGGCTTGAAACATTATCAGAAATATGCTGCAAAATTATAACATATTATTAAGTCATATTTTATGTATAGTCAAAATCTTTCAACTGGATAAAGGAGAAAAGCAATTCACCAATTCAATCGAAAGAAATATACATTTTTAACAATTAATTTCGAACTGTAAAGAAGCATGCAACCTTGCTGAATATAGAATTCCAAAATTCTGTATAGGTACTATAATAAAAAAAAGAGCACTTGAAATAATATCTTTGACCTATTCAAAAATTACATATGAATATATGGTTGTATGTGTTTGTGTAACTTTGTTAATTTACTGTTAACTGCAGAATCTTGAAGAAGATGAGGAAGAAGATGATGAAGACGATAATGATGATGATGATGAATCAGAAAGTCATGAAGAAGAAGATGATGAGGAAATAGAAATGGATGTACCACCAGAAATAAATTCCAATATAAATGTGAATGTTGCTAATATCACATTATGAATGGATTATATAGATCCATTGTTTAAAAAAATTTGAATCTTGTTCAATTTAATTTTGAAAATTTCCAATTTTATATGAATGTTGTTCAACAAGTTCAATGAACATTTCATGAAATCACTCCAATCAAAAATTATATAAAATTTTGCATCACTGTGTATTTTATGTTAACCTTTGCCCTGATATCAGAAATAGCTTGTAGTATGTTGAAGTAATACAATAATTATAATCATTAAACTACCTTTCCAGTATAATAATATGAAAGGTAATGAGTTGCATTCGAAACAGGCTTTGATATTACTGGAAATTAATATAAAATATTTATATATATATATATATATATATATATATATATATATATATATATATATATTATATATATATATATATTATATATATATATATATATATATATATATATATATATATTATATATATATATATATATATATATAATATATATATATATATATATATATATAATATATATATATATATATATATATATATATATATATTATATAATATATATATATATATATATATATATATATATATATATATATATATATATATATATATAATATGAATATATATATATATATATATATATATATATATATATATATATATATATATATATATATTCATATATATGTATATATATATATATATATATATATATATATATTTATTCGAATTGTTGTTGCCTGTGAACTATTTCTAATCTCTTGATAATTATTAGCAATAACAGGCTTGTTGAATCTCGATAATAATAATCAAAAGTATTGATAAAGCGACGAATGTGGCGAAACGTCAACTTTTTAATAAAATCGATTTTTTTAAGATTCAACAAGCCTGTTATTGCTAATAATTATCAAGAGATTATATATATATATATATATATATATATATATATAATTCCATTTTTGGTAAGATCGGAGTACATGAGTTGCATTCGAAAACAGGCTTTAATATTACTGGTAATTAATAAAAATTATTTATATATATATATATATATATATATATATATATATATATATATATATATATATATATATATATGAATATATATATATATATATATATATATATATATATATATATATATATATATATATATATATATATATATATATATATATATATATATATATATATATATATATATATATTTATTTATTTATTTATTGCTAACATGCGGATACAGACAGGTACAAAGATACCCACTAGAGTATCCACAAATTACAAAACATATTACTCTAATAATTAAGAAATTACACCAAAAAAAAAAGAGCAGTAAGTATTACTAAAATTAACATGAATTAGATATTAAAAATCAGAATTCAGAAGTCACCCCTGTGCCTCTTCAATGCACTTTTTATCCCAGAAAGGGACATTGAGAAAAAATCAATATTATTCTGTATTTTATTGCTAGAACGATTTATACGGCAGAGGGGCGAATTCTGTGCCGAATAAGTATTTCTCAGCGGTAGGTGAAACAACTCACTAGCCCTTAGAGACCTCTGGGGAACATTTATAAAGATATGCGCGAGAACAGCGGGGTTGCTTATCAAACTGTTAACGATCTTATACAGGAAAAGCACATCCGAAATAATTCTACGATCAAACAAAGAAATAATGCAAAAGTGATCCCGCGCCAGGGAATAATCACCATTGGGGATTAAATAATTGGTTTTATAAGAAATAAATTTCAAAAATTTATTCTGAATCTTTTCCGGGCGGTCTATGTATACCATCTGTCTGGGGCTCCAGATTATGCTGGCAAAAATCAATTTACTGAGGACAAAAGAGTTGAATAAACATAAAAGCGATCTAACATTTCTGAATGACTCACACTTCCTACGGATGTAACCCAGCATCCTAGAAGACGAGTTAACAACGGAATCGATGTGTAGATCAAAAGTGAGTTTAGGATCGAACATCACCCCAAGATCTTTTGCAGAGGCGACTTTCTGAAGAGTTACATCCCTTATGCAATAAATGTGGTTTACCTGATTCAAGTTTCGCGTGAAAGTCATAGAAATACACTTGTCCAAATTTAGAAATAAACAGTTCTCATCGCAGAAACCTGCAAGACGGCCAAGGTCATCCTGCAGCTTGTCACAATCTTCAGGGTTAGTTATAGAAGTGTAAACCTTTAAGTCATCCGCGTAAAGCAGGAAATCACAATGACGGAAGCAATGCCTGATTTTATTAATATAAATAATGAAAAATAAAGGTCCCGGATGTGACCCTTGGGGTACCCCAGACGAGATAACAAATGATTTTGAGCAAAATCCCTGGATTGAGACGAATTGTGAGCGATATTTGATGTAAGATTCAACCCATCTAAGAAGACATCCACCGACTCCGGCCAGACGGCTCAGCAAGATGTTATGACTGATTTTATCAAAAGCCTTGCTGAAGTCGGTATAGATAGTATCAACTTGGACTCGTCTGTCCATGTTGCTGTGCACGAATTCGGTAAAAATAAATAAATTTGTTTCTAAGGACCGGCCTGGGAAAAACCCGTGTTGCTCCGAAATTATTATGTTTTTCACTAATTCAAAAATATATTCGTATACTAGTTTTTCCAGTAGTTTAGGCATGATCGAAATTTTACTTATAGGACGATAATTCTTAACATCATTCTTTTTACCATTTTTGAAAATCGGGACGACCATGGCAGCCTTCCACCTTACCGGAAATTCGCCCAAGCTCAAAGACATATTGAAAATAATTGTTACATGGGACGCACAAAGATGAAGCACACTTTTTTATAAAGACAGAGGGTAAACTGTCAGGGCCACCACCCTTTTTAGAATCTAGGCTCTCTAAAATTCTGAGTATTTCATTCTCGTTAAAAACAATGCTCCGCAAACCAACACCATTCGTGTACACAGAGGAGGCGCCGGGATCGAACCGGAAGACTTCCGGAACGTAAACGCTTTCGAAGTATTCCGCAAATAAATCGCTCATTTCGGGTCCACCGCTTGCACATCTGTCACCCCAGTGAATCTCGCTGGGCAACTTACTAACTTGTTGTTTTTTAACAGAGACATAATTCCAAAATCTTTTAGGATTATTTATCAAGTCATCCTCCACTGAGTGGCTATATCTCAGAAAGTCGTTCCTAATTAAAATTTTACTTCGCATTCTTAAAGTTCTAAACAAAGAATAATCGTTAGCGTTTTTATACTTCTTCCATTTTATACATATATTATTTTTTTGTTTAACAGTTCTTATGGTTTCCTGAGAATAGAATGTAGGAAAATACTTATTTTAGGTATGGGACGGTACATGTTTTTGCTTAATGCTATCTATTTTATCATAAAAAATATCTAAGCATGTATTTAGTGACACATCACATATATATATACAGTGGCGCACCCAGGGGGGGAGCCATGGGGCTGCAGCCCCCCCCGAGATTTATTGTAGTATCAAAAGAATTGAGATTACTAAGATGACAATTGTAAAATGAGCTCATCCACCACTATAAAATGAGCCCGACTTGGTCATATCGGTCAACCATACAGATCTTTTATGATTTACCGATACGGGATGTGCTTTTTCTATTTATATTTTAAGGACATCATCAGGGCGGTAAATTTTGAATTCAGCCCCCCCCTGAAACTCAATCCTGGTGTGCGCCCTTGTATATATATATATATATATATATATATATTATAATATATATATATATATATATAATATATATATATATATATATATATATATATATATATATATATATATATATATATATATATATATATATATATATATATATATATATATATATATATATTGTTTATTTCATCAAAATAGTGCTCAGGTGTAGATAATTGATAAAATTAAGAATGTATCCATCCATATTTATAGAGCAATTGATCGGCATATCCAGACAGATTCAGTTAAGGGCGGCCGCACATTTACTACAATCGGATCCTATTGTCTGAAACGATTTCAAATCGGACCACTAGCGCACACTGCCGACAAAATACGTCCGATTTTATTTGAATGTCACAAGCAGGGATATTTTTCGACCGTGGTAATCAAATTTTCAGTATCGCACATGGTTTGACAATTCCTTTTTCTATACTACCTGTCAAAAACTGACAGAAATAATCGTATGTTTGCGGTAGACTATTCAAAAACAATGCACGGCTTGCCTTCCGGTAGTCGGATCAGACTTTTTATCCGTCCGATTGGTAGGACGCACTGATCGTGCATCCGAGTAGTGTTGGGTAGGACACGACATGAAAATGAGTTTGTAAGAGTAGCCTCTTTTTTGTACTGAGCCAGTACAATGTCCCACTTCAAATGACGCGAGGCGTACTGAAGCTCGGCGATACGTTTGAAGTTACGAGTACGAATATGACATTTGATTTTATTGCAGTACAAATGTTACAGTCTGAACTCTGATATTATTAATAATCAGTATCATGAAGTGATATAAAACGATTAGCATAGTGAATATTGTTTGTAATTAGATAAATAAAAATATAAACAAATTAATATATTTTGAAGGATATAATAAAAAAAGCTAGGGTTATGATATTCAAAAGCAAAACAGTCGCTTCAATACGTGCCTCATAGGATATATCCTTCTCGCTCGACGAGACTCGAAAAGCAATAATGCAATAAATTTGTAGCATGCGTCTCACTTCCTCTTTGTCTTCATCCTATAGTTTTACGGAGACGGAAAGTAAGTAGCGCCTAGCGGGACACCCGCGTCATGAAATTTGAAGCAGTACAATATAAAATGTTGAGCCGCTCTTACATTTTGACGTCATGTACGGGACAAATGTACTGCCTCTTGTATGTCCTACTCAACACTACATCCGAGTCGGACGTCCGATCCGATATCGGATCGTAGGTGTGCGATAGGATCGTATAAAAGTATAGAAATTTGAGCGTCAGATGCCTTGATCCGACAATCGTTTCAGACAATCGGAACCGATTGTAGGAAATGTGCGGCCGGCCTTAGACATGACCTTTAGTGACTGATTTCTATTTACAATGTTCGATGAACATTTTTAGCTGAATCATTCAAAATAATATAGTTTCGAGATGGAAAACGTTTGCTATATATCTGAATTATTCTGTGGATGTTATATAGACAACTTGAATTTGAATCCTGAAAAGTTCTGTTGCGGCACATGCCTACTTGTAAAGTTGCTCCTGCGCAGACTTCCATTATCTAATAATGTCAAGGGAAAGCTACTATTAAAATTCACTACATACAAATTTTGAAGTTATTGAAATATTGTTAGTTCATGGGTACATAATAATACAAACAAAACATGGTAAGTTGAATCATAAGTCTTATTTTACATACTTTAATACTCTTACCGTTAGTGAACTACATTTTGAAACTTGGTTATTAGAACATAGAAAATTATATTTTATTGTTTAAAATGTCTATGTTCTTAAATAGTGTTTCGTGGAGCTGTGACAGTTGACATATGTTTTGCAGTGGCAGCATTGCCACATTGGGTATATTTCTACATTTTTGGGAGTGTTTCACATTTAACTTCATATTTTAAAAGGTCTTTGTTTGTTAGCTTTGAATTATAATATTTTTATAGTAATTTTTTTGTAGTTATTCAAATTGTCACATAGGAAAATTCACCAATCGCAAAATATAACTTTCTTATAATTTGCCATAAACTAAACAAACTCATTGGAAATAATATTAAAATTTAGTAAGAAAATATATCCAAATTTGAGAATGAAATGATTTTTTGTTCACTTAGAATTTCTGCTATGATCGAAGTTTTTGAGACATATCGAATCAAAATTTCCGAATGAAAAAATATCAATTACAGTAAGATTGGAGTACTTTTACCTAACTCTTTTCCGTTTATCAACAACATAATGGTGAAGGTATTTATAAAAATTTAATAATTACATTTTCAGGTCCCACTTACTAGTGGGCTACATCTGATAAAAGATTAATATACTCCTCAAGAAAAAAATATTTACAAATAAAACATTTTTGTGAAAGGATCCAAAATTGGTTCATAAGACAGTTTTTATGCCAAATTATAAGATTTGATGAAAAAGAATTGGCAACCATGCGTCAATTGTCGGTCACATCCTAATGTAACAGCTGACCGAAGGTCTTGCAAGATTTGATCGAATAAACTGTCAAGCAAGATAACCTAAATGGATTTGAAAGTGAAAGGTGAACTAAATTTTGAATCGTTCAGTGAAGTTCTTTCATTTGGTTAGCTCATAGGATTTAATGAAAAAATCTCAGTAATTGATCAATTGTTCGATCAATAACTCTTATCTAATATTGACTCTGAGAAGACAAGGTTATAAAGGGGTGAGTTTCTCCTCATATTTTTGTTGGTGATGTTTTAAGTTCAATATTCTTCGTGAAGTACCAGCTATTTTGATTGTGATAAGTAGATTAAATATTATAAATTATTTTCTTGTATAATTGCTTTTTTTCCATATGGTTTTGTACAATGTTGTTATTTTTTCATCTTCTCTTGTGACAAAAGCCAGAGGTGGAGATTATATAATTTTGTTTTTCAAATGCAACTGATTTTCTATAATTATGATGATGAATAATTATAACTTAACTATGTATAACTGCTCGAAGTATCGTAAAAACTCACAATCTCAGACAATTGTTATAGATGAGTGATTCATGCATATTAGAAACATTACGTTCATAATGATTACAAGTACTTGAACCCTTCTGCTCAATTTTTTGAAAGCACATTCTCGTTTTTCGATATATATTGTAAATATGATTCTTGTTGATATCAAAGTAATTCTCTCAAAATTAACATTCTGACAATAAAATTCATCACATGATGAATGTAACGAGGAATTGCATTGAAAGAGAAATACTTCATTCTATTACTAGTTATTAATTTCAACATGAATTTCGAATGTCAATTATAGATCACAGTACATAATTTATGAAGGGAACTTAGCAATTATATAAGGTTCAAGTTTTCCAAAAAGATACTCTGTTAATATGTTTCATCAATTTATGGATTATCATAAATTATAAATCATCTTTCTTGGTACCACTAAGAGAAATAATTATATGAACTCACAGTGAAATCAATGTTGTGAGGTAAAACAAATTCTAACAATTTTTTTAGAGTATATGAGATATAATTTCAAATTAACTTCGATCACTGGCAATATATTTCTTCATTGATTGAAATTTTCAAAAATTCTTTTCCAACCTAAAATTCATTAGGTATTATAGATTCATTCTATTATTCAACTTAATAAATGTAATTTTTTTCATTCATTTGAATATTTTTACTGAATTATTTCATTGTATGAAATGTGTTTGTATGACTTTCTTTCTACTTTAATAATTTTTGGATACTTACTGTTGCTATTTTTAAAATGTGGTATTTAATTTTTCAACTTTTTATTCTTTATCAGTTATCAAATTGAAAAAAAAATCGAAGTTCAACAGATTTTATAGTTAGTTATGTACATCAATGTACAAGTATTCCAATATTTACTTCTTAATATATTGTAGGAAATTCGTTGATATTGCATGTAGGAGAGCATTTGATAAGCCAAATCATATACCAATTTATATTTACACCAGTTCCATAAACTAAGATAGTTTCTCTGTATAGATATTACATTATAATGAAAAAGTTATTAGAACATAATCGTGAAGGAGAGAAATATACTTCATTATTTTAATTGTGTAGGTATTATATTTACATATATATATATATATATATATATATATATATATATATATATGTATATATATATATATATATATATATATATATATATCTATGTATATGTATATATATATATATATATATATATATATATATATATATATATATATATATATATACATATATATATACATTGTTTTATGAATACCTTTATACAGATTGAGTTTGAAGATACCGACGTAGGCTGCTCTTATCGAAATCGACAAATATTCACAACATTCAAAACAAATGTACTGATAATGAAGTAATCTGTCGGATGCAGTATAGTACTGCGTCATGACTAAATCAACATTTTCGTTTCTTTCTAACAAATAATATAATTGATAGAATTAAATACTAAAATAATTTTTTCAAAGTTTACTTTCTTATTAGAGAATATATTCTGTAATTTTATTATATCAACAGATATTCTATTTTCGATATATTTGAGACTTTCCGCAATTTAGAGATATCTTTTTAGTTTTTGAATTTTCTCGGAATTAATTCTAGATACGGAAAAAGGACCACATGATAGTGAATTTGTCTTTTAAATTTTGCGTTCAATGATGCCCATATTGAATCGGAGATACAAAGTTTAGTTACCGGAAGTTGGCCTAAACATAGATCCGGAAGTAGGGCGCTTGATAAAAAAAATCCGCCAAGGGTTCGGAATGTCTTGAGCTCTAATCAGTTGTCCGTTTGGCTCTATCTTAATCTGTTATTGGAGTTATTTCGAGTTAGAAAAGTCGTCACAGTCGTTCATTGAGACTTTTCAAAACTAATTTAGTTTTTATGATTTTCATAAAACTAGGGGAATCTTGTTTATTCGAAGAAATTCGTAACCATCATAGCTTCGTCGTAAGATTCATTGTTTGTTACATTCAGGTTGTATAGCACTTGTTTCTGAATGTTTGGATTTTCCAAAAGGTTTTCAAGGTCGCCAGCAAAATACGAATACATTTAAAACAATCTGTTTGCTAAGTAGAAAAATTATAATGTCCTCAGGAAAAGCCACATTTACTCTATTTCTCGAAAATGCAATTCGAAGCAAGTACGCCTGTATTGACTACGCATAAATACATGACGTCAAAAATGGAAATTCCTGCTCTCAACTGTGAGAAATTCGTAACTTCAATAATTTCCGTGGAATCCATATTTTATGCAAATTATAAAATTTTATGCGATACAAAAGCCGGTTTTGATACTTGTATAATAAATATATGCGATTTATGTTATCTGTCTCTGTAGAAATGGGTATCATAAAGATTTGTGGTAATTTTTCATTCAGTTTGTTGAACAAATACCTGTATACCTGTATTGCGATTTTGAACTTGAAATATGTTTATCTACATTTAAAAACAATAGCTAGTATAGGCGTCCGAAATAAAGATCGTAGCGCCGGAACGGCTAATATCGGTACTAGAGCATGGGAGATTAGCTGTTTGTTTACATTGGTTGTAATGGTATTTACGTTCATTTCGTTTTGAGTTTTCGAACGTTTAGCTTCGTAATTTGTGTTTTTTTGGACTTCGTATTTTCTAGTGGTTCATTGTGTTTCGATTGAGGACAATATTATCTCTGTTCAACAGTAGATAACCTACCTACATCAAGTTGAAATTTACACTGAGTTTTTATCATTTAACATGAAAATCAATAATAAAATAAAGTAGAGGACGAATAAATTAATTGGTTGAAGGAACTATGTATACCTCATCAAAAGGCTGTATGATAGAACACCTATTTATTTAGAAAATAAAAAAACTTTCAGAAGTTTCAAGAAAACATCTCTGACATGTCTACTTTCATCACGATCTGAAGAATTTTTGAGTATAATGGACAAAACTATAAGTACTTACCAGCAAAACTGAAAGAAACAACATGAAATAAAAGAAGAATTAATATGAATACTCTGCTTAAATGGTTTGAACGTGATGAGTTATTATATTTTTTGAATTTTCCTGACGTATAACAGCTATCCTAAAAGTACGGTGGACTTCTGAGAGTCTGGTTTTTTTGATAGAATCCCCGTTTTCCTGATTATATAATTGAATATTTTAGTTTTTACCTAGCTATAGGGTCAAGATTTATTTCATATTCTTGATGTTATGATAAACTGTTATTTTGGTTGTGCAAATAAACATCATTTGTTATTATTATTATTCTAATAGTATCTCTGGTTGTTTCATGAAAGAAAATACAATAATATAGAATCTCTGGATGATGGCCCAGGTTCAGATTCCGATAAAAGTGGAACATTTTTCGTTGGAATAGAATTGGACTTCAAAAACTCTACGTTTTCGGTTAGCTGAAAATTGCACATCATTAGTTGGTATAATTCTATATGGAAAAATCCACAAACTTACTGCAGGGAAAATAATTATTCTCAGTGAACTGTAAAGAACAACTCTCTTATGTTCTGACATTTTTTTTCAATCTTCAAGTTATGAATCCACACCTTTCTTCTGTAATTCATTTCCTTGTTTCCCAACTTTGTTTGGAATGCAACTTTGAATTGTCCAGCTTTCGGAAAGGTATGTAAGCTATATTCGGTTTTTTTTGCCCAAGATGAACAATAGAATACACAACAATAGTGATTCATCTCTTCTGAACGTTTTTAAAAGATCCAAAATACAATTAAAACTCAAAAACTTCTCATATAAAATACACGTAAACAGATGTAAACAAAGCAATCTATCTCCCATGCTCTAGTAATATTCGACACCGGTAGGGGGCGTATCGCTTATTATGTTTTCCCTATATCCATTAACCTCGGCAATGTTGCATTTAAAAAGCTCTTTATTACATACATAATATATATATATATATATATATATATATATATATATATATATATATATATATATATATATATATATATATATATATATATATACTATCTACTTTAAATGACATAGAGCAGGATTGAATTTTACCGTGTTGTAGAAAAAAGCGATACTTTCTTGGAAAGTGGAGCATAGAGTTATATCCTGAGTGTCTGGTAATCAAGCAAGGTTCCTATTTCGGATCTGGAAGTTTCGACATTTGGAAAATAATTATGTCAGAATTATGAACCTATCAAGAAATCGATACGAGCAAAACACTGATAGAAGCTAGACATTCTATATATAACATCCGTCCGAATTACTTCTCGGTGACAAGGTTAATGAAGGTCAACTACTTGCTTAGTTCTCTAAACCACTTCGGTATTTGTCTTCGCATTTATGAGAAAGTAGTTCAAACATACCGATAGATCTACCCTTTCAACATGAGTATTTACACTCCTAGACGAAAAATCTTTAAAAATATGATTTGCAAAAAATTCGAATTTTTCAGAAACTTGTTGAGTTTACTCGAAAATTCCTGGAGCTCATAAACTCTTCACCAATTAAGTAATAATATTGACACGATAAAAAAATCTTCGACATAATTTTAAATGGGTATAGCCCTCCAAATACTCTCAAAATATGAATATTTGAAAATTAGATAACGCAATTTATTCAAATGGCATTTAGTTCTCTTTAATTTCAATGATTCATCGAGCGGTTTTGAAGATTTAAGGAAAGTATCAAGATTACTGCTTCTGATATTATTATTAAATAAAGTGGCCATTGACTTCAATTGATCTCTGTAGTTCAAAACTATGATCGAATTATTAAGGTTTCCTCGATTCATGAGATATATTAGCCGTCGAAAATCATTGGATGAGTTTAACAGTGGCGATTGAAGCATACAGTGTACAAAGTCAATACTCTGGTCTCTGGTGCACTATCTCTATCAAAGATATCCTATTGATATTCTGTGAAATTTGTGGAAAAACATAGAAATAAATAATACGGAAAACATAGAAATAAATCACTTCTATGTTTTTTCTGTGGTAGGCCTTTGGTAAGAATTCAAACAATTAGATCTCATGTGTAAATTAAATTGAGATTTGAACTTTTGGGTTTGATCCGAAGAATCATTGAAGTCAACGAAAAATGAAGCTATATTAATAAACCAATTTTACACATTTTTGGTTATTGATACTTTACGATCATAAAGAAAACCGAGATTACACTATTTCCAACATTCATTTTTTCTATATAAATGATATTCCTTCTTTAATGCAAAACAAAATTTTGAATTGTTATTGAAAAATGTATGTACCTTTCATATGTGAATTCCTTTTCTAGTGATATTTTTTATATTTACCATTGGAACTTCGTAGCAGGTATTTTAATAGCTGTTTTACACAGGTATATGCAGTTGTTGTAACCTCACGTAATTTATACGGTCTATAACAAATACAATAGGTTGATATTTTTATCATGCATACATTATTAAAAGTAAGTAACGAATAATTTAATGTATATGTATTAGAAAATACAATGCGTTAAGTGAATGCCAATGATTGTAGTGCATGAATACGAAATTTCAGTATAATTCGCTGGGTACTCGAATATGTAATAAATACAGATTATCATAAAAGAGTCGACACATCGAAATGCAATATCAAAATTTCCTGACCTAGCCGTTTGATTATTTAGTAAGACATGGCCTAAACCAGGCTTTCCCAACCTTCATTTCGTCAAGCCTCCCCGAGCTAAAAATAATATTGTCATGCCCCCCTTAGGTAAGTTTCAACAAAATATGGAACGCACATTTTATTTATTAATTAAATTATTTATTTTTAGGTATTTTAAATAGGTTAAATACAGATACAATATATTAATTAAGGATAATGAACGAAAGAATACATTTGAATCATTAAGTACTTTTACAAAAATCTAAATAACCGACATTTTGGGTTTTTTATTTTTCTCTCACACAAAACAAATCGGGTTTTCATGAATCTTGGTGAAAATGTTCGTTTTTATGTCACCATTGCACTATAATTGGCAAATTGGATTTTTTGCAGAATCGTGATAAACCCGTTTTAAACCTACAAAGCCCACAGCCTCCCACTTCCCGACCTCAAATCACCCGTAATTTATATTTCCCGTTATTTTTATTATATTTTCTTCTTTTTTAGATGGGTTTCATCCTGTAACTTGTTTTTTTTAATTACCTATCTATACTGGCCTACCATGCATCATTACTTGCTAGAATAGTTTTTTTTATCTTTCACTTTCTTTTATATTTTAAATTTTATTTTTGTAATTAGATGATTTTTGAACAACTTTTAATTTAAAGTAATTTTGAAACAAATAAATAAAATCTTTTAAAGTACCAGGTAATGAAATACTTGAGCTTGCATGCTCTGTACCAGTTGGTCGATTATGGGTTCAGTCGTTGCTAAAGCTATGGTTAAATCACTATCGACGGCTTGGTTTTTTATTAAAACTAGAGCTGAAAAACCTGCCTCGCATAAATAAGTGGAGGAAAATCGAATAAGTATTTTTAAAGCCAGAGAAGCAACTTTCGGATTAACAACGAATCGTTTGATCCAAAATTTTTCTAATGTCAAGAGATGAAAGTCATCTTTCATGGTCGAATCAGCCTTCATTTCTAGAAATTCTTCTTGAACTTCTTCAGGTAGTTGTCAAATGGGTTTCTGGTCATGTGCCATATTGGTGACTAGGAATTGATATCTCGATAGTATCGATTAAATTCATTTTCCAATGCTTCCAAATGAGTTTCTATTTCAGATTTCAAATTTTTACTCAGTTTTTGATTATGAATTACTTCGGACAGCCGTGAAAAAGGAAATACATTTTCATCAGATATCTTCTTTTTCCAAAGTTGAAGTTTTGATATGAAAACTTGTACAGCAGCGATTGAATGGCAATTAGGAACAATAGGGAATATGAATTTTTTTAAATTGTTTCTATCGAAAACTTATGTTAATATAATACGGTAAAAAATATATTGTACACAGAAAAGTCAACATTTATTTTAAACTAAATATTAAAAACTGTAATGACTATTTTTTTTGGAAATGTAATCTTACATATTACGTACTTACGACGCCCCCTAACATTTCTCTACGCCTCCCTAGGGGGGCGTTCCCCCCTGGTTGGGAAGTCCTGGCCTAAACTGTCGAAGACGAATCAAACTTAAACCGATTTTACTAGCCCCTGTAAAAAGGTGAAAATTTTACAATTTTTAATTATAATCCTCTATTCCGTATTAATTCAACATTCTTTTAATTCCTCTCCATATTTTCGAGCAAATCTTGTCTACGTTATTATACTGTGTTCGCCAAAATGTTGGAACCATATGTAAAACTTTTTAACTAATAGTTTCTCAAAAAATTTCATTCTACATAAAAGTTGGTGCGTTCAATTATACTAAATAAACGCATAGCCGTTATCGGCCAATCTTCTAAACGCACTATAGATTAAAGTGACGTCACTATGCAAGCTATCGAAAAATTTTAGTGAAAAAAGTTGTTTGAAATTAAAATATATTCTCAGTTATCCAGTTCAATCTACCAATTACTAATTTCAATAACGTCTTGATGAGTTGTACCCAATTTTTAATGGGAATTATCGATAATAATTTTTGCGGAGTAAATTAATTAATTATCATAAATTGCTGTCGTAGGAGTTAACTAAGCTGACAAAATCTTGACGCGATGCGTCCAAAAAAACAGTAATGGAGAGATAATGAAATAAAGCCAGGATCTTTCAATTGCAAACAACATTTTTCAATAAAATTTTTCGGTATATTATTATTTGCACCAACTTTTATGTTGAACGAAATTTCTTGAGAATCCATTAGTTGAAAATTTTTCATTTTTTGGCACACACTGTAATCAGGCCCATCTTAAGAGCTTCGGTGCCCCAAGGCACCGGATTTTTTAGTGCCCCAATACTTTTTTATATTTATCCGAAATGAATACGTGTGGAATAATATATTTTTTCATTCACGAAACTAAATAACAATTCAAATATTCAACCAAAATATGATAACGATTATTCTAATGAAAATTAAATTTCTAACCTAATTCTTTAACAGTAATTGAAAACAATTTTGAAAAAAAATAGTACTCGGTAAGATACAAAAATCCCAAAATAATATAAAATAACCTAAATAGGTTGTTTTCTTGATTTGAGTTCGGCAAATATCACCGTCGGGTGGCCTAAGGGGTCATCGAAAATGTATGAAAAGCTGTTTTAAATCGAAGGTATTTCAGTGTTTCCTACAAAACTGAAATATTTTTGTATTGTATTAATTTTTTTAAATATTCAGCATGAAAAATTCTCCATATTGAGACTGGCGAAGTGCCCCCTGAGGCCGATGCCCCAAGGCACGTGCCTCGCATGCCTTGCCGTTAAGATGGCCCTGCTGTATATAAATTCAAGCATTCTGTAATTATTTGTTTCTCAAAAAGTGGGTTTGTAGAATGTACCCAGTATTGATCAAGAGAAAACGGAGTTCCTTGTTTAGTTTATTTTTTCTGTATTCACGAACCACTGTTTCTTAGAGTTCGGGGAGAAATAAGTAATTTTTCTAATATTTTTCACTTCACACTGCCCCTTTTCGTGTTGTTCATTCAGAAAGAAATCCAATAGTATATGACTATAAGAATGGCTCATGCAATAATTATCAAGACATGAGTAGGTGTGTTATGAGTAATTTCTGGAATTGCACACATGCTTCCTTGTCCAACAATAAGCGCTGATAAAGAAACGATAATGATGAATTAAGAAACAATGGCTAATTAGTTGGTTCTGGTGAATATTCAATATTTTGAAGTAGTTAGTTTGTTTCAATATTCTTGTTTGGTTTATTATTTGTTCAAAAAATATTGCCTGTTGTTCAGATGGATGTCGTTGTTGTTGAACAATTAAGTCCACAGGGTTGGTAAATTCTGATAACATTCAACTCGTTGAATTTCACTTCAATGTCACAAGGACGATGACGTTATGTCGATACATAAGCTTATAAACAGCAGAGTGAATTGCGTGAATATTTTTCAAAACAAGTTTTCATTCCTTCAATACATTACTTTACCTTAGGCCAGCTAATATTGAGTTGATCTGTAAAATTAATGAATTAAGGAAACTGGTTGTGTGAGTTCAATCTGAGTACATCTCCAGTCATATCATGAGGATAAATTTATACATCACCACCGCCTTATCAGTCAAATTAATTCCTTTTCAATGTCCCCCAAGTTACAATAACCGTATGATTGAGGGTCTCCCCACGTTTAAAAACACAGTTCACTTCTTTGGAATATTTCAGAAATGTAATTGTTCACTGTTGAATACTTCTACATGTTCAAACATAATATTGAAACGCAGTGCCGGATTAGCCACGTTGCAAGAACAGCAAATGCTACAGGCCCAGCGAATTGAGGGGCCCCGCGCTCCAACGCCTGTCTGACAGTAAAAAAAAATAAGTTTAGATAAGCATAAAATATCTTGCATGCCTTAAACGCGAAACGCTTAGGCTATATGCTTCACTCACACCTGAAAATTTAAAACTCGATTTCGTCACGTTCAATCGTAGGTATAGGTTGTATAATACCTACCACGACAAACGTTATTGACAAAATCTACAGCAATAATTTTAAGTTGTACCACATTTATAAAAATTGAGCGCTGGCCGCACAAGTTATGTGTTTGTACTACTTGCACTGCACTAACTACACGCAAATTTGTAGAACTACAAAACTCACAGGGGAATTCCCTGATATTGTCATATATCGAGCTGGTCGTAAAACCCGAACAAATAAAATAGGATTCTATTGACTCAAACTATTATAATTTGATGTACCTACGTTTATATTTGAAACAACGAAAAAAACTGTAAAAAGCTCTTTAGATGTTAATTGTATTTTAGTTGCATCAATTTACATTCCACCATATTATTGTAACACCAACACTTATGACTCCCTGGCGAATGAAAAAGAGTGGTAGAAGTTTCTTGTCAGTTCTCATGGCTCAACCCCAATCAGCTAACTGACCGTAGGTAAATTGGCTCAAATAGCTCTTTCACAAGTATCATGGATGTCATATACTTACATGAATATAAATTTGAATTTAATTGTGCGTATGTAGCTTTGATTGTACCTAATAAATATTCAAAATAATATACGAACTATTTTATTACCAAAGTTAAAAAAAGCCAACCACTTTGATTTGTAAAAGTAATGAGAAAATATAGGAAATTTATTTCAAAAACTGGTATCATTACACGCACACAGATATACGTGCTCCTACATAGCCGCTCCGGATTGTCACGCACACACAGTTTCGGTTTTATTCTCTGATCTGAGTTTAATACCATAAACTTGAGAACCTAAAGTGAACCAAGGGCCTCTTGACCGAATTTGCTACAGGTCCCGCGCTGGCTTAATCCGGCACTGTTGAAACGTATGCACAGAGTTTAAGAAATTGTTGGGTTAATTAGGTAGGGTTCTCTGTGAGAACATGTAGACGCTCAGTGTTTCAATCAAGATTTCTTTATTGCCACCTTGACGGAGAATTATTGTTTTTCGCGACTGAGCACAGATTGCGATATTGTTTTTTCGAGCCGTATGCTTCGCCTGCTACTTCAAATATAATTATTTATCCTCTGAACCGTACCAACACTTCCTATCTTCCATAAATATCCTGTCTCATAAATCTCTAATGCACTACAATGTACATACAAGTTTATCTTCTGATCTAGCTGAAGGAGTTCCTCCCCATAACTCAACCTGCCTGCCTGCCTGGCACATACTTCGAGGAGGAATTAAACACGTGGCCCTTCAACCTTCAAATCATGTCTCAACCATCCTTGATGAGTATTTTGTGAAGATTTCAATTGCCTACCTGTTGCCATTATTGATATCGAGCAAAAAAATCGCTTTGCTTTGTTTTTAGTATTTGTTGTTATTATTTATATATTTGGAGTTATGCAGGAAAAATCGAAAATTTCGAAATTCTTCTTTTGCCTATATCTTTTTATTTTACGAAGAATTTTTTTTATTCTGCCTCTTTTTCATAGCAACTTTTCAAATATCTAAATAAGATGTATATACAGGTATCGTACACATTGGGCAACCCTCAACTTTTCATTTTCAAATATTTTTTATTGCATTTTTTCAAATTCCAAGAGTCATGATTCATATTGGCGTTTTATTTTCATCTAAATCATAAAGTGTTTTGGTAATATTGAACTAATACTAGGCATTCAATACCTTATTCTAAGATATATTTTTCTTAATTACAGCTGGAATATCAAAAATATTTTGAAATTTTACTGGTAATAGTTCAATATTTCCAAAACACTCTGTAATTCAGATGAAAATACTACGACAATATGAAACGTAGCTCTTGGCATTCAAAAAAATGCAATAAAAAATACATGTCTGTACTTGAAAATTAAAAGTTGAGGGTCGCCCAATTTATACGATACCCTGTATATAATTTTTAATCAGATATTTGGATAGCCTACAAAAATTTGCAATGGAAAAGTAACAACTTGTTTAAAAAAAAACATAAAATAAAAAGATATAGGCAAAAGAATAATTTCGATTTTTCCTGTATAATTCCAGAACTAAAGAAGCTAGATCAGATTTTTTTCATCCATATAATTGACCTTTGAAATATGCTACTTTGCCCCCATTTAACTATTCCTCTATCTCTTACCGTTATCGAAATCCCCATGCATATCCCTGTATGTGTATATATAGTATATATATTATATATATATATATATATATATATATATATATATATATATATATATATATATATATATATATATATATATAAATATATATATATATATATATATATATATATATATATATATATATATATATATATATATATATATATATATATATATATATATATATATATATATATATATAGGGTGTCCTAATTGCCATGGGCCACTATTGCTATCTCGCTAATTCTATCTCGAGGTACGGGGGTTTTTCGAAAAATTGCTCAAAACTATTTGATCGAATATCTCAAAAAGTATAATTGTTACAAAAAATCAGTGAAGGAAAAAATTTATGCCCTTTAGAAGTTCTTCAATTTGATATTTTTTAAAGGAATTTGGTTCGTCTAGTTTTCGAGATATTACCATCAACTTATTTATTTTAAATACGGACCTGTATTTTCTATTCCATATCTTAAAAAAACTTTTTTTTCTGATTTCAACGATGTATCAAATGTTCATATTTGATTGCGATCTAATGATAAGAAGACAAAATTCAAGTTGTATTGAGTTTTAAAAAAATTAGAACATCAGAGGCGGCTTAGACTAACAATAAAACAATTGCCTATTTTAATAACATAAACAGACTAATGCAGCGTGTAATGAAAGAAACTGTTCATTAAGTTTTTAAACATTCAAACTTTTTACCATTTAATTAAATTCAAGTTATGTAATAAACCTTGAAACTTCCTTATTTTTTAAAATTACTTTCGTCAAAATTCAAAGTGGATGATACATACCTAATGCATTTGTTTCATCTTCCACATTCTCTGCCGTTACAGTTGTTCCCCATTCTGAAGGGTTATTAGGTAAATGATCCGAATAGTAGCAAATTTCGCTGTAGCCTTGTAAAAATTATTTGATTCGGTAAGCGCCTTTCTGGGTAAGAATTTTGATACATTTGAAGGGCTCTTTCAGCACTTCGAAATGCTTTTGCGTAACAAAAAAATAAATCTAATTTTTCACCATTGGAAAACGCTACCATGTTGGTTTAAACTTACTTTCACGTATGTATTACGGATCATAGGCTTTTATAAGCAATTGTTTCTCTTTGATCTATGATTAAACCTATGATAAAATGAAAAAAGTTCCAAAAAATCTGAATACTAGGTTTTTACCATTTAAATACAAACGATTATGGACATGTGATACATCGTTGAAATAAAAAAAAAAGTTTTTTCAAAATTTGGAATGAAAAATGCAGGTCCGTATTTAAAAAACAAAGTTGAATGTGATATCTCGAAAAAAGGACGAACCAAATTTCCTTAAAAAATACCAGCTTGAAGAACATCTAAAATGCAGAAATTTTTTCTTTACTAAATTTTTGTGAAAAATATACTCTTTGAGATATTCGATCAAATAGTTTTGAGCAATTTTTCGAAAAAACCCCCGTAGCTCGAGATAGAAATGTTTTTATTAAATCTGAAACCGGATTGTCAATTTTCTCCAAAAACTGCACATTTTATCTAATTTAACCAAACTTGTAGTTATTATAGTTACCGAGATAGCAATAGTGGCCCATGGCAATTAGGACAACTTGTATATGTATATATATATATATATATATATATATATATAGATATATATATATATATATATATATATATATATATATATATATATATATATTCTCATAATTCTCAAAACCATGCCTCTACTCAGTGCCGGATTAAGCCAGCGCGGGGCCTGTAGCAAATTCGGCCAAGAGGCCCTTGGTTTGCTTTAGGTTCTCAAGTTTATGGTATTAAACTCAGATTAGAGAAAAAAACCGAAAATGTGTACCTATGCGTGATAACCCAGAACGGCTATGTAGGAACACGTAAATTTGTGTGCGTGTAATGATACCTGTTTTTGAAATAAACTCCCTATATTTTTTTAATTACTTTTACAAATCAAACTGGTTGGCTTTTTTTAACTTTAATAATAACATAATTCGTATATTATTTTGAATATTCATTAGGTACAATCAAAGCTACATACGCACAGTCAAATTCAAATTTATATTCGTGTAAGTAAATGACATGAGCCAATTTGCCTACGGTCTGTTAGCTGATTGGGGTTGAGCCATGAGAACTGACAAGAAACTTTGGCCACACTTTTTCATTCGTCAGTGGGTCACAAGTGTTGGTGTTACAATAATATGGTGGAATGTAAATTGATGCAACTAAAGCACAATGCTGGACTCATCTAAAGAGCTTTTCACAGTTTTTTACGTTGTGCCAAATATATATACATAAAATTCCAATTGTTTGATAGTCAATAGAATCCTATTTTATTTGTTCGGGTTTTACGACTAGCTCGATAGACGACAATATCAGGGAATTCTCCTGTTTTGCAGTGCTACAAACTTGCGTGTAGTGCAGTGCAAGTAACAGTGCAAGAATAACAACTTGTGCGGCTAGCGCTAAATTTTTAGAAATTAACGTGATGAAATTGAGTTTTAGATTTTCAGGTGTGAGCGAAGCATAGCCTAAGCGCTTCGCGTTTAAGGCATGCAAGATATTTTACGCTTATCTAAACTTATTTTTTTTATACTGTCAGACAGGCACTTGAACGCGGGGCCCCCAGATTCGCAGGACCCGTAGCATTTGCTACTCTTGCTACGTGGCTAATCCGGCACTGCCTCTACTCTTCGGATATAAATAAGTAAACGCGTTCGAATGAGTAGGCATACTAGTCATTACGTGATAGAGCAAAAGAGGAAGAAAATTTTCATATTATAATCCTAAATACGAGCACATTCACTCGACCTTTGTTAGCTTCTTATCTTGGTTGCGGGTACCGTGGACCACATTCAGCCACTCGCTCATGCATTACTCACAGTTTATATACTTTCTCAGTGCTTATCTCAGATTTTGTACTGTTATTAGTTTTGGCTCTAGGATGTGGGATTTTATTGGGAGAAATTTCGTCAATGCGGCGGAAATGTTAGGAAATTGGGATATGTAGGTGATATTCATTTTAATCAGTGAAAGATTTTACTTTTTTTTAATTCTAACAAATTTCGCACATTTTTAAATTGATATTAGAAAAGTTAATATTAATTTATTTTTCACTTGTATATTATTTGTTCATTTTACCTTAGATACGGACTACGGTTGCTATAACTACACTCATTATGCCCAAGGGCGTTATGAGCGGGCATTATGGATCATAACGCCCGCTTATTGTACGAGGACAACTGAAGCAACTTCCAATGATTAAATACTTCATAATCCTTGTCGTATACGACTCTGGATTTCTCCACACAGTATCAAAATAGCTGCTTAATGAAATTAAACCAAGATGGTTGTCACTTCTCCCTGCGGAATGTGCTACCAAATCTTTCGATATACTATAAGATCATTTCATATTTTATTTTCACTTGTATATTATTTGTTGATTTTACCTTAGATACGGTTGCGATAAATACACTCATTATGCCCTAGGGCGTTATGAGCGGGCATTATGGATCATAGCCCCCGCTCATTGTACGAGGACAACTGAAGCAACTTCCATTGATCAAATACTTCATAATCCTTGTCGTATACGACTCTGGATTTCTCCGGCAATGAGTTATTCGCAGCTTTGGCTGCATTTTCTATGATATTCTTGGGTAAATTCATTTTCTTTTCCATTATTTCCATGAGACTACACAAAGAAAGCAGCAATGAAATTCACTAAATATGATGACAAAAATATTCACAAATGTCTAAATATCAACAAATGACATGCCTACTACGAGAAGGAAAATGGAAAGTACAGGAGCAATGAACCGATTTTAAAATCGATTTTTCATTATAATAAAATAATTTTTTCGTGAAAAATAAAATCTTGTATGCACCACGTGCGTTTAACACCCATCGGGTAACATTCGGCCCCAGGGCCTTTGGCCCGAGGGCGTTAGGATCTATATAACGCACGGTACATAAATAACTAATAACCGTTATTCATATTGTATAAATTGATGAATTTTCAATCAAATATAATTCATTATCATATACTTTTGGATAATTATCGCGAAAGATGGCATTTCTAAGCTCAGTTTTGAATTCATCGTCATTTTGCGTGCATTATTGAATTAACAAACACACTGCGACTTTTTCTTCATGAATATTTTAATTTCCGTTGAAAATGGAATAAAATTTTTCTTTGGTACCTATATGTTTTAACTTCAATAATGAACACTATATGCAAGTAAAACAATATAATTGTATAGTTACTATCAAATAAATGATATTATTAACTCGTTACTGCAGTTTCGTAATCAAATTTATCGTCTGGGGATCGTATTTCACGTAGAATAGTCTGAGGATGAACATCAATTCAAAACATCAGTAAAAAATTAGTATACTACTTGTTGATAGCTGATGTTCACATAGAAATAATCAGTTTTATTAAATATAAAACATAATTTTTCGTGGAAATCAAATTGAAAATCCCAAAAATGCCACGAAAGTATTTTTCATCCTTTATTTTACTACCGCGATATCATATTGTTTGAATTTATGGTCTGACCACTATTTTTGTTTGTCTTACGTATCACGGTAACCAACCACCTTAATCAGTAGATAATTCGGTTCAAAATAGATAGTGCCGCTTCTAAAGAATGATGACGATACTATTATTTTCAAATTCGACTGCTTAGCTCACATAGAGTACCAACTGTCCGTGGAATATATTTCTTTCAGTCCGTAGTGAGATTCTTCAGGTATGACATTAAACTTTATATATAATGATATATGGCATATGCTTTAGATACTGGATTGCTGTTTATTCTCATATTACTTGACCAGAGTCAAGCTTTTGATTTGGTGGAACATTTGTTACTTAACTCTAAGATGAAATATATAGGCTTTGATGCAATGATTTTGAAACTGTTTAGTAATTACTTAAGTGATAGAAGACAAGCTGTCTACATCGAGAGCAATATATCAGACTTCAGTTATGTCAGATACGGAGTACCTCAGGGTAGTAATTTGGGACCTCTCTTATTTCCAATTTATACATTCAACCTGCCTGATATTTTCAAGTACTGCTATAACCATCTCTACGCGGATGATTTGCAGGTGTTTTTGATTTGTAAACCAGAGGATTTTGCTGAAACTATCGGAATAATTAATGATGAGTTAGATAAATTAACAACATGGTGTGGTAATAATGCTTTGAAACTCAACGCTAAAAAGTCAAAGGCGCTTCTTATTCACGGTAGAATGCGCTCTACATTGAATTATACAGAAATCTCTCAAGTGATGATCGGTGGGGAGAGTGTACCGTGGGTTACTGAGGCGAAGAATCTTGGTGTGTGGTTTTACAGTGAACTAAATTTCAGAAAGCATAGTGTAACTATTAAACAGAATTCCTTTTTGAGGCTGAAGGGTTTGCAGATACATAAGTATGAACTGGATGAGAGTATCAAATTACAACTTGTGAAATCGCTTATATATCCAATATTTGACTATTGTTGTGCGGTTTATTATAATTTTATGCATAAAAAAACAAAGACAATTTGCTCAAAATTCAGAATGCTTGCATAAGGTTTGTGTGTTGCTCTCCATACAGAGATCATGTCACACCTTTTAGGAGGGGATTGAACGAACTGAGTTTTGAGGAAAGAGCGGAATATCTCTATGTTATTTTTCTATACAAACTTGTTATCAAGAATATCCGCAATACCTATTCAATAAATTGGTATTGAGGAGCTTAGCACATAATCTAAATGTTAGAAACAAGTATCAGTACAGTATACCTGAGCACAAAACAGCTAAGTATGAGGGTTGTTTCGAGTATACGGCGCAGTTTCTGCTCAATAAGTATATCTCTTTGATGGGTAATAATTTTTCTGTTGAGATTTTCAAAAGGAAATTGAGACATTTTATTTTTGATAATGGTATTTAGCTTCTGGTGAAACCTGTTTTTGTTTTTTATTTTTCTCTAAATTTTTATATTTCTTTTTGTTAGTGATATTTCTTGTTCCCACAGTGTACTTTAGTCATTAAGTATCATTAATAATTTGAAACTGAACTGCTTTTAATGCAATGAGCAGTATATTTGAATGGCTATTTGGTGGAGTGGAAGAATGGCTTGCCAAATTCCTACCATTTGTGTAATTGAAATATAAAGGAATCATCAATTATCATGATTTGTATTAAATATTCTCCCTGCACATTATTTCAAGTTTATAGCTATTTCTTTCAACCTTCACGACAAATATTAAGCTAAATTAAAAGATAGTTTCGTACTCAGTTATCATAATATTTTTGAACGAATGTTGAGTGTGCATTCTCATAGTTTTTTAAGTAAATTTTATTTTTTAGAAATGGATCATCACGGACATCAAATGCATGATATGCACTCAATGAGTACTTCTCCACCCATGCCAAATCATTCAGTCCACGGTGGACACGGAATGGGTCATCACATGTCGATGTCGATGTCCATGTCGGTAAGCAAAGAACGCATATTGAATATTGCAAGTCGTTTACTGATATTTATTTAGAAAGTTTTTCTCACAAACATTTCCGTTTCCGTTTTAGTCGAACTGTCAGTTCATTCTGTGTGTAAAAATCAAAAACTGATAGGGCAACTGAAACGGAGAGGGAGGACTGTTATGATGGCCAGACTTATTTGTTTGATCTCCGTTCTCATTTCTGTTCGCTTAAAATCTCGTTGACGTTTAGATGAGGTGATAATAAAATATTGTTTCATTATGAAGATAAATATTTAGCAAGTATCGGCCTCATCAATTAATAATATAAAATTATGTCAAAATGGACTACTGAATAGTGTAAAAAGAAATTAACAATAAAGGATAAACTGAAAGCCTGTTAAGGTGATAAACAACGTATTTTTATTTCTTCATTTCCTTACTTCCATTATCTATAAAATATAGGGGTAAATTTATATCTGAATCATATGAGAATAAAATGACAAAAGAAGAAGGAATATGTGCTTATCGTATATGGATATTTAAATGAGCAAATCTACACAAAAACACACCATGTCATATGACGCCATCTCGTGAATTTAGGTTGTACTTATATTGTTGCCGAAGGATGATAATCAACTGTTACTTTAAAATTTGTGAGATGGCGCTACATGACATTATCCAAATGTTTCATTTTGGTTATACCGAGCAAAAATTGGTCGCCCAGGTACTCTGAAAAAATAAAATCAGCGAATAAATTACAATTTGAACAATAAGAGCTGAAAAAATAAATTTCAAGTTTAGTAAAAATAATAAATTGAAACAGAAATTGGTCGTATCTAAAAAATAAAATTATATAAGTAAATTACAAAAGTTAAACGATGAAATAAAATAATGAAATAATTGAATATACACGACGTTTCAACTGGGCATCACTAACCGTTCTCACTTTTTTGAAGGTGTATGGGGCTTGCCATTTATTCACTGACCTCATTTCGTTTTTTCAAATATTCGTTTTTCTTCTTTTTTAATCTTATTTTCAGAAACCACTTTACCCCTATATTGAATATACATTCGAAGTAGGAAAATCTTCAAACGGTTTCTTGATGTAAATCCATTTCAATTGAAAACCAAATAAACGCATGTTGCGCCTATTACATTGTTTTTTCGGACACTGGAGTGACCGTAGAATTTGTGATACACACTGAAAGAGTCCGAAGAAGCTCTAGGCGAGGCGAAACGTGCGTTGCAAAGTAGTAAAATTTAGTATAAAACTCTTAAAAATAAGTGTTTTCATTTAGCTTTTAATTTAAGATTGATCTGAAAATTGTTTCCATCTTAAATTATATTTATTCGTCATATTATATTCCCAGATTATTCTCGATTAACCAAGAAGAATAATGCTTTCGATTTAGTGAAAGTCAACAGTTTATTAATTTGAATTATGTATTTATTTCTATTTTTCATCGAGAATTATATCCGATAATATTCATTCACTTTCCTCTGCATTGAAAAACTATGAATTTTGTAATATAATGACTAAATGATTTTTCCTACTTATTTGTCCCATTTTTAGTCAATTTGAAACTGAAATTATTCTTTTCTGTTTTGTTCATATAGTTCCATTTCGGTTACCATGAAACAGTACTCTTCGACCAATGGGTATTTTCTACTGTTGGAGGCTTAATTGGATCTATGATTGGGATATTGATCATGGCAGCATTATATGAAGGACTTAAATATTTTAGGTAAATAACACTCATCCTTTACAAATTAGTACATCTGCGAATATATGTATATATAATACACACACACACACACACAGATATATATATATATATATATATATATATATATATATATATAAAATACACTTTTATCAATTACAAATAAGGCTATTATAAAGAATAAACTTTAAAATAAAAACACTTGGCTTATGTTTCACAATATAAAAATCTTTAGATACTGTACTTAGCAGTAATGAAAAGTCGACATGTTTCCAGCTATGAACTCATTATCAAGACTGACTACAGGAGAGTATTGCATCGTAATTTATAAAACAGACAAAAGTAAAGGTGATACCTGAAAATCAATTTGTTCGTTTACAAGGGGTAATTGACTATTATGGGCGGAACTTATTTCGAGAATTTCGAGAAGGTCAAGACGTTTACCCTTGTTACCTGAATGTAACAATTTGGTTTTGTTGAAATCCAGGAAGTGATTGAATTTTATACAATGTTCAGAGAAGCCAGTGGTATTTTTGTTTTGTAAAATTGACTTTTTATGTTCTTCAACACGAATATTTATATTCTTCCTGTCACTGGCTTCTCTGAACATTGTATAAAATTCAATCACTTCCTGGATTTCAACAAAACCAAATTGTTACATTCAGGTAACAAGGGTAAACGTCTTGACCTTCTCGAAATTCTCGAAATAAGTTCCGCCCATAATAGTCAATTACCCCTTGTAAACGAACAAATTGATTTTCAGGTATCACCTTTGCTTTTGTCTGTTTTATAAATTACGATGCAATACTCTCCTGTAGTCAGTCTTGATAATGAGTTCATAGCTCGAAACATGTCGACTTTTCATTACTGCTAAGTACAGTATCTAAAGATTTTTATATTGTGAAACATAAGCCAAGTGTTTTTATTTTAAAGTTTATACTTTATTCTTTATGATGTTTCATCAAGTGATGTGCGAGAATTCAATCTCAGTTATTAAGGCTATTATATTATCAAATGGCTAGTTTAGACTCGATTCTACTGAAAAATTAAAAGTTTACTTAAAAATGACTCCTCCCATGTGAAATTTACGAACCAATAATCAAAAAAATAATTCACAAAATTTATAATAGCAGAATAAATGAAAATGCAGAAATGAATGATGGGTATCAAATATATACCCGACTTATCAGAAAAGATTAGTGGGTATGTTGAAGAAACATACAAGGTCAGTCATCAACCTAACAACTCGACAAACTGCTTCCACGCTATATTGAAACCTGAAGTGGAAAATAAAAACAAAATACACACTATATATAAAATCCACTGCGAAGATTGTAACGCTCGTTATATTGGGAATACCAAACAATATTTACATAACTGTATATATGAATAATAAGTATTCAACGAATAAAAAATGAAAGACATTCGCAAAACACGCAATTGGAAAAATTCATCTATTTGATTTCAATAATCCGGAAATAATCACAGAAGAGGATTACCATTACAATAGAAATATTTTAGAAATGATTTACATTCGAAAAAGGAATCAACGCTTTCAACTCCAGAAGCGACATCTATGATTTTGGTATATTTTAATATATTATTTATTAATATATTTTGCATGATACATAAAAAAGAAAAATCTGCTCTGATAACATCAGATAACTGATAATCGAAGATTTAAATATGTCCAGACATCAAGACTGAATCATGTAGTGTACTGTTCATATATATATATATATATATATATATATATATATATATATATATATATATATATATATATATATATATATATATATATATATATATATATATATATAGGGGAAAACTATTTGTAGGGACTGCAGCAATGTAAAAGGAAACTCTTTGAAGTTTTTCCAAGCTTTCGGAATCGTTTATTCCATCATCAGGGAGAATCTATCGTGAGGATGATTACATATATGTTGATAATACGATATAAGAAACATTGAAAATGATGCTATTTGTTAGAAAATTAGAAAAGTTGATACATTTTTGAAGATATAATTAAATTTCTGAACGAAATGACAAATCGGTGTCACTCGTTTTTTTATTTTTTTATTTTCAAATTGAAGTTTGACATTATTTCGTTACGTTAAATTAATTTGATTTAGTGTTATTTTATATCAAGTGAAAGTAAAAAAGAATAAATTCCACTCAAATGGCTTATATCTGTTTTTTTATTGATGGATTTATTGTCTTGATAAATAAAGGCCATTTCTAAGAAAAATCTTTTTGAAAGATGTGATTCTCTTGCAAGAACAGTTGTTGAAAGGTAGTTCATCTGGTGGTCACAATCATTGACATGTTTAGCTAAAGCACATCTCTCAGGGTGTAATCTACTATCACTCTTATGAGAAGTGATTCTGTCTTTTAATAGTCTTTTTGTTTGGCCAATATAATTCTTATCACAATCATGACAAGGGATATTATAAACAACATTTGTGAGTGATAAAATAGGAATTTTGTCTTTTTACTTTCGAATATATTTGTCTCTTTGAAATAACTGATCTATTTGCAATTTTGATGTTTTCAAAAGATTGAAAAATTCTGGTCAGTTTCGGTGTTATTTCTTTTATATAAGGTAATGAGGCATAAAAAATTGAAACTTGACTCATATCTGTAACAAGTTCATTATGAGAATTGTTATTTTGTCCTATAATGTCATTTTCTGATAAGGATGTGCTAAATAAAATTTTCTTGACTAAAGATGGTGGGTAGGAATTTTGTATGAAAAGTTCTTGAAGTTTATTCAAATTTTTGTTATGAAAAGATATATCAGAAATTTTGAGTACTCTGTTCTTCATTTGTTTTAACAAATTCACTTTCATCGAAAATTTGTGATAAGAAAAGAAATTCAAATACCTTCCTGAACTGCATGCTTTTCTATACCAATCAATCAATATTATGTTATCAACCGATCGTAAAAGTTTTGTATCAAGAAAAGGTACTGAAAGATCTGAGTCTTCTGTTTCGATTGTGAATTGAATGAATGGGTCGTAACTATTGAAAGTATCTAAAATTTCTGTTATACCATTATTAGGTAAAGCTAATTATTAGCTTTACCTAATAATGGTATAACAGAAATTGTTGAGATGATATAATATTAAATATTATATCATCCACATATTTTTTGATGAGAAATAAGTTAAAAGAGAGTAATGGAATCACTGTGTCTAGCAATTCATCCATAACATAAGCTGCAAGAATAGGTGAGAGTGAAGATCCCATTGGAGTTCCAAAAGTTTGTCTGAAATATTTTCCATTGAATGAAAAATAGTTATTTTCAAAGAGAAATTTTATCAAGTTGGAAAATAATGTTTTTCAATGGTACAATGTCTGCTGATACGATCCCAATTTTTATCTATTGCCCTAAGGCAAATATCAAGATAAACATTACTGAAAAGAGAGACAACATCCAAACTGGCCAAAACGTAATTATCTGGTAATTTGATTTTATTAAATTTTTCTGAAAATTCAAAGGAATCTTTGATAGAGTAAATGTTATCTGAATCATAAGCATTAGACAAAATATTCGTTAAAAATGAAGCAATTTGTTCTGTAGGAGAACCTATGCAAGCTATTATAGGTCTCATTGACAAAATTGGTTTGTGAATTTTTGGTAAGGAGTAAAATAATAATAATAATAATAATAACTTCAAAGAGTTTCCTTTTACATTGCTGCAGTCCCTACAAATAGTTTTCCTCTAAACTAGTCAGCGACTACCCTCCTCTTATATATATATATATATATATATATATATATATATATATATATATATATATATATATATATATATATATATATATATATATATATAATCAGTGGAGGCTACAAGAGGTGTTAAAAAATACAACCATATGCGAAAATTTTTTAGGATTTCAAGGTCATCCGCCTTATAATTTAAAAGAAAATTAAAGTAAAACAGCACCCTAATATTAAATAGGTACCTATTCGAGGAATTAATCAATTGTTGCCCAGCAAGAACCAACGGGAGGTGAGACTTTTTTCTTGCCAGAAAATAAAATAGACCCCTCCCAAAAATAGATTAAAATAAAATTCTTGTCATAAAAGTCAAAACAAAACTTAAAATAAAATAACAACAAAATAAAAATATACATTTAGACCTAAACGAAAAAATTTAAATGAATTATTTGGTATAGACATCTATTTTTTTTATAGATATGAATAAAAACAGTTTGTCTTTTTTGATAAAAAAATTCATCTCTATTTCAATGAATTTATACTTTTATGAAACTCGTGAGGTTAGGTTAGTAAGGTTTGAAAAAAGTCAGGTCAAGAGCTCAAAGTTTTTGAAAAAAAAGTTTGACCTAGCGACAAAATCTGAGCGCAAAAATAAGCTATAATCCGAATTTCAAAGAAAATCGGGACAGGTCTGTTTGTATTATCGATAATTACCATAATTTCCTGCATAGATGCCAGTGCCAAACAGAGAACATTTTTCCCGTAGTAAAAAGTAAACACTGCCAACAAAATGATAATATTATTTTGCCAAGGAATGTCCTCTCTCATAGTTTCTGATATTAAAACCGCGATTCTGCTACGCACTGCACACAAATTGTTTAATAATTCGGGGTAGGTAGAAATGTTTTTATTAAAACATTATCGTATTAACTTAGTGCATTAAAGTTATGGGATAACAAATATTCCACTAAGTCACCATTGAAATTTTTAAAATTAACTTCAGTAACCGAACTCATTTTAAAAACAATACGCCAATAAAATAAATTAAAACCGACGACCTAGTGACAACGACAACGTCCAACGGTCCATGTCCAACGAATTCACTCGATTTTACCCGAAAGCCTATAGTTTGTGATTGGTGAGACTTAGGTGCAATCGGTGTTGCCATTTACATGTGTTTTCCTTTTCTATTGCAATGAAGTATTCATTCGCAGTATTCGCACCGTTGTTTGCTTTTCTGTGGCAGGCATAATGAACGTTGAAAATATACCTTTTTAAGCCTCTGCAGCGTTGCCACAACTCTTAAAATGAATGAAATGCAGTAAATTATATTATATAATGTAGGTTGAAAGGAAGGCAGGTGCATAAAATAATATGATTTTGATTAATATGAATATGATAAATGCTGACTATTCAATATAATATATTAGTGATACACGGAATATTATTGAGGAGGAGGCTTAGCCTCCTTAGCCGCCTTCGAATAGCCGCCCCTGAGATATATATATATATATATATATATATATATATATATATATATATATAATATATATATACTATATATATATATATATATATATATATTATATATATATTATATATATATATATATATATATATATATATATATATAAATATACTATATATATATATATATATATATATATTATATATATATATATATATATATATATATATATATATATATATATATATATATATATATATATATATATATATGTATATGTATATATGTATAGGAGAACTAAATCATCGTTTTAACACGTATGGAAATATAATTAGAAATATATCCAGGACAATTATCTGAAAAATAGAAATTCATCATATACTTTTCCAATTAGGGCTGGCTAACGAAGTTACTACCGACATCTCGATTATTATCACTCAACCTTGAGCGGAGAATGATAAAAACATCTAGATGGCCATTGCAAATGATTGAAGTGATAGTTTTGGCAATTTCGGACAATTGTCAGTATCACATATCAATCGATTGCAATGACCAAATCTATGTCCCCCAGCGCTTAACAATATAAGGTGCATTGGCGTTGGGCACTTACACGCTTTAAGCGCTCTTAAGCTTCGTTTTCTGTGGTCGACTCGCGCTCAAAAACGCTTAACACTAAGCGTAACCTAAAATATATTTGTAGGGAAATGTCAAAGCACGGCATTTGCGTGAACTATCGTGCTTTTACCTACCTAAGCGTAAAAAGAAGATCTGACATTGGCCATGTTGAAATAACTAATGCTCGAAACCAAAGCGTGAGAGTGTCTAAGCGCTAGTAGGCCAACACGAACGCCAATAATCTGTGCTTCTAAGCGTGAGCGCTTGAAGCGAGTAAGCGTCCAACGCGAATGCACCCTTAAACTGTCGAACTACGTAGCGTGTTGAAAAACACACAATGATGTCGCCCGTCAGTCAGAGAAGAAACAATACAAGTGGCTATCAACTTCATCGTCCGAAATATTCAATTTGCAAAGCTGTGATGTGCAGAAATAAAGTGATACAGTACAACTTCAATAATCCGGACAGATATCGTTCCGGTCAATGCTGGATTATCGAGGTATCCGGACTACTGGGACTATTAATTTTTTGATTAAAAATCGCAAAATTGCATACAAAAATAGTAGTAACTTTATTTCGTAAAAATGATTATATAAAAAAAGTAAAAACTTAAAAAATCATTCCAATGTTATAAAACTATAAAACTACATTACATATATGTACCTATGTAGGTATAACTTAAACTGTGTAAGTTACTGCATTTTTTTTGGGAAAAAGGTGACTATTCTCGGCTTTTCTGATCACTTGCCGTTTGATTAAAATTCAAATTGACTATGCATTTTTGTAATGAAATAAATTATTTTTTAAATGTTTTAAAAACTCCGCTAGTAAAAAAGTTATTAAGTACATACCCTTGATGATTTTGACACAAAGTTTCTTATTTTGTTCTTATTTTTCTTTATGTCAAAAATCGTGGATCTAGGCACGCCAAAATTTGCTGCCGTTTGACGGATACTTCCGGATTTATCTAGACTGTCTAATATTTCACATTTGTTGCAGAGTGTTAATGTTTTGTGGGGCCTTTTATTTGGAGCCATCTCCAACAGAAAAGATAACTATGTTCTTACGTACAACTCAGAATAAAATGAATGCAAAAATGCCCACAATCTTCAAATCGCGTCAAACTTGTTAAGACAGGAAAATTATTGCTATGGTTCAATGGTTTTCTTGCATAACGTTTTAACGTCCGGTTTAGAGAGGTAAAATTTTGAAAATGTCCGGTTTACAGAGCAATCCGGATTACTGGAGTGTCCGTTTTAGCGATTGTCCGAACTACTGAAGTTGTACTGTATTGCAAAAATATCTATATCCTCTAGCACCCTGCGAGAGTGACGCCCTCTGTTATCCCTATTATATAATATATAATTTTTTCAATTTCTATCTGTTTTTCGAAATATAATACTATTTTCGGCTATTAATTCATTATTAAGCCCTCAAAACTGAATTTATGGCAAATTTTTACCACTCAATACTCGAAAAAATTCTCGAGTGTACTATTAAATATAAATTATGTTGAAATATTGGAAATATATTTGTTTCGTAATAAAGATACTTACTATCAAACCAGTATTCAACAATTGTATTTAATTGATATAATTTCTGCAGATTATAAGTCATTTTTTTAAATTTTAATTTTTAATTTAGAATATAACTGAGATTGAATTCTCGCACATCATTTGGTGAAACATCATAAAGAATAAAATATAAACTTTAGAATAACTCAGCTAATTACAGTATCTAAATATTTTTATATAGTGAAACATAAGCCAATTGTGTGTTATTCTGAAGTTTATACTGTATTCTTTATAATTTAGACCTGATCAATATATTCGTTACTAGACCTAAGTATACTTATAGTTCCTGAATATTTTGATTTCGAACTCAACTGACAATTCACACAATATATTTAGTATTTAATGCATGACGCATATATCGAAGTACATACTTTATCTTCAAGTGCTTAATGAATAAAAGGAAATATTTACGCGATACAAATATATACAGGTAAATTTATATATAATTCAAAGTACCTAGGTACTTAAGTAAGATTCTTATAGAATTCTTACCGCACCGCTGCCTGGTGACGTATTGTGTATGTTAAGTATATTCAACATTGGACTATAAACAAGAAGACCTGAGTATTTAAATTTATTAATATGTAATGATTCTTAGAAATTTACTTTCAGTTTTTTGTCTGTATTCATTACTTCAAAATCTAAGTTAAATCAGTGGCTTTCATCAATCAATAGGTTTTCTTAATGTGAATAATTTTTGTTATTATCAAAGCTGCCATTGTATGTTGTATCAGAAGAACCGAAAAAACTGTTTGTTGTTGGCATTAAATGCTGAATATAAAGTGAAAATTGTTGATACAAGTGTTTCATTATGAATTTTTCATTTAAATAAAATTGTTGTGAACACTCCTAGTTTTTTTCTAAACAAATACATATTTTTCAGGGAGTATCTTTTTTGGAAAAGTTATAATGCGTTGCAGTACAGAGCAGTTACAATTCCAGAGAAAGGGGTGGTAAATGAAGATAACCAAATAGTCCAGTAAGTAGAATGTATTTGAATTATATATTCAATTCATATACAATTAATTTTGAACAATTGTAGTCAATTGCGTTTGATTTTTAAAATACAATTATGTTTTTATGTAATATGGCAAAAATTATTTTAATGCATTGAACGTAGTTGAAATATTTTGAATTTAATTTAAAACGTTATAGTATGTCTTATATTTTTGTCTCAAATTGAAATGATATATCTACAAGTATATAAATAATCCCCAAGATTTTTTTTGTTTTTCAAAATTTTTGGATTCAACTATTACATGGACTACAAATGTTCAAAATCAGTTTACTCCATAACATTGATTGATTTTAACATCGTTTATTTGTTTGCAAAGTGTGGTGGGGGAAGTCATCCATAAACAGCCGTAAGTTCATATGCAATCATTAATTATACTAACAAAACTGCAATACTTTGTATGGCATGCACTATCACTACCTATTTCTAACCAGTAAAACTCATTAAACCCAGACAAAAAAAATTGGTTCGGTATTCATTCATCGATTCATAATTCAGTGTTGTAGTTTTCTGTCTACTCTATAATAACATTGTGGCCAATTTCAAATCTTCATTTATTTCATTGATTTTCGAAGATCATCTAGTAAAAATTAGGTGAATATTCATTATTTCACAGATACTTTATTTCGACTACCATAAAAACATTGAATTATGGATAATGGCTATTTATCCGCTTATTCAGCTAATTTGGTTTCATATTCATAAAACTGTTCAATCAGTTTAATTATTGCATCTTGCTAGAAATAAGTTTCAATTCCTTAGAGGAAATCTCAATTTTTGACACATCACTTTCGAATGTATTCAAAGAATTATTTGTTCAGTTATAAATATGATCTCTGATGCATGGATGAATTAGGCTGAAAAATATGCTATTGCCAATGATCATTAAGCTTTCATTTGTATGATTGATCAGCCTTAATCGATTTAATAAGTAAGCATTTTGATACACTTCTGAGAGCTGACAATATGTGTCGCAATATCGACAACGCATTTATTCACACAATTAATAATGGTGTATAATATAGACATGACCCTCGAACTCAAGAATAATAAACAGCTATTTCAGTCTCGAAAAACAGTGATACTTCATACTTATATAATTGTCTGCTTCTTCGCTACATGCATTAATGACAGCTATATAACGGGTTATGAAGATCACAGCGCCATCATTAAATAATGACAGCAAATAGATGAAATTGTGGTACAAGCCAAGCCCATATGTCTATGTTTCTACTGGATTACACTAACATAGTGTTAATTCCAGAGATATCCACGATCTACGGAAGGAAGCGATCCAAAAATGCTTGTAGAACTTTGGGCTTAGCTTACACATAGATTTCTTCCTTTTCCGTTCCTTGGTTTGAGTAATATTTCCTGCAATTATTGAATGACGCCGCTCCTGTCTTCATTAATTTACGTGCAGAAAGAAATTTCGCAAATAATTCTTTTTCTAGTGATGAGATCTAATAAAATTGAATTTATTGATTATTCGATATTAGATGAAGAAAGTTGCAGGGTTTCATTTGCACCGAGTCCTCTCTTGCATTTTCATATCAAGTAACTTACATGCGTTATTTTATTATTGTACATACTTTACTTTTTCTTGTGAATGAGAAGCAAATTGATACTTAATATTCGAAATTTACAGACCAACGATGTGGAGTAAAATGCACTGCTTCCAGACATTCTTACACATGGTCCAAATGGTGCTGTCCTATTTCCTAATGTTGATTTTTATGACTTACAACGTTTGGCTGTGCATAGCAATAGTGATGGGTGCAGGTATTGGATATTTTCTGTTTGGTTGGAAAAAATCTGTCATAGTTGATGTGACTGAGCATTGTCATTAATATATGGACAAGATCCTGACTTCAAGCCTTACTACAGAAATTAACTCAAGGAGAGTATCTGGATACGAAAAATAATTCTAGAGTTTCAAGGTGAAAAGAGGCCTTACGAAATGTTTCAACTCTAAGAATTATTAACTCCAATATTTAATGTAGTGCACAACTCTACAGGATATACACTAAGATCATTCAGTCTTCAGTTAAGCCAAATTCAATGCTCCTCTTGATATAGAAAGTGTTTTAGTTGAAAAACTGCAAGTGTTTGGAATACACCTTTACAGTTTATTTATGCAAAACAGCAATTGTTAAACATTTAAAACGTTATTGATAATCAAGTTCTTCATACAAATGTGGTTCATATGCGAACCAGTTTTTTTGCATTATATTATACAAATATAAGAAAAATGGCTGTAAATATCAATAAGAATATAACTTCGTTGATACATACAAAAAAACCATTAAAATAAAAAGTTAAATGTTTCTAAAATTTTTACAATATTTTTTTACTGAATTTATTATACCCAGTTCTCTGTTGTAATGATACTCTTTTTTTCTGTAGGTAGGCATGAAATATGTATTATTGAAATTTAGATCATATATTGTCGGAAGTATTATCAGTTTTTAAGCGCTAATTTTAACATTTTTATATAAGTAGTCCATCAACTGTAATGGAACATTTATTTTAACTTTTGACAATTGATTATAGACTAAGAAACATTGCAAATAAACTGTTACAACTGGAAAATAAGCTTTTAACCTGTTAAGAATGATTGTAGATACTAGATATATGAACAATTCCATTATCAGTTAAAATAATTTATTTAATGCCGCTATTTATCAAATATTTTTTCATAATGATTATATATTGAAGGTTATGATTTATATACACCAGAACTTCCCAAACTGTTTTTCCTCTTTGACCACTTGCCATGTTTTGGGTAGACCTCCTGCTTAGCTGAATTTCTGAAAATTCATCAACAAACGTGTTTTTGACAGCTGGTATAGTGCTATTCACTTTTAAAGTTTTGAAAGTCTTACTGTTGCGTGAAACTTTAAAAGAACATATTAAATTTTATACATTTATTGATTTGATTCAAATTAAAACGAACCACATTAAAATTTAGTTTCTGTTGCGTAACCAATTTTCTACCATTTGAAAGTGTATTGCCACCACAAAGCGAATAGCTCACTACTACTTTCACTATTTTATTAAATTTAGATATGTAATTGGGTGTAACGAATAGAATAAAATCCATACTTCCATGCTAATATTATATTACGAAAATAAGTTTGCATACAAAACAGTAGTCAGTCTGTTTGTTACGTTTTCATATAAAAGCTAAACAACAAATCTATCTGTGTATGTGATACAATGCCATTCATGGAATGCCTAATTAAAGTCACGACCTGCTTAAAGAAGATCGTTTATCGTAGAGCTCCATTTACATCTCCTGGATCACCAATTCTTTTTTCACTGAGACCCTGGTTGATCCCTAGGAGTCGATATGAACCACTGTTCGTATCTATAATATATACTAAAGACGAAATATGTATAATCCGGAGGTGTACGAATTCTCATTTTTTGGATATTTCAGTAATTAGAATTTTATGTGAGGGGTGGAACTAATGTTTTCTGCATATTTCCAACCTTAGAAACAAGATTAGTTTTGAATTTTGCGTATTAAACATCTGAGGAGGAAAACTAAAGTTGTTCGCACGAAGATTGAGGTAGTTAAGGCATGTACGACAAAAGCTTAGTGCAATGAGCGTATCACACAAATAAGTTTTCATTATACCTTCATCATAATCTCTGTTCTATAAATTTCGTGCCAAATCCCAAGAGTAAAACTCGCCGTGTTTTTAAGGTAACAAAGACAAGTCCAACTTCTTATTTATATGTCAAAAATATAAAACAACTATTTACAATGTACAATTCTGATTGTTTGAATACATCTTTGCATTATTGAAATCTGCATTTTTCTGAATACAGTGAACAGAACATCTATATCTATATTATTCAATTTACTTATAGTGTTCTTTCGAACTGAACGAAGTGATTTATGTAAGTAAACTCAGTTAGATCAGTTTAAACGGTCGTTCTTTCGTTTTCAATCAGTTCCCCCCTCCACAACTTAAAAGTGATCGTAAGTGATTATTCTGAATGCAAATTATCTTCTATGCAAAGTTAACCTCAAAATTTGAAGTAAATTTTTACACAGATATGATGAAAATGAGCGCATTCTTTCGGGCATTCAGTGAATGAATGTAATCTGATTGCAAAATCACTCTCACTTCAATCAGTTGTATCAGTACGAAAGAACACTAGTGACATTGATCAATCAAATCATATGAACTGTCAAATAAGCTTGTCCATGTCAACTAGACATGACATCTGAAGTCATTACATACCTGATTATAGGTGTGTATATATCGTGCCTGATTAGATGTATTCAAATATAAGGAACATTATCCTGTTTTTCAATCCAATTAAATGAATTGAAAGAGTTCGCCTAAAGTTGGTGCATTCTGAAGAAAGCTAAAATTTTGGATATATTTATTAACGTCATTTACTTTATTCATAGTTTGTCCGTTGTTATTTTTACTTAATGTGAAAATAATTTTATGGTATCTTAAATATTTTATGTTGAGTAGCATTATTAATGATGAAAACAGTTTTACATATAGGTATATATATATATATATATATATATATATATATATATATATATATATATATATATAATATATATATATATATATATATATATATATATATATATATATATATATATATATATATATATATATATATATATATATATATATATATATATATATATATATATATGTATATAATGAATGTGTTGAGTAGAAGTGATTTGTTAAACTGAAAAAGAAAACATGATACAAGTATTGAAAATAATCAAATTGATGAGAAATATATCTCCCTCCATAACAATTTTATGGTATGATAGTCATTGTAATCATCAAAATATTTAATCACAATTTTCAGCTAGTTAACAAATTGCCAACATAGTTACGGTTTCGAGAAGGTGACTCACGATATACATTCATATTTATATTATTTACTAGTAATTTTTTATATCTTGTTACTATATAAAGTGAAATAATTAAAAAATATAATTAATGCTAATATACTGGAAATTTTGTTTACTGCCTTACAATAAAGACACAATATAACAAGCATTCCTTGTAGTGATATTAAAAAAACATTCTTAAGTTTCACATTTTAAAATTTACTTCAAATGTGTGGGATCAATGCCCAATATCAAGAGTATCTTTAAGACTGATACAACTGGAAACATCATGTAGATGATGTGTTTTGTATTTAGAGACCACTAGATACATTTCTTACATTCATAAATTTGCTTTATAGTTCTCTTGAGAAACTGCTGAAAAATCTTAACACAGTTTGTTTTTTTGTCCTTGTAGTAACAAAAATTATCAACAATATCTCTTTCAATATATTCAGCAAACCTACATTCACAGACACCACTCATTCATCAAAATAGTGTCCAATTTTAAAAAATAAAATTAAGTGTATTTCGTTATTTGTTTACTTTCAGTCCAATTATATAAAGAAGCTAAATCTTTCAAATTAAAAGCAAGAAATAACAAATATCAAGAATCATTATGCGCTAAGCTAATCATTGAAAAACATAAAGAATTATATAGTTGATGGAATCCATCGTTACTACGTGATAATTTAACATGATGAACTAAAACAAAACTTGAATTTACTACGTTTATTATCATGATAATAAACGTAGTAAATTCAAGTTTTGTTTTTGTTCAACATAAAAAATTGTTATTTAATCATATCTTTCCAGATGTAATTATCAAGTAAGATCCCAAATTCACAGTATTAATTATATTCCAGCAGTGATAAAATATTGAACAGATTAGCCATGCATAAAGTATGAACAATAAGTATGAATATTTAGTCAATAATAGACAACCGATTGGTGAAAAAAGTAGCGTATCCATTGTAGTGATTGTGATGGTTTTATATCCTCCTAAGACTATTGAAAAAATATGTTAGTTTTTATTTTATTCTGTTTGAAATGATAAAAAACTTTACAACTTGTAATATTTATTTCACATATGAACAAATACAAATAAAAGTAACATCATAAGAAAGGGTACCTACAGCACCTAGTGCTTATTGAAATAAGTATTAATGCAAATTGTCAAAAAAAATCTATTAGGTGCTTTTTAAGTAAAACCGTATCTGTCAAATATTACTTAATAACAAAAAATATTAACAAACTCTACACTTACAGTGTTATACTCTTTAATGAACTGGAATTCAAGCTGATTATGATATATTTGTTTCAAGCATTGAACATAATTAAACTCTAAATTATATGAACTACAATTTTTTCACGTACCCATGAATTGCAAAATTAGTCACTAAAGATACGGTCATAGCCCAAAAATCATCTAATATGCAAATGGCAAAAAAAGTGACAAGCAGAATTCAACGAATTTATGAAATTCGAGTATTCTTATTCAACTGTTGATCTCCTTCGGAGACAAAACGTTTGCGGCCCCTATTGGGCATATTCTGAATAATATTCTCAGTCAAGAATCCAGTCTTTTGACAGCGACCAACAAAACGTTCCAAAATAAAGTGGGCACGAGGAACATCCATTTCAATATCAGGTAGATCGTCAAATACACGCAGAAAACCTCTTTCCATCTGTTCAGGAGTTATTAGGATTGCTTCATCCAAAGATTTCAGCAATTTACATAGTGCTTCCTCCTTCTCCTCTTTGTTAGCTTCCATTGCCATTATAATGACTTCATATACCAATTCATGGTGAAAATGAGGTACTTCCAATCCACGTAAACATCGAGAAGCTTCTTCAACATCTCCAGAACACAAAAATTCTTGAAGAAGTAGAGTCATTTGTTTTGTTAGGAGCTTCACGGGCCTTAAAGCTCCACCAACTCCCCAAACATTATGAAGTCGTATCAGTCCATGTTCCATGGACAGTAGAGTATTAGCTCTTTCTAGTGCAGCTTGAATTTTTTCATTATCGCTTTTTTCTTTGGTGGTAGCAATAAATTTAGGAGGAATGCAGTCATCTGCAACAGCACGAGCTATAAAATTTCCAATAATTGTTGGTGCATCAGGAATGTCCAAAATAAGGTCATCAATATTAGCCAGAAGATTTTCCAAAGCTTTCATTATATCTGCCATAGAAACACAGTCGTTGAATAAATCAGAAATCAGAATTGAAGTGAGTTCCCGATGAGATGGTCTATGATCCATAGCCATCTCTATGGCCTGTTCAACAACAACATCTCTTCGGTTTTTGGGTATATATTCCTCAATAGCAATTGCAGCTTCATGGGTGTCACCATTTTCAAAGTACTCTAATATAATTGGTTCAAGTTTTCTCTTTATTTCTAAATTAGGCTCATCAGGAACAACAGCTTTCAACATAATATCACCATTATTCATGTTTTCATTGTCAAAATTAGGATCGTCTATATCTTCATAGGTTTCCATGAGTTCAGAACCAGGCAGACCCCAAACTCCTTTTCCTCCAGCACCCTTCTTTTTTGGCAGACCTCGACCATATCCATTTCTAGAACGTCGACTATTTTTCCAAGACCTTGGAGAGTGTATATAACCAGAAGCCATGACAGCATCTTTACTCTGCCTAATAACTTTTTTGGGCTTACGTCTAAGAAGGACATCACTAGTACTAGCAGTTTTAGTAGATAATTCATCTTTAACTTCTTTATCAATATCTACATCAATATCGTTCTCTTCTCCTACTTCAACCTCAATTTCATTCTGTTCAAGAGCCATTTCGCCCCAAAAGGAGGAAAAAACCGAAGTTAATTATGATCCAGTAGAACAAAGATGAATGAAACAAATTTAGATCTTTTTCCAACAGTAATCTGTAACAATAGATTTTATTTAAAATAAAAATACCGGAACCATGTGCAACATAAACATATTCGATAGTCGCCAACGTGACGAAAGGTTAATCAGTAATAAGTTCAATCTGGATTGTTGTTTTACTGAATTTCATGTCGATGACATAACTATTTGTTGTAAGACATATGGAATAACAGACTACGTAATCACAATAAGCTGAAACTTCCTTCTATTCGATTAAAAGATATACCGCCGTATAATCTAATTCTAAAATTACCTTACGGTGTAAACAAAACAATAACTAGACGTGAAATAACAACGTGATAAATTATAGAATACATCTATTCCAATAATTGATTAGAAATAATACACATCGTTATAACACATACCTTTGAATAACCTTTTCAACAGATTTCTATTAAAAATATGGCAAACAAATGTATCTATAACTAGAAACACTTCGAGAACCTTTTTTACGCATCAAACAATCACTTTACTCAATCCTGTCCTCCATAACAAAGTAGCTCATTTAAAACGTTCTACACGTTCAACATCAGCTGTCTCTCTTATGTTGTTTCTTTATATTTTTTTAAAATGAGACTTACCTACACCGTGTTTGTAATAACATTCCATATAAAAAGATTAAGAAAAACTCTCATCATTTTTTGTTTTAATACCTTTTACTTTGCTTTGCGAAAGCAGAGTGGACAATATTTATTTCAGAGAAATAACCTTCAGTTAGTGAAATATATACAGTGCGTTGAAGAGAGATATAAAATCAAATATCAAATAATATACTATACATGCTAGTAATACTTGTTGAAAATATAGAATGTTTTTGTTTACATGAATAATTTTAAAATATCGCATACCTATTATAAATTCAATTCTCAAAAAATTAGAAAATGGATGTTATTCCACTTTGTCTGCTATTGAAATTAAATAATTTTCATTATTTATGTAATGGTTGCAACTATCAAATACCTAGGTACATTAAAACTGAAATTAGTCATTCCATGATAAATAGATTTGATTAATTAATCTAATCTAAGGAATATTTTACAGTTACTATTATCACTTTTATAGTTTACATCTAAACAAGGTACCTAGTTTTAATACTTTGGAGAAATAATCAGCAACCCAACAAGAGCAATTGTCAGTATTTTTCTCAGTGAAAATTGATTAAGTCTGAGCTGAGATTAAACAATTAAGTATTTGTGTTGAAACAGTAGCAATTATGATTTTTCAATATAATTATACAAATAATTTCATTGATTTAAATATTTTTGCAGAAGACAACGTATGATGAAGCTGACAAAATGTTTATAAATCAGAAATAAAAAATACAGGTTATAATAACAAAAGTATCAATGAATATTTTGAATTACAAATACCTCATAAATTAATCAAAAACTATTTATTTTCGTATTCTTATTTACTCTTTTCAATCTCATGGAATGGAACAAACTTCCAAACTGGTCAATTTATTTTCCTATAAACAAAGAATATCTACTGGAAACAATTAAAACGTAGTAAACATTCTCTATATTTGTATTATTACGCTCTCCTACTCGCACTCATTGATAACTTTTTTTGCGGCCCAGTAGAATGTTTTAAGAAATGAAATTCAGTTCTGCTACATGCTTGAATGACACACATGTTTAATCCATCAGCAGGACCCTTCGCCACAAATAGGCTTTCATTATTTCAAATTAATTTTTATCAAAATATCAGACTCCCTGATAAGATTTTTTACTACTTTCTACCCCTCTGAAGCATTTATCAGATCAGCAACAGACAGATTAATTAAGGTACTTTTTTAATACCATAACACAACTTACAAGATTTAAACAATGAATTATCTTTATTAATGTCCGTTTTAGCTGTAAAATGAGTTATATTGTCGTCATCATGACAGAAATGTTTATAATAATTTCACAAATACATAATGAACACACATATTTATTTGGATCCATCTGATACAACTGTAGTTAGGGATCAGTGTAGAAAGTTACAGCAAAAGATAAGTTCATAGTTATATAATATAAAATTTGTAAATTTTCAATAGTATAAGATCAAAATATAACATACACAATAGCGCCATTTTAATGTGACTGAGTTATCAAGTTACAAAACATGCATGCTAATGAAAATTGTTTTTAGAGAAAGTGTAACGTTTTTTTGGCCTGGTGTAGAATGGACTGAGTATGCTTCGGCAAACCTCAAAAATAGTGAAGAAAATATTTCATTCTATTTACCTACTACATAGATAATATATTGTTAATATATAAGCTATAACTAGTAATCACAGATAGGTTGCATAGAAAAAGCGACTGACAGATTAAAGATTATATAAATTCACTCATTTACAACAATTATGCCCTTGAAATTTACAATTTGGTCCTCAGAAACAGTTACGCATCAGCGACTTTGATAAAGGAATGTTCACAGTTCACGGTATATTTACAAAGTCCTTTTATTCTAAATAAATTATCATGTTTTCATGTATAAATCTGGATATATATTTTTATCTAATTTACCACTACAATTACTTTTAAATATCTGAACAAAATTTCAATTTTATAAGAACGAAATAAATGAATATCGTATGGTCACAATATCTTTATCCAATTCAAAAAGACTCAGAATTCTCAAATACTCAAAAATAAGAATACTTATCTAATAAGAATTGAAGAGTCTTCACCAAATGAAATTTGTGAATAATTTGAGAAAATGTAAATTTTCATCAAATTATTATTTTCAGATCTCAAGTTTTTCGGAGAACCCTAAAATCTAGACGTAATTAAACAATACACTGAAATAACTGGGTAATACAATGGCTGATGAATACTTTCGGATTTCCGAAAGTTAGTTTTTTTATTAGTTAATTCACTCAATTTTATACACTGTTTTGTTTGAAGTAAATTTTTGACACCATATATATCTATATCTTGGAAAGAGAGTGAATCACACTGATAAACAAAAGTTATTTAATTAAAAAAAAAGTGTTGAAATTGTTCAAAATTTACTAAACTAAGGTCCCAAACATTCTTCAAATATGACTAAAAATAAATAATCGAAAATAAATTTCTTGGCATAAATACTCAGCTTTGAAGTATATTAAATCCTTTGGTACTAAAAATTATGGAAAAAGTATGTTTGTGCCAATATCAAAACTTCTCAAATACAAACAAACCAATAAAAAACATTGAGCAATTCTTGACCAAAGTTTCATATGACAAATTCTGGATGAAGCGTAAATAGCTTCAACAATTACAATCATGAACAAATTAACTTACATAATTAAAAAAGCAACTTCTTATAAATTAATAAAAACAATCACCATTTTATTGATATACTATGAACTATGGGATTCCATACTTTCATATGCATCAAAATATGTGAACATCTGAAGAAAATTGAACCCAAAATTCTCAATAAACAACTCCATTGGTGATAGATCAATTGAAGTCTTTAGAAATTCAGAAACACGAAAAATTTTGATATGATAAAGTTAAAACCTTAGAAATTAACAAAATTATAAAAAAATTAGTATATAATAATATACTATTGCAAAAAAGACTGTTTCTGTATCCGATCTTTGTTGAAATATTCAATTATTTCAGATTCACTAGCAAATTATGCTAATTCAATAGGCTCTAATAAAGGATTTAATAAATGATAAGTATTGAAAAAAATTTCCACACCACTATATTATTTATTATCAATGATGTTATCTTCTGAAAAGCAAAACAAGCAATTGATAAAACTGTTGAAATTTCTTCCCTTTTTTTATGAGACCATTCACTTCACAACAAAATGAAATACTTTAATTACTTGAATATATAAATGAATAAAACATAAAATGGATTTGATTTTACATTTATCAAAAACCTACCCATACACATTCCATAAGTATTCACAAAAGTAGTTCTCGGTGAAAAATAATTGAATAAATTTAATCTCATTCATTCCTACATTGATTATTACTGAATACTTTAGCACAATAATATTATTAAAATAAATAAGGGAATACCATTAAATAAAGCACAAAATGACAGATATCATGAAATATTAAAAATTAACTCATTTAGTAAGTAGCTTTAAAAACTTATTAATCAAATATTTGCCTCCCACGTAGAAAAATTTTCTGTACCAACTTCACTTATAAACTAAATTATGTAGTATAAGCAGTAATATTATTATTATTTTCATTTGAACAAATATAATAATCTACAATCACTTTTGATTAATAAAAAAATCATACACTGGTAAAAACATTAGTGTAAATACGATTAATTGCTTTAAATGTTACACATCTTATATAGAAGAATGTTGAACATTAAAAGCAATAAACATAACAACAATGTGTTGTTAAAGCGAAGTGTAATCAAATTAATTTATCTTAACTTTTCCAGGTTTAGAATTTACTACAACTATACTCGCCTTAAAGTTTTTTCAAAAGTACATGAAACTCCTTGCATTCTTTACTATTATATGGGTTAATAATGAATTTTGTGAAACAATTTCTTTCAATTTTCGAAAAATTTAATTAATTCAGCTTCACAAATTCTAACATTGTGAATATGAAAAATGAAAGGGACAACTGAATGTTTTAATAGTTGGACACTCAAGTTAGAATAAGTTGCTCTCAACCTCATATTTTAATTGATACTTTTGTTCAACAATAGGTTATATATTGTAAATATACGTTCAGGTAGAGCTATGCTTCCGTTTACTTTGATAAGTTCCTCATTGCATGTGATTCAACAAAGTAAAACTAAGTAACTAGAATGAGTGTTATGATGTTGAATAAGTTACAAAATATATTAATTGTTGATCATCTGTCCAGTTCACACAAAGCAGTAATTTTCAAATTTCAGTTTGATCCTGCATATAATTTTTAAATGTATTTAAATAGTCTTATTATAGAGTAAATAATTTAAAACAGTCAAAACATTTTTTTTCTTACTGCTGTGAATCTGTCCATGTATACTTCATATCCATCAATATCAGACAACTGCTTAACTTCAAATAAATTTCCATCAAGAGATAGATTAGCAATTTTTGAATCCCTCAGGATTTTTGAACAAATTGCAGATATTTGAAGACAATTTTCTTCTAACCTCAGTGTTCTTAATCGTGGACAATCTGCTATCTGTGGAGAAATGAATGTGATTTGGTTTTGATTCAAGTTAAGTTCAGTCACATGTAGACCTGATACATCTGACGGAATTGATTCTATTTCATTTTTTGATAAATCCAATAAATCCAAGTGCTTTAATCCACAGAACATTAATGGAAATTCTTTCAGGTGATTGCTACCTAGGTAAACTTGTTTTAAATGTATTAAATTTGACATACTTCTTGGTAGCGAGCTCAAATTATTATGTGAACCATTGAATGTCTCAAGTTTTGTTAAAGCTCCAATACAATCTGGTATTTTAGCTAGTTTATTCCTTTGTAAGTTCAGGTGTTTGAGTTGAGTAAATCTACTGATTTCTTCTGGCAATAGCAGAAATTTATTTTCTGATAAATCTAAAGTTCTTAGATTTCCTTCAAGTTGTCTGAAAGCAGGTGGAAATTCAGACAATTTTCCTTGAGATACCTTCAAGACTCCTGTTTTTTGAGCAGTTTCGATATGTTGTTTCATACTAGAATTTCCCATGATTATCTTTGTGTATTCTGAAAAATAATCATTATAATAAAGGAAAAGTTGCTAGGTTTAAGGTAATCACCTGATCGTTTGATTGGAAAAAAGGTAAATTTACAGTAGAGTTGGGGCTTGTGATATCATATTAATTTGGTGGTTTAGTGATTGCAATTTTCGTTTTCATTTGATGACTGCACGAAACATTTTATTTTGTCAATTTTAGCTATAATATAATCCTTTGTATAGATAAAATCAAAGAGTAGGTTATAAGTTATAATGAAAGATGTGGAGGTGGTTATAATCACAATTAATTCTATGGGCATGCGAAAACGAATTTACATTTAGTACGTCCTCTCCTGACATAACTACAAAAGCTAAAGCTCTATTCAAAACAAATCGACCGAAATGTGATCCATATTCTTGCGAGGATGCCATGTCATGCCGATTACAATTTCTTGGAAAATCAAATAATAAACAGAAAACTTGACTAATCATCCATTTATCATCATTAGGTTAACATCCCATATTATTGAGCAATAAATATGGAGTCTTATAATCTTTATACTTAGTACAATTTAAGATGAAATTTAAGTCCTAAATATTTTTTAAATAAATTACATTACTCAAATATAAAAAAAAAAATTTAAAAAAATGCGATTATTTGAATTCTTCAGCGGAAAAGGATTCGAAGGATTTAAAAGTTTATATTTCTAAATTAAATTTCTTATTGGTATTGGCTCATATTCACTATGTATAATATAAATATATCATACATAAAGTTACATACCTAATCCTCGAAATAAAGATGAATAAACGTATAAGACAATACCTATGTGTTACTAGTACCTATAATAACATCAATTTTTAAGTAGAGTCATCATATAACTAAAAAACAGTTTTAAATACTATCTAGATAAATTTTTGAATTCAAACCTCAATTTTCTATTAGATTTTTCCGGAAATTTCTCATAGTTTTCTGTATTAATGTATCGCTTTCATAAATCACATTTTTCTAAGATTTCAAATATTTGCAATAAATATTTTTTAACTTATGTATTTTTAATTTTTTTTTCTAAGAAGCTTCGAGAACTCATGAGGAGATGGTTCAATAGATTTTTATTCAATATTGTCCGCATTAATCCATATTTTCTATATACCTACACATCATATACAGATATCGCCATTTATTTATTTATATTTCAATCTGGTAATTTTATTCAATAGGAAGTGGGACATAAATATGATCAATTCCAAGACACAGTAGTAATTATTGATACTACTAAAGAATATTGACTTGAATAATATAAATATAGGAGTGTACCTAATCTAGCATTCAGACCAGCATTGTAATCTATAAATAAACTGCGTTTAAACAAACACATTCTTACTTTATTTTAAATTATTCTTTCATCACGCCTACCGTTTCGTCTTTTTTTGTAGTTATCGGAAAATTTTGCTCAGCTGACAACAGCGCACCTACTCATGGGTGAACGATCGATAGAAATTTGATTGAAGAAATTTATAGTGCATGCACCCTAGATGTCGCCACAAAATCGGTGTTTTCAATAATTCTATTCTGGAGTTTCCATCATTTATCCCAAATATGCATTTTAACAAAAATCCTAAATTTTTCTTCGTGATATTGAGATAAGATGTAGTGCCACAAGTGAACGGTGCAATGGATAAGTGATGCCATTTAATGGATTTTCTTGAATATGACATCAACACCAAAATCAGTTAAACATGTCCAAGGTAAGTACAATTTGATATTTATTCTAGTATTATTCAGACAAAGTAAAGTCAAATTGAATCCTTCATAGATCACGAAAATGTTCATTGCCTTCTCTCCAAGGTGTTCATTATCTGCTGTAAGATTAATTATATAAAATGAAGTATTATATGAATCTACCTTGTCAGCATCCTATAATCTAAATATGAGTTATTTGATATTGAGAGTTGACTCTAAGTTGAGAACCAAGACATTTATTGGGAAATATTTATTTGCCTAGTGTCTAATCCGGGCTAACTACCTACTGCATTTATTATGGTAGTGCTAAACAAAAAAACAAATTGGTAATATTGTTGCACAAACACCAATCTTCTCATTGAATGGTTGCATACACTGAAAGTGTTAGGTATTACAGTTCTCGACTTTGAAAATCCTCCTGAATCATCATTCAAGAAATGAAATCATGAAATGTGGGAAGCTTGATAAGTGGAAGCTCAGGAACTCAGGATCCTCATTAGGCTGTCAGTATTGGTCTTGCCATTCTGATTTTCTTAACTTCCTAATTAGAAAAGAATTACCATATTCATAGTATGTAGTAGGCATTTTAGTTGTACCCTTATGATCTCATATAGAAAGTTGATGGAATTGTTACATAAATTCAGAACATGCCAGATGTCGGATTAATTAGTGTGTTTTGGCTAATGGCCCTACGAGGTATTTAGCATTGAAATCATTACCCACAAGAAAATATTTCGACTTGAATCATATATAATCTCCTCAATAATTTTGAGGGAACATTAAATAATCTCTGAAAACCTTTCAATTCTTATGAATTAGGTACTTAATATCAGGATCAATATTTTTCAGACTGAAAATTGTCTTCAATCCTACTTCTGTATTTGTTAGTGCAACCTGTAAAATAATATACAAATGTACAATTAGACAATTGCTTTTGAAGTATCAGCTTCTGAATCGTACAGTTAAAATACATTATGAACCACACAAAATGTTAGCTTTGTTTTCAATGCACATATTAGTTACTCTCCAAGAAAATATGGCACCATATATCCAAATGAATTTAAGAACAAAAGAAGTAATAAAGGTGTATTCTTCATTAGTATATAAAATGTGGGTACTTTGTAACTGAACCCAGTAATATATTCTACATTTAATTAACCCATTAACGCCCAAATTAATTTTTTCCTTAATAAAGTGATGATATTCACAAATCTAAGTTATAAGGGTCTCCAAATATTGGTACTAGATATGAAAATTTTGAATTATTGCTGAAACTTAAAAAAAAAATTGTGTCTTATAAATAGGACGCTGACCATTCAGGAACATAAAATAAAAAAAAAATAAAGAAATAAAAAATTTATAGTATATAGGTACGCTTCACAATACTACTTAAACCTAAAAAATAATATGAAATATGTGAAAACAGCTTGTACACAACATTACATTACATTTAGTACAGGAGGTCAAAGGTTTTCCCGAACAGTTTGACACCTGGCCTCGCCTCTGCTCTGATTGTTTCTCTTTCCCAAAAAATGTCCTTTGCCATCATACCTTGAGCTATGGATCACTTGTGCTCTTGAGGTGCTTAAAAAAGAAAATGGTCTACCCTTCATTACCCTCTTCCCATGTCCTAACTTCAGATATAGGTAGTAGCAATCTGACGCCGAAAGTCCTTTATGAATTATGAATTGTTTCCATGTTCCTATTTGCCTATATAGTACGCACGAATCTACAAGTGCTATATCAACAATTCTATTGAAAAGACACCAGTACCATTTCTTTCCTCTAAAAGCAATTGAGTGTTTTTCAAGCAGCCAGTCATGGTGATCTACAGCTGCCATATAATGGTTATATGGACTTAACAATAATATCATCATCCAAATCATCCTCATCTGTTAACTCATCCACTTCAGGAGGAAGGACAAGAATATCTCTCACATTTTTCAGAAAAACAATACTACATAGCTTCTTCCGAGGTTTTAAATATGTAATTTTGTGGGCTCATTTCATTACCTAGAATGAAAACATAAAATGCATCTGTGCCCAGCGTCCTGTTTATAGTACACAAAGTTTGTAAAGGTACTACCTAGAGCAATAGGAAAAAATACAAATCTGTTGTAAAATCATTATTTCTAAATATTCAAAGAAAAAAAAATAGAAAAGAAATGCACTTACCGCTTAAAAATATCTGGATTTGGCTCAAATTTCAATAGTAGTGTAAAGAGAGTTTTTTGTGTGTGCGTGCCTTTTCTTGAGGTTATTCACTTGTCATTTAATGAAAAATGTAACACTCAAGATTTATTCATGCAACCCTTATAATGAACAAATAGAAGCTATGAAGTTCGTGACTGATTCAAACTCCATCTATGTAAAACTTCCAGAAATATTGTATGTCCTATAAATATGAAGCTGAGCGCTAACGGGTTTGACCAAGCTAGTTAGTTGAGTACGTTAGGTTCACTGGCTAGTATTTGGGAGGTCTCGGGTTCAAACCCCGGGGCCGACTGGTCTGCCATGAGTTTTTTCAGAGGTTTCCTCATGGTAATGTAAGTCACTGCTTGCAAACTTATAAGGCGAATGCTGGGCCAGTATTAATCCTCTGAACCCTACCCACACTTCATATGTTCCATAAATATCCCGTCTCACCTATCCTTAATGCACTTGTACATACAAATGTATCCTCTGATCTGGCTGAAGGAGTTAATCCCAAACTCAAGCTGGCGCCTCCCTGACACATACTTCAGGGAGGAATGAAACACGTGTGTTTCCTTTCCTTCCTTAACGGGTTAAGGAACATATTAATTTTACAATTGAAAGTTATCAACTAACTTAAGAAAGTTAATAATTTGTGAAATCATTATGTAAACCTACCATAAACATTGAATAATTTAAAAACTATTACTTATAGTAGCGGTTTCATTGACACTTATGTATTTGGCGTGCATGAAGATTTCCTGCTTTTGAAGTTTTTTTTCTAAATTTATTTATTAATCCTAATCTAAACATTTTTGAACTAGTTTTCTTGTATTAGTATAGGTATTAAAGAAGCCTGCCATATTCAAAATAAACACAATTAAATGATTGAAGGAGATTTTTTAAAAACGGCTGTAGAATATAAATTAAGTAGTTATTTCATGATTAGTACGTTTTTCGGTTGTAGAATTAGTATTTTTGTTCTTTATGATACAATTTTTCTAATTAACAGTTTGCCAAAGGAAAAAAAAATTTTTTGTATCATAAGAAGTAATTAAGACAAAGCAAGTTTCTCAGGTTTTTCAAAATCTTTGATTAGGTGGGATTTCAAAATGCAGTAAAAATTTTTTGAGAAATTGTGTACATTTTTAAAATTTTCTAGAATCTTTACATTATTTTTAAATTTTAAAAGTTTTTGCCAGTTTCCTAACTAATTTAGTGATTGATGTTTTTGGCAGTGGCTTGTAAATATCAATAAATTGTGTTTCTCTAAATCAATCATTTTTGTAAAAATTTCTAAATTTTGAAAAAATTTTTGCATTATTCAAAGTAATAATAATTGATTATCAATCAATCAATCAGAGACAAATGAAACTGATTGTATTTGATGCTTGGCCAACATTAAAGACAATTTTATTATTTGCATATGTCGTGTTTTAAATAGAATTTTGCGTTAGCGATTTAATTATAGAATACCGAGTTATAGTCATCATTATTTTTTAGTTCGTCCAATGTGATACAGAACGAAAGTCTGATTTTTTTTTGTAAAAAACTGTAATCGTTAATTTTTAGTGCGATTCGTTAAACAATACGTGGAAGAAAGTGCCGTGTTTCTAATTAGATTAATTGTGATTTTCAAGAGTATACTTATTTGATTATTATTGTGCAATAATATAAGTTACGACCAAGACAAATATAAAGTGAGGTGAATGAAAGTTCATTGAAGGTTCTGTGCCATATAAATGCGTATCTATATCAAAAATCTTCGAAAATATTCAAGTTAGTTCTTTTTTAATTTGTCGTCAATTTAAAATTATTTATTTATGCTAAAAATATACTCGGAAATATTTTGAAAATTCTTTGTTTTCTTCATTGATTATAAAATTATTTCTATCACTATTATGAACAATACAGCCTACGGTTTTCAAATTTCAAGAGAAAATACTTATGTATGAATTTTTCACCTCAATTTAAAAATATTGATTTGTTCTGCCATATAAATTATTATTTTTTATCTACCTATTATTATTTTTATCCATCTATCTTTCTATGTATTCATCTATCTGCCGATGTATCTATCTGACTATCTATCTAGCTAGATAGTTATCTATCTATCTATCTATCTATTTATCATTCTATCTATCTATCCATCTATCTTTATATCAATGTATCTGACCCGGAAAACGTTGTTTAAATTATTAAAATGGCTATAAGAAAATATGGGTTGTTGATAGAAGGGTGAAAATTTAGAGTTGTATGTATTGTTTAATGCAATATCATAAAAAAATAAAAAATTTTTTCCAAAAAATTCATAAAAATGTTTGGGGGTATGAAAAATATATTACGACCTATTCTCAGACCGACTTTTATTATTTTCGATTGCCATCTTGCAACCCTATTGCGGATTGGAAACAAAAAATTTTGTCTAAAAAAATAAAATTAAGGGCTGGATCCTTAATATTTAGGGGGATGAAAAATAGATGTTGTCCGATTCGCAGACCTACCCGATATGCACACAAAATTTCATGATAATCGGTCGAGCCTTTTCAGAGGAGGTTAATTACAAACACCGTGACACGAGAATTTTATATATTAGATATATATATATATATATATATATATATATATATATATATATATATATATATATATATATATATATATATATATATATATATATATATATATATATATATATATATATATATATATAAATTTATATATATATATATAATCTTGTTTATAAAATATCAACAGTTTTTCTCAATTATTCTGATATATGGGATGACATTTCTGTGTACACAACATAGGAAATAACGTTTTGCCAAATATATTCCAGATAAACATATCAAATTTATATTTGTTCTACTAATCATCTGAAATCGAATTCAACCAATACATTAATATTCTCAGATAAAATGTCAAAATTCGTGTTAGTATTCATGGAAGATACGTTAACCTTTAACTTTTCTGCACCTCTTTTCACATTAATGCGAATGCTATATGTCAGGAGATAACAAGAAATTTGAAATCGAAATTTATTTCATTAATTTATAACCCGCCGATATTGTCTACATCTATTTGCTTCTGGACAGAAGTTGAAAAATTATTAATAATGTGTATTAAACGAAAACGATATTCTCAAATAGTGCGTCGGTAATTTGAATTCATATGTGATTATCACCATGACTACCTATGAGAATTTTTGTGTTTTTAAATCGAATACCAGAAAAAAATATAGTTTGGAAAAATTCAAGCTACTGCCCGATAAAAGAAGACCCGCCACTTTGATTGCAATCAGACTGACAGCAGAACCTGAGTATGTTGAAGGTAAGTGTGGGGATGACGGATGAGTATGGGTCTAGATCGCATCGCGACAAGAATGCATTTAAGTAACATGAATGCGCTTTCATACTAACAAAACGAAATACGCATGCAGTGCTGCCGGACTTCCGTAATTTTCCTGAGCTAGCAAAATGTTCAAATATTGAGGTTCTTGAGGTTATGAAAAGGAAAAAATTGTATAGAACTGTCAGGTGGAAAAAAATAAGTTTTTATAATGTAGATATTATGAGAACTGATAAAATGGAAACAAATAGTAATCATTTTGATAATTTGTGGAAACTATAAGTCAATATTGGGTGTTATCTGGAAATTAAATAAACAGAAATAAACAAGAAGAATTCGTTTGAAAGTTATATATAATTATTTAGATAATTTTCCGACTTGGTGTACAGCAATGAATGCAGAAATCGTCGGTCGCACATTTCCTTCTATTATTAAAATTATGATAATCAATAATATAAAAATTCATATGACAATTTGGCAACAATGGCCTAGATGCTGTCATGTCGTGTCGTGGAGATCTAGTCGGGCTTTAAAGATGAATGTCCTGTGCCTGTGATTGAACGCAAATTTTTAAAAAAATAAATACACTTGAAAATTATATTTGAAGCATTCTAATAACACACAAACAAGAAAGGATTCTCACAAAATCGTTCATATCTTTGTTTATATCAGTCTTTCTTTATTAGGGTTACCTAAGTTCTACTATGTTTGAAGGATATTTTAAGATAAACTTTAAAATTAAAATGTTAATCAGACGTGTTTAGAGGAATATATAATAAAATAAATGTTTAATATGAATTAATGAATGCTGCCCGTTAAAACGCAGCAACAGTAAATTTTCGCGGAAAGCACCCAACTGGATCACACCCACTATCAGGAAAGCTAGCCGAGAACTGAAAGACTTATTTTGGTTGAGTAAAAATGTTGGTAACGAGGGGTCTAGAGAAAATTATAAACATGCTAAAAAATACTATAACAGAATACTCACCGAAGCTAAATTTAAATTTAACGAAAAACTGATAAGCGAGTCTAGTAATAAACAAAAAACTGTATGGAATTTAGTTAATCAAGAAATTGGTAGGACTAGAAAACACAAAAATATACACTTGAATGTGGAAAATAAGGTATATACAGCTCCAGCAGATGTTGCAATTATTTTTGGAGATTACTTTGCTGACATTACTGAAGAAAGCCTACAATCTCACTTCGGTGATTCAATGTCAAAAGCATGTACTGTTTCTTCAATGGTTGAAAACACATTTTTCTTCAACCCGGTAACAACTGAGGAAGTCATTACAGTCATCAATGATTTGAAGAATAAAAATAGCACTGGTATAGACAACATCTCAACCAAACTCCTGAAATCTGTTCGCACTTCTATAGCATATTTGATCAATTTTTCTATAACTTCCGGTAAATTTCCCTCAATTTTGAAATTAGCAACTATCATTCCTGTTTACAAGAGGAATGATCCTGAGAATATAGCTAACTATAGGCCGATCTCAATTCTTAGTGTATTCTCGAAACATATAGAAAAAGTAGTGTACAATAGAATATGCAACTTTCTATCTAGATTTGACATACTTACCGAATTCCAGCACGGCTTTCGAACTGGTAAATCGACTCAATCGGCAGCTTGCAGCCTAATTGAGAATATTTACATCAATATGGATAAAGGAAAACAAGTTGCTGGACTCTTTTTCGACTTGTCCCGCGCTTTCGACTCCATTAATTTGGACTTCATTGAAAGCAAAATGTATAACTTGGGTTTCAGGGGAATATTCTTGGATTGGGTGTGTGATTATCTCCATCATAGACAAATGCTTGTTAAAGTGGAAAACAGTTTTTCTGAAAAGCATACCTTGAACATAGGTGTTCCACAGGGTTCAGTATTGGGGCCATTAATTTTTTTATTATTCGTCAATGATATGCCCCAACATATCAATACTGAACTATTGGCTCTGTTTGCTGATGATACTTCACTAGTGGTTACAGGTCGTAACCGTGAAGAATTAGTTATATCCACTAAAAAGATTATGGAATGCTTCGATAGATGGTGTGAGCAAAATTGTTTGATTTCAAATATCTCCAAGACAGAGTGTATATATTTTAATACGAAAAACACTCCAAACACTATCCAATTCGACATGAATGGAGCAAATATTGTATCCACTCGAACCACAAAATTTTTGGGTATACATGTAGATGAAAACTTACGTTTTACGGATAATATCGATAGCCTCAGTAAAAAATTGAATAAATCAAGATTTGTAATTTCACGTCTGAAGTTCTCAATGCCAACTGAGTCTTTGTTGACAGTATACTACAGTCTTGTATACAGTCATATGTCCTACAATGTCGTTCTCTGGGGAAATTCTGTAAACAGTGGAAGAATTTTCACCGCACAGAAGAGAATAATTCGAACTGTGTTCGGGTGATGTTCGGGTTATCTCCGCAGGAATCGTGTAGGCCATGCTTTATTTTTCACAAGATTCTGACTTTTCCATGTTTGTACATATTAAAATGTCTAATCCTCATCAAGGAGAATTGCCCGAAGTTTGTGAGGAATTCCCATTACCACGATTATCCTACCAGGAATGGTAATCTTTTGTATATCCCGAGACATAGTACAACAAAATTCGAGCGATCTCCCACATATCAGGGGATAAAATTCTTCAACCATTTGCCAGAGAGTATAAGAAACCTTAATAAAATTAGGTTCAAAAGCAGAGTGAAGTCAATACTTTCTTCCAGGGGCTACTATAGTATTGAGGAGTTCATGTCTGACTATAACGTGAAACAATTTGTTTGATGGTTTGAGTGTAGTGTTATTTTTGTTTTGTGTGTGTACTATATACAAATTTGTATGTCCTATATACAACTTGACTTGTCCAATACATATTTGTCGATGTCTGAATGGATCAATAAAATTATTATTATATTATTTATTATTATTATTATAATAAATAATGAAAATTTATTATTGATATTGTGGACAGAATTGACATCAATAAAATCGTGAAAGTCTGGTCTGAATTGAAACATCGTGGAATATTCATCAAGAAATGACAAAATTTTGAGTTGTACTATCTATGTATAGATGAAAATCCAAAACAGTATATCATTATCAGAAAAACACATGTACGATATTCACAATTTTTCTCATAATAATAATAATTGATACAATTAATGTATTTTTAAGTTTATCTTGAAATTAACCATCTCCATCACAACCTCTTGTATTTCGGGTAACTGATGTCTTTCGGTAACCTACCTAGCCTATCCCTTTCACCATAACAATTAATACCTAAGTATATAAGAAACTCCAAAAATTTTTAAAATTTAAAGCTCCATCTGCCAGATGCTTGGTACTCTTATTAAAATGATCACAACTGTATTTATATAAAAAATTTAATAAATAAACATTTTGAAAATTTTTATATTTTTTCTACTTTGTCATAAGCCCGTTATGTACTCTTGAAGTAAATAAATGACGTAAAAACAGAATTTATAAGCAGTGAAAATGAATATTTTACATTGAGAAAAAACAAATGAAACGTCGTTTTCAGAATGTTACAAGTGTGTGATAAATGATTGCGACATAATTCTTGATTATAATCACCATAAACCGCTAGAGAAGCCACCTGGAGGTACTCTTCCTTTAGTGTTAGGGATAACAGGTTCGTCGTATCCAATACCCAGTAAGGGATTTCCATCTGAAATTGAAATTATAAGACAATAATATAAAGTACCTGACATTTATGGTAATCTAGAATTCTACTGGGCGTTTAAAATGAGGAACTTTTTCAATAATATATACCAACGAGTAGTTGGTCAAAAGAATATTTGCACAATTTACATCAAAGAAGTAAATGGCATATATCCAGTACGCCTGTTAAAGACAATGTTTTAGTCCTTATAAAATCGGACAACCTTCCACCGTGTAAGTGGCAAATGGGACGTATAGTTGAGTTGCATCCTGGTGCAGACGGTTGTACTAGAGTTGCTTCAGTTAAAACTGCTGATAACAGTATACTTAAAAGGCCTGTGATTAAACTTTGTCCTCTTCCACTTGATGACAGTTAAACACTGCGTATTTAAGGTGGGAGGTATGTTGCGACCACGCAATATTATTTAATTTTTTTCTCAATAATAATATTTTCTAAATTTCCATTTTTTTTTCAAACAATTTATTTCTATTCCTTTTCAAATTAATTTCACCTAACATTAAGTATCATTTTATTCAGTCTTCCCCCGTATATGCCTTCAAATTTCTCCTTCATCGCTGTGCGCGGAAGACATATTATGTTCTGAAGACACATGTGAAAACAAATATAATACAAATTTTCAATTGCGACTAACTTGTGCTCCAGTGCGTTATATCTACTTCACATATTCTCCTCATTTTCAACATTTTCACCGTTTCGAACTTAAAGATTTTCCGGAAATAAGATTGGGGACAGTGGAACTCTGGTCAGAGTGTGAGTGGAACGAGTTTCGCCGATTTAAGAACTTTTATCCAACACCCAAGGTTGAGTCCGGCAATAAGGTAGGATTTGAAGGTATTTTTTAACAACTTTAAAAATTTATACAGTCCACTAAAGTCTCAATCCTCCATTATTTGGTCAGGGTAGTCGAGTACGCTGGCTAGTATTTGGGATGTCTCGGGTTCAAACACCGGGGCCGACTGGTCTGCCATGACTTTTCTGAGGTTTCCTCATGGTAATCTAAGTCACTGCTTGCAAACTTACAAGGCGAATGCTGGGCCAGTATTAATCCTCTGAACCCTACCCACACTTCCTATCTTCCATAAATATCCCATCTCATCTATCGTTAATGCACTTGTACATACAAGTGTATCCTCTGATCTGGCTGAAGGAGTTAATCCCAAACTCAAGCTGCACGCCTCCCTGATGCATACTTTAGGGAGGAATGAAACACGTGTGTTTTCTTTTTTTCCAATAATATATTCAAACCACTATGTCATGCTGGTGTCAAATGAAACCTCCTATATTATAAAATTTCATTACAAAAAATACCGTCTGACAGATCCACTAACATCACTGCTAGAAGAAGCTAAATAAAACGACCTATGTTTTATGTTAATAAGGTTAGTCTTGAACATTTATTAGATCGTGTTTTGTGGTCTGTTATTTGATGAAATAATTACTTACTCATTGCACGACTTGTTGACGGATTGACAGTGTTTTGGACGTATTTTATATTTATATATTTTTATTATATCAGACTGAATTGTTTGCGATTGTTTCTAGATCAATGTACTAAGTTAATTACGGCTTAATAGTGCCTGATTATCGTCAATGTGTTAATCAAATCCAAACATTAACCTTCATTTCTGAGAGTGCTGCTTATACTGATAATTTTCATCAAATTTGTAGATCTCCTGAAGAAGAATACAATATAGACTCGAAAACTCGAGATTGTAATAATGATAGTTTTTAATCACACATTAGTTGACATCCCAGTATTAAAATAATTCTTGTTTGTATTTATAAATATATATATATATATATATATATATATATTTATATATATATATATATATATTTATATATATATATTAAATATATATATTTTTATATATATATATATATATATATATATATATATATATATATATACTCAAAACTTTTGAAAAAGCCACGAATGTCGTGGCGAAACGTCAACTTTTTAATAAAATCGAGTTTTTTTTAAGATTCACCAAGCCTGTTATTGCTAATAATTATCAAAAAGTTAGAAATAGTTCACAGGCAACAACAATTCAAATAAATAATTATATATATATATATATATATATATATATATATATATATATATATATATATATATATATATATATACAGGGTGAATTCTGTAAGTTGAATCAGTGAAAAATCTCGAAAAGGAAACATCTTACGGAAAAATGTTTCGAATAAAAGGTTGATAGTTTTGAGGGGAAAGGTCACTTATGCTAAAACCTCTTCCCTATCATCATTGTGGGGGGAAAGGGGTCCACTTTGAAATTGGTACCCCTGTTTTTTATTGCAGATTCGTATTCTACGGCAAAAAATACAAAAGTTTTGTACTAACAATTTTTCACGATTCCTCACAGCTGGCCCTGTAATCGAATTTGAATTTACCGTCTGAAAGACTTTAACGTCAGAATTTCATTTGAATGATCAATAGAACGGATAAGTTGAGGTCATTCAGACGGTAAATTCAAATTCGGTTACAGAGCCATCTGTGAGGAATCGTGAAAAATTAATCGTACAAAACTTTCGTATTTTTTGCCGTAGAATACGAATCTGTAATATAAAAAAAATAGAGGTTCCCATTTGAAATTTCAAAGTTGACCCCTCTTCCCTCCTCAAGGGTGGAGGAACTGGAAGAGTTTTTAGCATGATTGGACTTCCCCCTCAAAACCATCATCTTTTTATTAGAAACATTTTTCCGTGAGATGTTTCCTTTTCGAGATTTTCAACTGATCCAACTTAAAACATTCACCCGGTATATATAATATATTTTCTTTAAGTTGTCTTAACTCATCGATAGTACATTTTAACAGGAAACCCTGTTGAGTCATACTTCATGAAAGCCCCTGGGAACGTACCTTTGCGCCTGGCTGATTTACTCTTGAATTCATCGAGTGAATTTACTCCGCTTCCAGTGAGCACGTTCCTCGAAATACCCGGATTCGTCGCCACATTCGGGTTTCTATCGCTCAGTGGATTACCGTGCGTCTTCTTCTCCGCCTCCAGTTTGGGCACTGTTTGAGAAATTTTGGGCGTCAGTTCGACCTTATTTTTACGTTCCTTTGTCGGAGGTACGTCTTTTTCATCGACGAAAATCGGCATGATCGACGAATTCAGATTTCTTCGCTTGTAATAATTTTTCGTGGGCAGGCCCTTGTGCGAGAAAATCATCATTGAAGCGTCTTCGTGTCGTGGTAATTCTCTCAGAGAGGGCAGGATATCGCTCTGGTTGCGCAATACGTGTTTCTCTTTAGGTCTCGGGCCAGCGGACAAAGGGTTAACAGAGCGATCATTCCTGAAATAGAAACTTTTCATTTTGTTCAGTGTTCGATATTATAATTTTCTATGTTCCATGGCTGACTGAGCTTTGTCATGTTCCAACGGCTCGATGAACGTTATCAGCAAATCACAGAAAAACAGTTGATCTCTCAGGAGGCGAGATATCCATAGAGGCCGAAAACATTCAAGAAAGAAGAATAATCTAAGAGTATTATAAGATTATATAAAATCAACGTTTATTCAAACGTCACAATTAATCAATATTAATAATTTATCTCAAATTCAGTAATTTAATATAATGCGAATTCTTCTTGATTATATGATTTTAATTGATTTTTACGATGAAAAAGATTCCTAAATACCATTCATACCTTATATGCTATAAGGGGGTATCCGTTAATTACGTAAGATAATTTTGGCGATTTTTGGACTCCCCCGAGATGTCGTTACTTCTTGCTCGACCCCCTCTCCCCCTCCTTATTTGTTATATGAATGAGTTGATCTGTGCTAATTCTGTCAGTTTAAGTAAATCAGTAATATTTTATAAAAATGTGAAAAAAATTAAGTTAATAATAAAACAATGGTTATAATAGGTGACAGTCTTTTCAGTGAAAATTAGTTGTGCATCGTGTGTTTCTTATAAAAGGTTATGGCATTATTTTTTTATGAATAATATTCACATCGTACCGTATATGAAGAAGAAATATTTACTCCAAAAAAGTATTTACCGTTAAGAAATATTTATCAATTGTTAACGAATAATGTTTAAAAAATACTTTTTCATATTTAATAAATGAATAAATTGTTTCCAACCAAATGAATTGGTTTATATATTATATAGTTAATAAATTCTTCCCTCAGTATATAATTAAACCGCGATGAATATTTTTATGAATGATCTAGCTATATTTTAGCGGAGAAACATTTTTTACTTAAGTTAACCCAGTTTTCTCGCAATTTTATACTATTTCTTGCTAAAAAAAAGTATGTGATATTAGACCACCCTCTCCCCCAGCGTGAGATTTTCCTCTCGACCCCCCCCCCTAAACACCTCACGTAAGTAATGGATGCCCCTAAGAATATTTTTGCGAGTATCGCCATCAGCAAAAAAAATCAAAATCAACAAGTTTTTGCAAGTTATAACCTAAAAACAGGTGATGATCGTTTAATCAGTTGACAGGCGTGTCTATCAATTCTATAGCTGAAAATACTGTTAGTTCGAGAACAAAATAAAATTAGTGTTAATTTGTTGTAGATTTCAAAATTTGTCAAACCAACTGAACTTTATTGAAAAATAAATTATGTGAAAATAATTAATTGGTTAGTATTAGACTACCCGCGCACTAGGCAGCCTGGCTGCCGCTGCCCTGGCCAAGATATCGTGAAAAAAAAATAAACTTGTGGCCGCCTAGTGCGCGGTTTCCCTTAGGCCCGGTTTTTCAATGCTCGGTTAAAACTCACAGTTAGCTGACTATAGGTTAAGCTTAACCATCATCTAAAGTTCCAACTAAGAACTATTGCGTTTCTCCTTCGAATGTTTGACTTTAGGCTAGCAAACCGTCAGCGATATATTTGTTAACGTTGGTAGTACTGATGTTTCAGGGAGCACTTCTGATTGGTCGTTTCCCTTTTGCTGTCGATTTCGGAAATATATGTTTTGTTATGTTATTGTTGATTATTTTATAATAAAATGGGTGAAACAAAAGCAGTGAAGAAGAAAATAGTGGCAAACTTTAGTCCTTCTGATAGATCGTTGCTGTTAAAAATTGCAAATGGTTTCAAAGCAATAATTGAACAAAAAAAAAACAGATTCTACTACTTGGAGGGAAAAAAAGAAACTTGGAAAAAGATTTATGGAGTTTGAAATAATTTACCTATCTGTTATGGTCTCTATCTGTTGTTCAATTTGTTCTAATATATTCAGAACAGTTTCTTTTCTTAACCTAAATCTTGTGAAAAAGTCCAATTCATCAAAATAGTCAAATGGATTACTTCTTTCTCTGACCACGTATGGCCTTCTTTGGTAATCAATGAAGTCTATTAATTTATTCTTCATCATCATCACTTAAAAAATCAAATGCTTCCATCTTTCGTAGAAAAAACAAAATAGAAAATGAGGTTACTGGTTACAAAGCAGTTGAACAAACTCGACTGTTCGGGCCGTTCGGGGTAGTTAACCTACGGAGCGCATGCTTCTGCAAGATAGCTTACAGTTAGCCATTTGACAAACACTTTCAGGTGATAGTTACTCTACCCGATAGAATAGCAGTAGGTTAGCGCAAGATGAGAGGTGGAAAAACGGTTTACCTAAAGGTTATCGATTAGCCGAAAGCTAAATCACTTTAACCGAGCATTGAAAAACCGGGCCTTAATGTATTATAGACTGAGAGCCAGCGTTCCGCAGACTTACGGTATAGTAGCAAAGTCCTTATTAATGCTAGGTATACTATTTCACCTGCCGTAGGTGGAATGGGGATTCACTATTCCCATCAAGGGTTCCTTTGGGCGTGTCCAGAAGTCGAAAGACATCAAAATCGACTCTGAAAACGTGATCGCAGCATGTCTGCCGTTTTGATGTGTTAAAATAAATAATTCTTTCCATGTAAAAACTTAATGGCAGACACTTCTTCCGGTTCCTACTATAATTCATAGAATTTCAAAGCTGCGAAAATTTTGACAACTTTGCGTCAAAATCGTGCGCTTTCATTAGCATGACAAATAAAGTATTATGTGGTCTGCCTGGATGTCAGAACCGACCTATCTGTCTGCTTTTTTAAATATGTTTATGTAATAATAATATAAATGACATAATTATATAATTTTCAGTTGTCAAAATTTTCGCAGCTTTAAAATTCTATAAATTATAGTAGGAACCGGAAGAAGTGTCTGCCATTAAGTTTTTAAATGAAAAAAATTATATATTTCAACATATCAAAACGGCAGACATGCTGCGATCACGTTTTTAGAGTCGATTTTGATGTCTTTCGACTTCTGGACACGCCCAAAGGAACCCTCGATTGGAATAGTGAATCCCCATTTCACCTACGGCAGGTGAAATAGTATACCTAGCATTAATAAGGACTTTGCTACTATACCGTAAGTCTGCGGAAAGCTGGCTCTTAGGCTGGCTTCAGACTAGGCGGAACGCGGAAATGTCAAATCCGCCTTCAAAAGTTGACTAAATTTCAACAATTTAAGGCGGAATGACCTTGGGAATCGTTACGAACGTTTCGATTGGTCTAAAAATTCAGATTTGACATTTCCGCGTTCCGCCTAGTCTGAAGCCAGCCTAAGACTATTATATTTACTGCCAACAATCAAATTTATTCTTGTTAATAACATTAACTTATTATTTCGGATATTTACTAAATAACAAGTGCAATAATAGTGCCAACATGCAGAAGAAATTCTTTTCTATGGTCTTATCAGTCTATAGTAATTGGTATTATGGAAAATCCCTGCAAAATGAGAATTTTGACGTAATAGAGTAATTTTTAATTTGTTTTGGTAGATTTCTTTTGACCAGTAATGAGAGTAATCTGTTTAGGGGAAAAAAATAATATACCCTGTAAATCCGATTGTTGTATGTTTTGCGCAATTGAATTTTTTTACGATTCAATTGAAGTTTGTTTTTTTATTTACTCACCCAATGGAGTTAGAAATATCTGATTTATTCGGTGATGATCCTGTCGGCACGATAGTTTCGCTTTTTTCTAGAACCTTCTCTTCTGTGGTTTTTTCCTTTTTCGAGATATTAGTCGCGTTTAATTCGGGATTTGTATTAGACACGGTTGACAGAATTTCAGACGTAATATCCTCATGTTTACTTTCTAGTTCTGACTGTTCTTTCTGATCTAGTTCACTTTTAATCCCACTTTTTGTATCTGCGAGCTCGGAACTATCTGATTTTGTAGAGAAATTTCCTACGTTGTGACTAGAGTTTTCATCTAACTGCTTGATTTCTTCATCAATTTTATCGAAATTTGAGGTTACTGGTGGTATTTTTGACTGAACGTCTTCGTTCTCTTCATTTTGAACTGCGGCAGAAGTTTCGTTATCTCCCATAATTATTTCTGAAATATCGATTTATTCACTTTTGATATTTGGGGCGACGTTATGAAAAATAGCGAACATATATTAATTTTGAGTTTTTGAAATTGAAAAATTAGCGGTAGTATCATTGAATTTAAATGGATATCTACTCACCCGGTCTGCGGTATTCCTTCAAACACTTGAAAAATTTTAATATTGAAATTCCAGTAAAAAAAGTCTTTCGATCATTTGACAGGATATTCTAACTCTCAATCGGTAACCATAGATCTTATTTCCATTTGTTTCCATAATTTGACAGTTATCACCGGATTTATATTGAAATAACACTGCCCATAAAAAAAATGATATGTTCCATCGTTTCACGAGTCAAATGCCACTGATTTTGTATAAAAATTCCATGTGTCAATAGTATTGAAAGTCCATTTGAAATTTTTTTAATGGGTTACGAGAGCGTTGTCTCTTGGCTTATATCTGTGTGATATTTTGGCAGAAACAGGACGTAGTATCGAGAAAATAATAGAATAATAGAATCCATTTAAGGTCAGGCCACACATATCCGCGCCGTGTCCGCACCGAGAGACGGCCCTGTGTCGGCCAAGAAGTTCAAAGCCACACATTTCCGTCACACGGCCGTATGACGGCCGTACTACGAGCGCGGTCGGAATCAGAATAATTTGTAGAATGTTATTAAAAAATAAATTTTGATTGATATATAATGCAAATTAAGACGCAGACAAGAGATTATATGAGACTTTCGAGATAACTTTAAGAACACCAAAATGAAGGTACCTATATACAAAAATTCAACTGATTATTTCTCATTCTGAGGTTGATCGCTAAAGTGACTGCACTATTTACTATTGTCTGTATTTTAAAATTAGACTGTAATACTCTCCTGTTGAATACGGTACCTAATTATTTAAAAATAGTGAAACTTAAGCGAAGTGTCGTTTTATTTTGAAGTTTGAACAATATTCTTAATGATATTTCACCAAGTGATTCAATCTCAGTTATTAATTTATTAACTGAGATTGAATTCTCGCACATCACTTGGTGAAACATCATAAAGAATAAAGTATAAACTTTAAAATAAAAACACTTGGCTTATGTTTCACAATATAAAAAATCTTTAGATACTGTACTTAGCAGTAATGAAAAGTCGACATGTTTCGAGCTATGAACTCATTATCAAGACTGACTACAGGAGAGTATTGCATCGTAATTTATAAAACAGACAAAAGCAAAGGTGATACCTGAAAATCAATTTGTTCGTTTACAAGGGGTAATTGACTATTATGGGCGGAACTTATTTCGAGAATTTCGAGAAGGTCAAGACGTTTACCCTTGTTACCTGAATGTAACAATTTGGTTTTGTTGAAATCCAGGAAGTGATTGAATTTTATACAATGTTCAGAGAAGCCAGTGGTATTTTTGTTTTGTAAAATTGACTTTTTATGTTCTTCAACACGAATATTTATATTCCTTCCTGTCTGTCCAATATAGAAAGCAGGACATTCGTCGCAAAATATTTTGTAGATACCACTGTTTTCTCCGATGTTAGATTTTTCTTTATTATTGACCAAGAATGACTTCAAGTTTCTTTTATTTGTACAAATTGTTTTAACGTTATTTTTCGATAGTCTGTTACAAATTTTGCTACTCAAATTAGGCACATAATTTATTGTATTGTATTTATAATACTTCCCAATAAATTATGTGCCTAATTTGAGTAGCAAAATTTGTAACAGACTATCGAAAAATAACGTTAAAACAATTTGTACAAATAAAAGAAACTTGAAGTCATTCTTGGTCAATAATAAAGAAAAATCTAACATCGGAGAAAACAGTGGTATTTACAAAATATTTTGCGACGAATGTCTTGCTTTCTATATTGGACAGACAGGAAGGAATATAAATATTCGTGTTGAAGAACATAAAAAGTCAATTTTACAAAACAAAAATACCACTGGCTTCTCTGAACATTGTATAAAATTCAATCACTTCCTGGATTTCAACAAAACCAAATTGTTACATTCAAGTAACAAGGGTAAACGTCTTGACCTTCTCGAAATTCTCGAAATAAGTTCCGCCCATAATAGTCAATTACCCCTTGTAAACGAACAAATTGATTTTCAGGTATCACCTTTGCTTTTGTCTGTTTTATAAATTACGATGCAATACTCTCCTGTAGTCAGTCTTGATAATGAGTTCATAGCTCGAAACATGTCGACTTTTCATTACTGCTAAGTACAGTATCTAAAGATTTTTTATATTGTGAAACATAAGCCAAGTGTTTTTATTTTGAAGTTTATACTTTATTATTAATTTATTATTGATGCCAACATCCTAATTTAATAAATAGATAAACATATCATCATTATACCACTAAAAAGACGTATGCGGAAACAAAAACAACTTACCTTGATAATTGTTGATTGGGCACAGTATCAGGTTTGAAAAAATGGTAGTAGTTTCAAACTGGACTGACAAAAACTATATTGACTAATATTCATAAACTTCGGAAACAAGAACTATACAACAATGTAGTACTCTTTCTTCGTCGTAGTATACTCGCAATATAGATGTAAAGAAAAAACTGTCCTCTCCTTGTTGATTTTTCTTCTTATAAGAAAAAACTACTGGAATGAAAATGGGGGAATTGAGGGTGGAACTTTGAACGTCATTGATTCGAAAGCACCCTGATTGAGAGCGATTTAGGTTTGTAATTGTATTTGTCGGTGTCATAGGAATATAATATGGTCGGTGTCCTGCAGTGAACTCTATCTAAAATTGAGTTCACTGGTATCCTGTAAGAAAACATCTCTTTCGAAAAACGTGCCATATAAGAATCCCAGACCGGATGACCGTATTGTTCTCTAGTCTATAATCAATCTTTTCTAGACTTATGGGATTGGATACAATAGTAAGAACAACATAAAATATGCACAAAATACAACATGTCTTTATTTGAATGGCCGAACTTGAGAATTAAAGATTGGACAGTAAAAAAATGTGCAATACTATAGATTTTTCTAGGGTGAACAGAAAAATTGCCCACCCACTAGCTACGCTCTAGTCTCCATTTCTACCATATGATATGCCGAGAATCCATCGGAGAACGCACCGTGTCCGTCAAAAAGTAAAACATGAACTATCTCGCACGGTGCGGACTCGGTGCGGACACGGTGCGGAGATGTGAAGACAGCCCCATAAGAAAGCACGGGGCTATTATTCACCGAGACACGGGCGTGGCACGGCAGTGTGTCGGTGCGGACACGGTGCGGATATGTGTGGCTCAGGCTTATAAGTGTGCAAACTCTATCAATAGACCTTTTCATCATCTGACATGCGCAAGCGCAGCAGCCATGTTGAAAGAGCGGTAATTTAAAAGTTTCGTACTGTTTTGTACCAAATGCATTGGAAAGCAATATTTTCTCCACAGTAAGTTGATTATTGGAACAAATTATCGATGGAGCTGTACTTGTTCACAATTAAAATGAAGCATGTAACTGTGAACAATCAAAAAAGTGGATGAAGTATCATGGACGTTCGCAAAAAAGCAAAAAAACACTATATTATTGCGGGGTTATATATCAATCCAAATGTAGTATCTGAGTAAAATGAAGTTAATTATTAGGTATTAAGTAAATATCTCTCACTTAATTAGGATTATATCATATTATCACATGTATTGGCTTTAAATGACTTATATCGATACCACTCTTACATATACATACTCCATAACAACAATGTTTTTTTATTCGTTTCCATACAAATAAGATAATTATAGTGGACTTACAGTATGTATTTTTAAATTAAGATACTTATTGTTTTATTTTGTGGTTAGTTTTTCTTAACGGATATTATTTATTTCACATTTGTTGATTTCAATCATTACAATGGTATTTTACAATGCTTGTTTACATAAAACAGTACGAAAAAGATGGCGGATACTGACGCATGCGCACAAAAAATTATAAGTGATGAAAAAGTCTATCAATAATAGGTATCTACATTAAAGTGGCGAAATTTTTCAATTCTAATGAAAAACTCGTGAGCAGCAGAGCTCCATCACTTAAATCGTAATTTTCGCGCGAAATGCATCGCGTCGAGAGAATTCTAATGGAGCGAAGTATATTTTGAAAAATCACGCTTGAATAGCAAACCGAGTTAGAACGTAGAAAATAATTTATTTTATTTTGGAAAAAAAAAATCGCGAAGAACATCTTAGGTGAGGAAAAATGCTGAAACCAACGAACGAACGTTCCTCAACATGGACTCAATCCACGTACAAAATTTCAAACCTCTATTGTAAAACAAGAAAAACGGTTTCATGGGACACCAGGTAGGAACGAAGTTCCTTCGGATAATATAGAAGGAACACAATTTGCGAAAACGAAACATGTGCGTGTCGGGGCGCACGACAGAAGTGATAACTTATACTAATCCAAGTTGAAATAATTGATATTGAAATGTGGGGCTAAGAGCTCTTACGCTATTGTAAATAAAAAAATTTAAAAAGCCAGGAGTCACCTCTGGGATTCGAACCCAGAAATACGGCACCCCAGGGTTCAGTACTTGGACCACTCGGTCGTCAACGCAATGTAAAATTTAGACGCAAGAGTGTATATAACGAGAGGATAACGTATCGCCACGCTATATAATTGAATATAAACCTACAATACGTGGTCATTATTTTATGGAACAACTTTGTAAAGCTTTATCTTTTCATTTTCATTATGCCATATCTGATTCCTATCGTAATCTGTTCTTTTATGCATAACACTTATACAAAATTATTTCGATGTATCACATCTGACGTTTTCGAGTTGCTGGTACATGAATTCATGAGTACATAAAATGCAATGGCGATTGACGAGGCGGAGTTGGATCAGAAAGAGAAGGGATGAGAGAACGGAAAGAAAGAGAAAGGTATACAATATTCGCTTGTGTTAAATAAAAGCGTGACTTTCGTCAGTCAGCGTGAAGCGTCAGTCTATTTCCGTCACATTTTTAGTCTCGCATATTTTTCAGTTTGGTCCCGAAGCGAAATCCCTATCTCCTCCAAGCCGGCCGTAAGGAACTTCGTTCCAAAAAAATTCGCGAAGTGCATCTCGTACTGATGGCGAAACAGATCGAGATGTATTTCGAGCGGAATAGTCACCACGAAATGCAGCGGCATTGAGGAAAAAAAGAGTTAAAACCCACAATTATCTTATTTCAACATAAACTTAATATACTTACCAAACTTCAACCCTTTAACTCAATCTGCAGAAGCGGTGGAGTTTGGCAATGATTCAAAAACCACAAAAAAACAAGAAATATATACGTACAAATGGGGGCGGTTGGAAACAAATTTCGATAGTTTCGTTCTGACTCGGAAACCACTTCAGATACCAAACGTCAGCTCATTTGGTCTTATGCCATATTTATATGAAAATTAGAAATATCTACGTAAAAATGGCAGTGGTTGCATAAATTTACCAAAATTTTGATACTTCCGTTCTGCAACGGAAACAATCCCACGTAGAAAATTTTAGCTCATTTGCCTCGACGATATATATATATATATATATATATATATATATATATATATATATATATATATATATATATATATATATATATATATATATATATATATATATATATATATATATGACATGGAAATTTTTTCGAAAATCGTGGACTAGGTCTTAAACGGATGGAGTCTTTTCATTCCATATACTGCAATAGTATGTATTTTCGGGGGAAATACGACTAAAAATAAGTAATATCTTAAGTAACCATAACTGAAACAACGTTCAATAGGTCGGATGGATCTAACGTGTGCGACGAAATTTGAAGAACCTTTTCCACTAGTAAAAAATTACAAAATAATACATAAATCACCAAAAGGAACTAAACTGAGTTATAATTTATAAAGAATTTTGAACATTTCTGCTAGTTGCCCAACAGGAAATAAAGAGATGACAAATTGTGTAAATACAAAGATGGTTAGAAATAATTATGAGAATAGGAAAAACCAATTCTAAACTGCTAGTCAGGTAGTTCGGTAATTTTGAAAAGATTGAGAAGGGGGCTTGAAGTATGATCGATTTGGCTATTCAATAGAAGACCGGAATGCTTGTATTTATTTATCTGTAATGATTCTAAAAAAATAAGTTTAATTCCCGTACTTTCAGCATTTAATATTTTAAAATCGAAATTGAATGTGTGATTTTCTTGGATTAAATGGTTTGCATAATGTGAATCCGACTTCTGATTAACAAAGCTACGTTTGTGTTCTGAAATTCTAGTTTGAAAACTTCTGAAAGTTCTACCAATGTAAAACTTATCACAATCACCACAATTAATTTTATACTCCTGATTTATTATCTTTATGAACTTTGGATTGATTATTTTTTATATGATTTCCTGAATTATTACCTGTACGATAAGCAATGTTAATGTTGTGCTTAGATAAGAGAGATTTAAGTTTTCGACTTGAATTTGCGATGTACGTGAGGCTGTTATATTTGATATTATTTTCAGTATGTCCTGGCTAATCGCATTTTTGAACCATTTTGAAAAAGTTGTTCAAAAATGCGATTCGCCAGGTGTACCCCCATGATTGTCACTTCTCCCTGCCGTGGAACGTGCTACCAAATCTTTCGATATACTATAAGATCATTCCATATTGTTATATACACACATACTGATGTGTAATATCAGGCACGAAACATTTTTTGAAAGTCGTGGTTTAGGAGGTCTAGTATTAGTAGGGGAGCCCGAGATGCTAAATGGGGATTTACTTGAGCGTCGTGAGGACCTTTTGGATTGTGAAGATTAGATGCTAAAATGAAAAAAAGGTTATATGATGTACGCCATTCCACGGGGGAGGGGGGTGTTTAACGTGTGCAAATCTTCAAAAATGTAAAAAAAATCGTTATATAGAAATACTCGAGCGCGTCAGATATTAATAGTTTATACACCCCACATTGACGCTGATAACGAAGGTAAGTTAATCTGCCGGTTTGCATGGTGGTGGTGACCGTACGAGGCCAAAACTCATCACCGGTATTCAAAAATGCAAAAAAAAAATCGTGACATTTCCTTCAAAATAAAAATTAAAATTTAAACGTGCCCGAGATTGTCAACGTTTTCTTTTTGCAACTTTTTTTAGTCTCCTATTTCCTTATGCCACGTGCAAATTGTCAGATTAGTGAAATGCATACTCTTCTGCATGTAATTAACTCACCTTGCCTTAATCTGACGCATTCGAGTATTTCGAACGATCGATTTTTTTTTTACTAATCTGATCGGATGCCCTAGACGAACGCCCCCATATTAAGGGTTCATGTATGATGGGGATACTTATCCTTTCAGTGCACGGGTTGGGTCTGACAGACCAGGCGTTTTGTTTTTATGGCGCTATTTTCTGATGTGATTGAATTGGGTGAGGAGCCCCGCTGTACGTTTCGGTAGGCTCCTTCCCTTACGATTAGTATTGTTTTCAGTCAAGTTTATTACTTAGGGCATGATAGATCACGAGAAACGTCTTGTCAGACCCGACCCGTGCATTGGTGTAAGTATTCGGGGAATATTCGAGTTATTTTTTAGTCTTTATTGTGATTTGAAGTACACATTATATTTTGTTTTATTATGGATCCTTATGGAGTTGAAGTCAATAGACTTGGTAAATTGTTCGAGGAAGTTAAAACCGATGTCGAAGTAGATACCGATGACGATTGCCGATCCCGACTTCGTAGAAATTTTAAATCCCGAATTCGTTGAAATTTTAGATCCCGAATTCGTAGAAATTTTAGAACACGAAATATTGTAAAGATCGTAAAACAAAATATTACTGTAAAGAATGTAATAATTTCTTATGTTTAGAGCACGTAGTGATTTTTTTGTTCCGAATGTAGTGAGCAAAAGTAGTAGATATTTCATATGAACTTTTTTATTCCTGTTGTTGAATTAGTTATCTTATTTTAGTTGATAAAGTTCATATTATGACCTCTTGTTTGAAGAATCCTAACATCGACATTGTTTGCTCAGGCATTTTTTCATCATTTTTTCATTGTTCTTGATACTAATGTTTAAAAAAAAATAAATTTTAATTTGAATTATTAAAAATATAAAAAAAATGAGAAAATTGGCCTTCTTATTATTTAAGTTAAAGAAAACTCTTCAATACCTCAAAATAAAACATAAATGAAACTAGAAAAAAGAAATTTTTATTAAAAAAAAAATATATTGAGTTAGGGTCTGAGAGACCCGACCCGTGTACTGGCGCAACGTTTTTTCACCCGTGTACTGGAAGGTTCACAGGGCGCAAGGTTTCCCCCAATATTTTATTCTGCTGCGCTTGAGTAAATACCAAAATCTCCGCTTCGGCTCCCCTACTCCCCTACTATATGCATTTTCGGGAAAAATACGACTAATATGAATAACATTAATTTCTGACATGATCGTGTCATTGATCTATGGTTGATATAATCTGTTGAATATATTTGTTTATTTAAATACTGCGTAATTGCTGCATGAACTCTTAACAATAACAAAGTACACTCGTTATCAAACCTTTTTCCAAAATAGGTGTGAGACTTATTAATGTGACACATATCAATGGTCAGTATACAATTACGTGGCCTAACTACTGATTCATCAACGGAAGTTGAAAATAAATGTGCTTCAATAATAAAAGCATCCTTATCGGCGATTATACGCAAAGGTAAAATCAATATTTTGAATAAAAAAAAGTGTATGAAAGGTTAAGTAAATTTATAATTTCGGACTCTCAATACAAAGTGTGTTTCTTCAAGTTTTTTTCAAGTATTTACGAAAATTTATGTCTAAAGCTACAGTTCCACCGGAGGAACATTTTGTTGCTGAATGTTTCTCCTTGTTGCCAAAAGTAGAAACTTATGGAAACATACGTTAACTTCTTGTTTCCACTGAAGCAACTAAAATTGTCAATAGTTGCATATTATTTAGTAGAAATAATCAACATTTGTTGCCCAAACATAAAGAAATTTTAAGGAACATTTACGGAAACAACCAACAGCAACAAATTGTTCCACAGTGTTCCTCAATGTTCCTCTGATGGAAACGTACGAGGGTCGTTCAATAAGTCCTTAGAAAATCCAAGAGATGGCGCTCGTAGTATCGGTAAAGATTTTTTTTCCGTTAGCAGCACTATCGATAGGAAAGCTGTCAAAATTTCAGCTCGATCCATGACGTAGGTCAATTTCTATCGTCGATTAAAGTCAACAACATTTGTTTATACATAACAATGGAGAAAAGCGAGTTCCGTGCTGTCATCAAACATTTCCATTTGAAAGTCTTAACGCCGAAAGAAATCAAAGCCGAGTTGGATGCAGTTCATGGCACATCTGCACCTGTGTTTGCGACAGTCTACAATTGGGTGAATGAATTTAAACGTGGCCGTTCATCCACAAAAGATGAACATCGTCCGGGACGCCCAGTGGAGGTGTCTACTCCTGAAATCATCAATAAAATCCACGACCTGATTTTGAGCGATCGACGAATTAAAGTGCGCGAATTAGTTTGAGGCCACAGGCATATCACAAGGTACAGTCGCTGCTTCAATTTTGCATGAAAAATTGTCTGTGAAAAAAATTTCGGCAAGATGGGTGCCGCGTTTGCTCTCAGAGAGAGAGAATAAGCGCAATCGTGTGGTCGAACTCTGAGGGTCATGTTGGCGCTCTTCCGTCGCAATCCTGCCGAATTCCTTCGTCGATATGTAACTGTGGACGAAACCTGGATCCACTACTACACTCCAGAAACGAAGAGACAGTCATCACAGTGGATTTTCAAGGGTGAACGGGCTCCAAAGAAGGCGAAAACAGTGGCATCGGCCGGCAAGGTGATGGCCACAGTCTTTTGGGATACGCAGGGCATCATTTTCATCGACTACTTGGAAAAAGGAAAAACGATAACAGGGCCGTATTACGCGTCGTTATTGCAACGGTTGAGCGAGGAAATCGAAGAGAAACGTCCGCATTTAAAGAAGAAAAAAATCCTCTTGCATCGGGACAATGCGCGTGTGCACACCTGTGCTGTTTCCATGGCCAAAATTGTGGAATTGAAGATGAACTTGTTGCAGCATCCTGCTTATTCACCAGATCTGGTCCCAAGTGACTATTTCCTGTTTCCCAATCTGAAGAAATGGCTTGGCGGACGACGGTTCACTTCCAACGAGGACATCATTGCTCAAACGAATGAGTATTTTGCAGAACTTCCGAAATCCTATTTTTTGGACGGCATAAAAATTTTGGAAAAACGTTTGGAAAAGTGTGTAGAGCTGAAAGGAGACTATGTTGAGAAATAAAAAAAATTTACCCTAAAAAACAGTGTTTTCCTATCTTTTTCTAAGGACTTATTGAACGACCCTCGTAGCTATATATTTATTCGTTTTCGTACTGCACTGCACGCTGAAAATCTGCGACACGAATGTTTACTGGTTGCGTTCTCGATACATTTCCACTGCGATAGCAACGCGGATTTTTTCACAAATGTTTCCTATTTTCTTTTGAAGTTTACCGCTCAAAATGGAAACCAGCGACAAGTAGGAACATTCAATATTTGTCACCGGAAAATAAAGAAATATAAGGAATATTTACGGAAACACGGAACAGCAACAAAAATGTTCCTCCGGTGGAATCGTAGCTTGAAGGGTGACAAGTAGAAACAGTCAACATTTGTTGCCGAAACATAAAAAAACTTCAAGGAACATTTGGGAACATTTTTGGAAACACGCAACAGCAACAAAAATGTACCACAATGTTCCTCGTTGTTCCTTCGGTGGAACTGTAGCTTAGCAAATAATGTTCCCTTTTGCATTAACCCTTTGAGTCCGGAATTATTTTTTTGTGAAAATTAAATAAAAACTGCAATAAACTCACTTAATAATGATGTATGTAGTACATATTGACTATTTATTTTTAATTTGCATTTTTAATTACTCGGTAATTAGGTGTCTTCAGTGTGGAGACACTAGGCCTGAATAATTGTCATGAAAAACAAAATTATTTTTTACAAAAGTTATATTTTCAACAATATCATATAATTATTATAATTTATTATTTTTTGTGAAATTCTAAGAAACGGTTCTTCTTATCGGTGAGGCATAACCCAACATCACCCCTGAGAAAAAAAGAAGATAAAACAATAAATTCTGAAATTCAAAAAAAAAATTAATATTACCTGTGCAAAGCCATCTTGACTTGTGGGGTTCCGACTTGCTGCTGCAAGTTCTTCATCGCTATCCTAATCCAAATTTCCGTTATGATCGTTTTCATTTCCAAAAATTAGCGGCATTGATTCAATGTCAAAAATTTCCGAAACACCAAGTGCGTCGTATTTTTCACCTTCTTCAATGTCATCATCCGAATCACCTCGCTCGCCTTCAGGAAACTCCTCAATTAGATTGAATAAATCATCAGAATTCATCAAAACTAACTGTTTATAAATATCGTTCGTTCCCCCTAAAACATTAGATGAGTACGTCAGTTCCTAGTGTCTACATGATGAAGTCACCACAAATTTTTCAAAAAAAACACATTCTCCTGTGCTTTTAATTACTTTCAGTATTATAAATCTATAATGCAATGAACCCAAAGTACAAATAACGAAACACTTACCTGCCATTCCTATAAAATATCGATCTTATTACTGTGAACAAATATCCAGCGAACACTTTCGAAATAACGTGAAAACAACCTCAAACACTAAATACAAATGGCGCCTAACCGCCTCAACGAATTTTACAACGGTGGGTGGACATCTACGGCTCATGTTATCAAAAGTGGACCTTACGCAGGTACACCAGGAAGTTCAGAATAAATTTATATTCAGGTGGCTTCAACGCGATCTTGAGGTCCAATTCCAGTCTTCGTTTTTCGAAATTAATCGATTCGGGAAAAGTGTTATCAAAAGAGCAATTGTGGCTCTGCCAGTATGGACAGTGGCATCATCTTGTTGAAACCAGTAGTTTTTATGTTCTTGTGGCGATAAGATAACTTTTCCGTCATTTCCCTTCATCGATTTCCATATACCGATAATGTATGAGGCAACTTCATCCTGCAAGACATAGGGCCCGATTATTTGTTGAGCTGACACCAACTTGTGTCCTTTCGCTGTTGAGATGCCTTTGATGAAATAACTACAGTTTGTCCCCAATACCTCGAATTTCGCTGGTTTAAAAATCACATAGGTGAACATGTGCCTCGTTTGATAACCACAACTTTTTTACGAAACCTTCCATTATGTCTTTGAGATTCAATTGATCATTTTCAAACACCTGATTTTGACAGGTCCGCCATTTTGGCTGGAGGACAAACAAACCATTTACGACTATCAGTGTTCTGAGTTGTTTGCTTACGTTTATTGAAAGTAAAAGTACCTATTAAAAAACTTTGAATCATAAATTTATATTGAAAATGGAAAGAAGTACTTATTATCAATCACTTCCTGCCGATAGTAAGAGCCGCTACGATCAGAAAATCAAAATTATTGATGATATAGACCCCTATCTCTTAGAGTCCAGCTCTCAAGATTTGATATCATTTTCATCAATTCCAGTAATATCCATCATCGATATGGTTAATTATTTTATCCTCACCCACAGTTTTTATACTGGACAGCAAATGAAAGCATATAAAAGCTTGCAAGGCTTCAAATTGTATGAAGCAGGACTAGTCCAAGAAATTTATGGGAAAAGAGTGAACGAAACAGCTTTTGTAGTTATTGGCAAGGTAAGATGTATTTTAATGATATTCATTAGGTTTATTCTCATACTAATCAGTGTTCTTAATTGTTATAACTAAAAGTATAGTTTATATTTCAGGTGAAACATTCACAACATCTTAAGGAAAAGCTTCTGAATTCATGGGTTATTATCCTAACTGACGGTAGTATTTCCAGTGGACATTGCACTTGTATGGCAGGCTTAGGAGAAGTGTGCAGTCATATAGCAGCAATTGTTTTTCTCCTTCACACCCGCTCTCAGTCTAAGGATGAAGAAGCGTTTACCTCAAAGCTGGCAATGTGGCCTGTCTATATCTATATGATATGTCTATATCTTCATATTGTTCCTCCAGAAAAAATAAATATACTTTCATGAGGGTACTAATTTGCTGTCATATAACAATTACAGCAAAATCACTAGATACCTGCTCTACTTGCTTTTTTCGTTTATCCGAACGTTTAAACCTGCTGACTTGAGTTTTACCAACAGGATTGGCAATTGTGTACCCCATATTTTGGGTTGGAATCCAGTCAGGCTTGTCTTTATCCAATAACTCTGCAGGAGTCCCTGAAAAATATTTTAAATAAAGAGTTCATCTTTTTTCACTTATTCAAGTAAACTTACCTGTTATAAAATGTTTAGAACAGACTCGTGCATATTTCAATTGATTTTCACTAAAAGGTCCCCTTTTCAATGCTTTAATCCATCTCTCTTGCCTTTCTCGTGATACAGCATTTGAATAATCACCAGCATTCTTGAGGACAGCAGGGATTCTATAAAATCTCACTTTGTCTCGGTTTCCTCTCATACCACAATTAACCACGGCACAAAACGATGACATTTTCTCTAATAAACTCCAACAATAATGAAATAATCAGAAAAAACTTTAAATTCGACAAACAACTCAAAAAGTTATGAAACTTAAATGACAATTCAGCACAACTGTTTGCATAACAATGGTTTGTTTGTCCTCCAGGCAAAATGGCCGAAATCGCATGACGTCATATGAAAATGGTCAATATGGCTCTGGTGTATTCTAGACTTTAGGTTAACATCTTGTGGACCTAGTTGTTGCACTAGCTGAAGATCTCATTTCAGAATACTTTGCAGTGATGGTTGTTTGATCCCTTGCTGCAAAGGACGTCTTCGTGTTCAACTGCTTGATGAACATGTTACGTAAACTTTGAATATTTTCAATGAATCTTGCTGCTCATGGTCTTCCTGTCCTTCTTGCTTCTCCTAGCATGTAGTCTTTTCAACGCCTCTCCCGTTTTTCGAATAAATTTAATCTTCATCTAACTAATTGATTGGGTTATTGAATGATGAAGAAAGGGAATATACATTGAGAATGGAAAAAACCTAAACGTAATCCTTTAGCAGGTATAAAGTACAAACTGTTAATGACTTGGGAAAAACACAACAGGCACAAATATTCAATATTACATCTAGAAAAGATTTAACAACGGTGAATTATTCATATCTAATTGGTCATTTAAGAAATTATTGGATTGTTTCATACTATTGATATCAAGAGCTTCTAATAAATTGAGTTTATAGCCTTTATTTTCTATATGTAATATTTCAAATTCACTATTAAAAGTATGATTTTATTCTAGTAGATGTGATGCATAAGTGGAATCAAATTTTGCCCTATCGAACTTCTTTTATGTTCTGATATTCGAACTCCAAAGTTCCTGCCAGTTTGGTCAACATATACTTTAGGACACGAACCACAAGTTAGCTCATAGATCCCTGACTTATTTTGTTGTGTAGTTCTATCTTTTGAATTCTTAATATGTTTACCAATGGAATTCTGAGTTTTGAATGCTATTTTTAAATTTCGATGTGACAAAAAGGTTGAAATTTTGAGTGATGGGTCACCTATATAAGTTAATAATTTAAAGTTTTTATCATTATCTATTACGTTCGGATACACTTGAAAAATGGCTGCCTTATACAATCTTCTCGTTAAAATATTATCTATTATTTTTGGAGGACATCCATTATTGTGCGCTTTTTGTATAGCGCACACTAATAGTTTGTGCTTTCTACCTGCTAAGTGTTTACGTTTAGGTTTTCCCCATTCTTATTGTACATTCCCTTCCATCATCTTTCAATATCCTAGTTGTAAAATTTAGTATGTAATATACATTTGAAGAAGCCACTGTGTTTGGCGAAACAATTGGGTGCATCAGAACAACAGTGGTTCAAGTCCAAAATTTTGATTTTCTGTTTTATTCTCGATTCAGTACCCCCAATACGGTTCCTTTTCAGAGCAACAAAGATCCAAGTCCACTCCTCAATAATTGCCTTTACAATGCCACTAGATTGGTATTGCTGTGAATTAAAAATGAAAATGTTCAGAGCAAAGGTGATTCAAGTCCTATTTTTCCTGTCAGGGCACGTATTGCTTCAATTAGTGGATGAGACTATGTGGCCAAAAATTCAGTTAATTAACTGAAGATTCAAGTCATCAAATTCAAACGTGGACAAGCATTTTCTTCATTATTTAGAGAGATTGTCTCAAATGTTATCGACTTTTAGAGATTTTCTTAATGAAGAAGTGCGTTGTAAAGAAATTCACATCTTTAGCAGCGGTAAATCGTGAGCCTCTGTACATGCAACGACGAGCCATAACTTTAGTAAAGAAGAACGAAAAATAATAGCTTCTACCTTTTATACCACCTATTTCTCATCAATTTCATAAAAATCTTCGTGTTAAAATTAATACAAGAACTATCTTCCAAGATGGTCAGGATTAGAGCAGGTAATCAGTTGTTGAGTGATGAAGAGTTCAACAACGAATACCAATTCGACAAATAGATTAGCTAGTTTTTTTAATATTCATGTTAAAATTGTTTTTTGATATAAATTTTATTTTACTTACTTGTTTCAGTCTAAAAACATCTGTGCAATCCTAATACACACAAATTTGAATTTGTGACTCTACTATTCAAATTTATTTTCTGTAAAATTGTAAAAGAATGTTTTCAGAGCAAGTAAAATAAATAACATAAAATCTTTTATCTAAATTCAGTTTTATTCTTGTGACTTGGATTAAACAATGCACGTTAATATGAATTCGTTCAGTGCAACACTGATCTAAGTCCATTTTATTTTCTTAATTGATTGATTAGTTAGGTGTTTTTGTATTTATCATCCATGAAGTATAAGAGAAATAAAATTTAATATATCACCAAAAAGAATCTAATGAATCCAATTTGAAATAAATAACAAGAAATTACCTATAAACACAAACGCAAATATCTTAATTAATCAAAACTTTGTAAAATGGACTTGGACCACTGTTGTTCTGATACACCCAATTGTCATGTTAACAAAATATAGTGAAAATCTAAAACTGTGAAGTTTTATTTACAATATTAATCTTTTTCCTTTATGTGGGCGTGTTTTGCTCCATGTCGAAACTCACAATTATTTATTATAATCTTAAAAAGAATAACTCGGCAACTATCAATTCCCGAAAGAATTATTGAAATTAAAAATTGTGAAGGTACTTTTACGGTTATATGTTTTCGAATTTCTATTATCCAAGTAACGATTTTGGGATATATTGTCAAACAATTGAAATACTTTCAAAATGATAGAACACAATGTTAAAAATATTGTTTCCTTCAATATTCATTCTGAAACCTGATATCGTGATACGAAAAAATAATAGATTATTTGTAAAACTTAAAAAAAAATCTCCACTTCCAAATCATACGTTATCTATAATAAAACATTGATGTTATACTCATATCTTTATATTTTTATAGAGGATCTTACTAAAATTGACATATACCTACTGATACTACTTAACTTCATTATCGCTATCCTCAATTACACAATCAGTTTCTCAATTAATTCTTTATTAATAAAATAACAATACGGACATACGAATACAGCCGATGCGCACTCCTAGCAATCTTTCATTCGCCAACTGTCTGGACCTGAAGTGTAACGTGCGATAAAGATCTTTGTTCCAATATTCTACCCATATCTCCAGTGTATGTACTAAAAGCGGTAATTTACTGAATCTTAGACTATAATCTAATTTTCAAGTAGCACAGTTATTTAAACAAATTGTTCATCCCCTATGGTAACAAAGGATGTTATTAAGTGCACGAGTATGGATAGAATTCAAATAACTCTGCAAATTCTCTGTTTTATTTATAGAAAAAGATTTCACTAGACGACGCCTTCCATATCAGGATAGGACTTGATAATTTCATTCAAGTAGCACTGTGAGTAGATAAAAATATTTAATTTTTCGGTACGTACTACGTATGTCTATATTTTGTTTGATTCAGATTTCGAAGAACATGCTTAGATTACTGAATTGCTTATATGTATTTCTATATTTCCTGTTGCAGTGTTTAATACCGCTGGCAGAGCACTTAGTTTTTGTTTTCAGTGAAATAAAACTGGTTGCAACATGTTCTTAAGAAAAACCACTCATCTACCTGCACAGATGCAGAGGTATATCATAGAAGATATACAGACGTACATCCTTTTTTCACCTAATTATATGCGAATTGAATTTGATGAACAAATATATACATGTATACAAAAACATAAAATTTTTATTTTTCACTTGTATATTATTTGTTGATTTTACCTTAGATACGGTTGCTATAAATACACTCATTATGCCCTAGGGAGTTATGAGCGGGCATTATGGATCATAGCACCCGCTCATTGTACGAGGACAACTGAAGCAATTTCAATTGATCAAATACTTCATAATCCTTGTCGTATACGACTCTGGTTTTCTCCGGCAATGAATTATTCGCAGCTTTGGCTGCATTTTCTATGATATTCTTGGGTAAATTCATTTTCATTTCCATTATTTCTACAAAGAAAGCAGTAATGACATTCACTAAATATGATGACAAAAATATTCACAAACGTCAAAATATCAACAAATGACATGTCTACTATGAGAAGGAAAATGGAAAGTATAGAAGCAATGAACCGATTTTAAAATCGATTTTTCATTATAATAAAATAATTTTTTCGTGAAAAATAAAATCTTGTATGCACCACGTGCGTTACTAGATCCTAACGCCCATCGGGCAACATTCATCCCTCGGGCCGTTAGGATCTATATAACGGACTTGGTACATAAATACCTATTATAAACATGAGTATTTGCAATAATTTATCTTATTCCGTTATAAATTACATGATCTTATTTCGTATTACTGAATAACGAGTGCCATAGACTTATTAGTTTATATTCTGTAGCAATTGGTATTATGATAAATGACAATTAGACATGTTGCTGGATTTTTTTGACGATGGTTAAGATTTCTTTTGACTAGTTGCCTGTAATAGAGGGAAATGTTGATAGTCAAAGTGTAACATGTTTTCCGCAATCGACTTCCATTTTAGTCATCCAGTTTAATTCAGAATATACGATTCTATTCGGAAAAGATCCGTTCTGATCGGTAGTTTCACTCTTCTTCTGCTGAACGCTTTTTCTATGGTTTTAATTGATTCGGGATTTTGCATAGACACTCAAGTTCAGACGTAAGTTTTCAAGGTTATGTTTATTTTAGATTTATAATTATAAATAGAAGAAAGATAACTTATATAAATGTTATCCCAGTGTAACACCAAACCCCGAGAAAACCCTTAGCAACACCCAGACGCAACCTAAGTGAAGAAACACATGAACATTGATCAAACAACCCAGGCATCGCTTGCGTGAGACCCCCTTGACTGGGGACCTGGGCGTCGACGAGTAGTATTGGGCATAAAAGCCTCGAAGCTAGCCCATTCCCACCAACTCCAGGGGGTGGTAAACATATAGAAGAAGAAGAAGAAAGATCAATACCTCAAGATGTAGATAATTTTAACTGAATCAAAAGTGTCAAATTATATAGGTATATCGTCTCTTGAAAAACATCTTTCTACTGTTTGAGTTTTCCTTCTACTATACCTTTCGCTTTTTTGATTGTTCGTCTTCAAGCGCTTATACCTTGAATAGGACTTTATTTTTGAGAGGCTTGTAGCGAAAATATAGTTTCGGTTCGAGATTATGCTTTTTTCAAATGAATTGATGTGGCTGATACTTGTTTAAAATCAGTATTTGCAATTAAACATCATTGATAACAATTTTCACAAATATTCAAATAATACTTGATACTTGTTTCGAACTACTAATTCTTAGTCAACATCTGACGAAGAAGTACTAATCAGAAACATGCGTCATTTATCAAATATTTGTGGTAATTGTTATCAATAGTTATTAATCATGATAATGCAAACTATCGCTAAGTTAACGTATATCCGCTTAGTTTAATACCATCTGCTTATGATATACGAACGGACTAAAATATTACTACAACGTAAGTATTTCTGTGGCTTTGAAAATACAGGCTGTTCGGTACATGAACCGTGAAATTTTTTTTGGGATAATGTTGTAGTCATTTGCTACCTTTCCACCCTTATACCTCTTGGGTCATGAGAACAAGGTTAAGGATTTATGTTTTTTTAAATTACCCAAAATCCCTCCTTCAAACCCTAATAAGTTTTTGTATTAATGCCTGTAAATGCACCTTTTTTTTTTGAATATTCTGTAATGTATAAGATTTTTCAAATAATTATTAGTTTTTATTTCAACTGGCAGTACCGAAAGGACATACGAGGTTTTTATCCCACAAAATTAGTAATTTTGTTATGAAAAACAACTTTAAAATTATTGTATATAGTTTAACTTTTGTTCATATAAACCATCATAAAAATTTGAAAAAAATTCTCGCCATTTCCGAACGATTTCCCCCCTTCTGTTTTTTTTCAATGTATTAAAATTATATTTTCTAAGCTAAGATATCCATTTCAATGAAATGCTGTTAAAGGCAGTTTTGATCTTCATGAAATGTACAACATATATACAATACTGTATATATAATACTGTATTGTATAAAATAGCTTGGTAAATAACTATTTTTTTTGTAATATATAAAAGATAGAAATGGTTATTGTGGAGATAAATATATACCATCGCTGACGTTTTTATCGATCTTTCCAAGATATACAAATTCCGTAGTACATTAATTTGATCTATCTCGTAAGGTTTAGCCTGCGTTTGCGATTTAAGCGCACAAAATTATATTTTTCGGCTCTTCTGTACTATAATCTATCATATATATATATATATATATATATATATATATATATATATATATATATATATATATATATATATATATATAAACCTTCCTCTTGAATCACTCTATATATTGCTGAAAACTGCATTAAAATCCGTGAAGTAGTTTAAAAGACTTAAGCGAACAGACAGCGGAAGTGACTTCAGTTTATACTATGTAAAGATGAATTAGCACTATTTTCATATATTATTATATCAGTGTGCGTAGGGTTTCTAAAGATTTCGAAACTTATTTACATAAGTTATCTCTAGCTCCTGAAAATTCAAAGAATGATGTTAATTTTCGATCTCTACAATGGATTTTATTGATTGATGAAATAGTGGAAGTGTTTTACTTCATTCGATTAATAATTTGAAAACTGTCGCAGCAATCGTTAAGCGATTAGTCAATCGACGTTATTAGAAATTGTCATTATCATGGCATCACATTTCAATATTATGACATCATAATATGTTCCTCAGTCCGTCACTGCATTGTAATCGTGAGCATGCCTTATTTTTCGGATATTCTGTATTCAGCCCATTTCAGTAACCACAACACATGAGGAAATATGAATGTGGGCACTCGACTGTTCGTCTTGAACTTCGTTTTGTGTATTAACTAATATTTAATATTCAGTATCTGTAGGATTTGTCGTCATTACAACTTACCTAACCAGCGCGACGAGCTTCGCTTCGACCTTACCCAAGTGTGGCATGTGCAGCATTGACTCAACTTCTGTTTTTATAGATGTTCACCTCAATGGTGTTTTAATTGCGGGATTGGTCGTAGAAATAAACTAGCTGTGAGATCGAGCGTCTGGTGATTAATTCAAGATGTGATAGATTGATGCGATGAGTGTTAAAGACATTTCGTATTTTGTTTGATTTCGGAGGGAGTGTTTCGAATCTCTTCTTCGTTCGGAGAAACTTCAGTTTTCGGCGACGAGTTTGGTAGTTGTATTTTTGTGATTGTGCTAGTGGATGTAGACGTATATAACTATTTATTTGTAAGATTATTTCTCATTTTACTCTAAAATAATATATATATATATATATATATATATATATATATATATATATATATATATATATATATATATATATATATATATATATATATATATATATATATATATATATATATATATATATATATATATATATATATATATATATATATATATATATATATATATATATATACAGTGGACCCCCGGTAATCCGACAAACGTTTTGCAGGGCCGTGTCGGACTATCGAATTTGTCGGATTATAGAGTACTGCCTAAGACCCCCTATATTCCGGAATTTTTTGAAAAAGAGTACATTGTAATCCGACAAATTACAGATCAAAATGATAAGATTCTATCTGAACTACAAATCATAATATACTACATACCTATGTATGTCGAATTTAGTAAATTAAACACCACAATAGACAGCTTACGTTTGATTATAAAATTAACCTTATTAATGCTATAGAACATACAGAAAATAATAACTAAATTTCACATTATGAAATAATTGTATACAAACAAATGCATAATCAAAAACTAAGAATAAAAATCAAATTTTGAAGTATGAAAATATTCATCAATTTTTTTCGCAAAATTATGCATGTGAACTTACATTCAATAATGATAGGCATGTCGGATTACAGGGGGCGCCGGATTAGACAGGGGCCGGATTACCGGGGGCCCACTGTATATACATATGTATATGTATATATATATATACATATGTATATATATATATATATATATACCTATATATATATATATATATAAATATATATATATATATATATATATATATATATATATATATATATATATATATATATATATATATATATATATATATATATATATATATATATATATATATATATATATATATATTGGATGGCCTTATCGGAGGGGCTACCCCAGTACAGCGGGGTCCTCTGGAAAATTAAAAAAAAAAATAATTAGCAAAGTCGTGAGTTTTAAGACATTTTTTAATCCTCGCAAGTGACGGGAGGGAAATCTTGAACCCTAAATTCTTAGTTAAACACACCTTTTAAAAAAGAAAAAGGAATTTTTGTTATTTCAAAAATATATATTTTTCCTTTTTTAATGATAATTTTTTCTGATTTATCTAGAAAGAAGTGTTAGCGCTCTAGTCTCTTTGCTCGATAAAGTGATAGTGTGCATCTTTCCTCTAGGTAACACTCACCTCCTTATAGGCCTGTTGTTATAATTAAACTACTTACAGTCATTATTCATTACTTTTCACATTTCACACCCGTTTTCCGGGACATCGATCGAACCGGGCGGGACACCGGGACAAGAGTAAAATACCTATGGGACGTATGGCAAGCCTAGATATATATATCTTTTAAATTTCTGAAATTTGGTGGGAAGTTAAGTCTGATCATGTAGATTCCCACTAAGACGGGGTTTTTTGAAATTCCGCCGTTAAGGGGTTGAAAAAGGGTAAAACGTGTTTTTTGATGTTTCTCGCAAAATAATGGACTTAGCGATCCCGCTCTTTCACGAAAATGTTAAGTAAAATGAACTCTAGAAAGTAGTTTCTCAGTTTTTTGAAATTCCATCATTTAGGGGTGCAAAAAAGGGGTAAGTCTGTTTTTTTTATATTGGCTATTTCCGGCAAAATAATCGACTTAGCGATTCCGTTCTTCCACTACAATGTTCCTTGTAATTTTATTAAAAAACCATTTTCTGCATTTTTTGATGTTGTATCATTTAGGGGTTGAAAGAGGGTGAAATGTGTTTTTCGTATATTGGCTATTTTTGGCTGATTCTCGCAAAATAATGGACTTAGCGATCCCGCTCTTTCACGAAAATGTTAAGTAAAATTAACTCTAGAAAGTATTTTCTCAGTTTTTTGAAATTCCATCATTTAGGGGTGCAAAAGGGGTAAGTCTGTTTTTTTTATATTGGCTATTTCCGGCAAAATAATCGACTTAGCGATTCCGTTCTTCCACTACAATGTTCCTTGTAATTTTATTAAAAAACCATTTTCTGCATTTTTTGATGTATCATTTAGGGGTTGAAAGAGGGTGAAATGTGTTTTTCGTATATTGGCTATTTTTGGCTGATTCTCGCAAAATAATGGACTTAGCGATCCCGCTCTTTCACGAAAATGTTAAGTAAAATTAACTCTAGAAAGTAGTTTCTCAGTTTTTTGAAATTCCATCATTTAGGGGTGCAAAAGGAGTAAGTCTGTTTTTTTTATATTGGCTATTTCCGGCAAAATAATCGACTTAGCGATTCCGTTCTTCCACTACAATGTTCCTTATAATTTTATTAAAAAACCATTTTCTGCATTTTTTGATGTTGTATCATTTAGGGGTTGAAAGAGGGTGAAATGTGTTTTTCGTATATTGGCTATTTTTGGCTGAATCTCGCAAAATAATGGACTTAGCGATCCCGCTCTTTCACGAAAATATTAAGTAAAATTAACTTTAGAAAGTAGTTTCTCAGTTTTTTGAAATCCCATCATTTAGGGGTGAAAAAGGAGTGAGTCTGTTTTTTTTATTGGCTATTTCTGGCAAACTAAGCGATTTCATTCGGCCACTAAAATGTTCCTTATAATTATCTTGAAAAACCACTTTCTCCATTTTTTAAAATTCGATCATTCAGGGGTTGAACGGGGGTGGAATAAAGTTTTGGTATTATTACGAATTACGAATATGAACTATATCTTAATAAATTCATACGTATACATATATGGATACGCGGGCGAAGCCGCGACGGGTCCCGCTAGTATATGTATATATATATATATATATATATATATATATATATATATATATATATATATATATATATATATATATATATATATATATATATATATATATATATATATATATGTATACATATATACAGGGCTATTCAAATTCGAGTCTATGCATGGTGATTTCAATAACGGTAGGAGATAACGGTTGGTTAAATGGAGGCAAAGTAGCGTATTTCAGAGTTTAATTATATGAATTTGAAAAATCTGTTCTGGCTTCTTATGTTCTGGAGTTATACAGGAAAAATCGAAAATTTGGAAATTTTTTTTTTGCCTACATCTTTTTATTTTACGAAGATTTTTTTTGATTTTGCCACTTTTCCATAGCAACTTTTGTAGCCTTTCCAAATATCTGAATAAAATGTATATACAGGGTATCGTACACATTGGTCCACCCTCAACTTTTCTTTTTCAAATACGGACCTGTATTTTTTAATGCATTTTTTCATATTGGCGTTTTATTTTTAACTAAATCATAAAGTGTTTTGGAAATATTGTAGTAATACTAGGCATTCTATACCTTATTCTATGATATATATTTTTTAATTACAGCTGGAACTTCAAGAAAACTTTGAAATTTTACTGGTAATATTTCAATATTTTCAAAACACTCTGTAATTTATATGAAAATACTACGACAATATGAAACATGACTCTTGGCATTCAAAAAATGCAATAAAAAATACAAGTCCGTATTTGAAAATTGAAAGTTGAGGGTGGGCCAATTTATACGATAACCTGTATATAGTTTTTATTCAGATATTTGGATAGCCTACAAAAAGTTGCAATGGCAAAGTGACAATTTGTTTCAGAAAAAATCCTAAAACAAGAATTTGGAAATTTTCGATTTTTCATGTATTACTCCAGAACTAAAGAAGATAGATCAAATTTTTTAAATCCATATAATTGACCTCTTAAATATGCTACTTTGCCCCCATATATATATATATATATATATATATATATATATATATATATATATATATATATATATATATATATATATATATATATATATATTATATATATATATATATATATATATATATAAATATATAAATATTATATATAGATATATATATATATATATATATATATATATATATATATATATATATATATATATATATATATATATATATATATATATATATATATATATATATATATATATATATATATATATATATATATATATATATATATATATATATATTATATAGATATATATATATATATATATATATATATATATATATTATATAGATATATATATATATATATATATATATATATATATATATATATATATATATATATATATATATATATATATATATATATATATATATAATGAGGTAAACTAGGACATTTGTTGGAAGCTTGTTTTACGAGTTCACGAAACATCAAACTATCCCCATCTACCTTAGACTGTACATGTTAGAAATATTAAGTTGTTTATCACAATCAATGGAAAATGATAGACAGACTGTTTCGCCCTTATTTGGGGCTCATCAGTATCATCCATCCATCGAAAGTGATAACCAACCCAATATTTCGAACGTTCTTATATTTTCCTTCTACCAACACAATGGCATAAAAGCTCCGCTAGGAGGTTTGTTTGATTAGTTTCGAATAAATGTCCTAGTTTACTTCATTTTATTGCCACTGACGTATCTCGATATTTATGACTTTCGTTGAATTCTTTCGAATATTCATCATTTCGGAAAATTCCCTTTCTGAAATATCCATTCAATCACCTAATGTTTACATAAGGAAATCAGATTGGTTGCTTCGGGAACACAGTAATTTTGTACAAGAACTTATAACATATATTACATGGAAATGATAAGATAAAAATATGGAATTATTCCTGAGTCAGATTAGAAGAAACCCGAATCCACTTCCGTTCTTAGAAAGGTTTCCATCCATTAGTCGACCACAGCGTAAATTCATGAAGAGTTCTCTGATGCTATTATATTTTAACGATGAAATAAAAGTGGTTTATTGCGTAAACTTATTTATGTCATAGATAGTAAGTTACAGTTCATTGAAATGTAGCCACCGTTGATAGTTAATTCTTGCTTGTGAAAATATAGCTAGTCATTCTTAGTATATCTGGATCTCGCTAAGAAAAAAATAAAACCTTTTAACTGACTTCCTTACAGGACATTGTCGCATCAGGTAGCATCTGTAGGAATATGTTTATCAGAAACTGACGAGTGTAGATTCTGTGGGGAGGAGGAGGAAACTCCTGTTCACCTGGCTACAATATGCTTCGCCATTGCAAGCCAAAGGAAAGAATGTATTGGATAAGAAACTTGTAGGAGTTAGGACGTAACCTCCTTGAAGCCTTCCCAGATATTGAAGTTCATTAATACTCTGAAACTAGAAGGCGAGCTGTAGATGGCGAAGTAGTGAGAACAGATCTGATGGGGGGCATAATAGACCTAAAGGTCGCGGTGCAGTGTAACCCCATTTTAAATAAGAGAATATGCATCTTAATGATCTCTTGAATTAGACTGAAAAAAATTGTGGGCTTCGCTGACGACATTACTCTAATAGCATTCACCACCAACAGGAGGCCTGTTAGTGCTTCTACATCAGCATTTCAATGTTTTTGGCCAGCTGAATCCATAAATATAGCTCTTAAGGTTATTTCTAGCTAGGGATCTGATAATTTCTTCGCTTTTAATGATACCAAGACACCAGCAACCAGGTTCCCAAGAAAAACTTCCCTCATAGATATTCAATTAGTCTTGGCAAACCAAATTATGAAACCAACCAATTAACTTGATCTTTTGTGAATCGGCGTTAATTCCAACTTAAGCTGGCACGAACATTTGTCCACCATTGCTAAGTTACTTAGCATCACAGAAGCTTTGTTATCTTTTCGTGCTAAATATGTTTACAGCTAAGTAGCTATTGCTTTCATGTTTCGTCCAGCTTTGGTTTACTGTCCCAATGCTTGGTCTTTGAGTTCTGCACCTAGCACTGCTTGCATCTGATGGGCTCAATTCAGTAAATAGCAGTTAGGCTAATAGACGACCCGTCATAAACTGCTCAGATTCATTTACTCGAACATCGTAGGAAGAGACTTTCTCTCTTACAGATATTATCACGGTTGGTGTTCTGCGTCCATTGCTTCCATTATACCACAAGCGTAATCATCTCGTCTCACAAGGTTTGCAGATACAATTTACTGTTTATAAGAGCGAAAATCTCGGTCCACCAGAGGGCGCTTCTGAACCGAACCGAAAACCTATGGAACGCTTTACCCTCCGAGGTGTTTTCGGTTTGCCATGACTTGCAGCGGTTTAACACTAGCATAAGCTACTATTTGTTGAAATCATTTCGCTACGTAGCACACACACATTCTACCAAGAAAATCGTGTGTTACATGTTACTATATGAGAAAAAATATATATATATATATATATATATATATATATATATATATATATATATATATATATATATATATATATATATATATATTTTTTTTTTTTTTATACCGGTTGTCCACGGATGGTGGCTCGCCCCTATAACTTTTTTGTTTTCGGATATAATGGAATGAAATTTGGAGTATCTGTTCAATGCATGAAACTGCATTTTTTTGACAAATAATTCAACTTCATGCAAATTTCGGATTCCCGGAAGTGACGAACTTTCGATTTTTAAATGAGACACATGGTATATTTTCAGTTTTTTTGCCTCCATATGACATTAAGAATACAACTATTTATCATTTGTTATTATTTGTAACCGTATTTTTATTTGTTTTCCGAAATATATTTCTATTCTAGAGAGTTATGGAAACGTTCAATAACTAATTTCAGTTCTTTAAACCTAATTTCAAATAAATCTAAATAAAATGCTCTTTTTTTCTAACTCGACAAGCCACCAGCTGTGTGCTACGATGAATAGAAATTAACATTGTGACGTCACACGCGGTTTTGCTTGATCGGGAACTGTGCGTGTTTTCGATACTTGATTCGAAAATTTATTTTCTATTTAATATAAATTTTTAATTAGAGCGAAAAAAAATAACTTAAAGGTAGTTTTGTTATAAAACATATAAAATCTTTCCAATTATCAAAAAAGAATTTTTTGAGTGGGACACAGTTTTAGGAATATCTTTCAATCCCCGAGTAACCGGAGAGAATAAAAAACGTCGTTCAAAAAAAAAATACATCTAAATAAAAACTTCTGGGTTCGCCAGTAGTTCGTGAAATTAACGTCTGCTCCATTGCCATTCATTTTGAATGTGTAGATGTTGAATCCCATTGATTTACTCTCGTATTGACCTCGACATAGACTTGGATAGTAATTATTAATGCGTTGAGTTCAGAGGGGAGACAAATTGCGATACGTGTTATTTTTCAGTTTGGTAAAATCATCTTGAGTTGGTGTGTGGTCTCGTTAATCTAATACGCTAGATTTGTTTTGAACTTGAAAAATCTGTATTATGATAATTAAATTTTTTTTTTGGTAGTTCAGTGATTTTTTCTGTAAGTATTCAATTTTTCTGGTTCTATTTTTTTTTTGTAAGAATTATGTCGTCGTGTGAAATCAATTTGGTGGTTGATTTTATGTGATTTTGTGGTGCGAATGGTGCACTTATTGATTCGAATGTGTAGTTAAAATTTTCAGTGTTTTTCTCCCGAGATTAAGAATGTTGATGTCACTTTGAACAACATTCAGTTTTCTAGAGCCAATTTAAGGGGTTATGGAGGGGGGAAACCGGTTATTGCTCACCTCTATATCCCTTCCAAATTGAACCTTAACCTTAAGAGGTTACGAATTCGTATGTAGAAATATAGAATTGTATATAGGACGGGAGGTCCCCAAACATCATTGAATTTATGTTACGTACTCAAGCCTCGTTTACACCTGCCGAGTATAAGGCCCAGTGCACTGGGCCCAATGCTGGTTCTAGTACATTACTGGGCCGAGTAGTGGGTTCAGTAAATTTTAGGGTTGACATTGAGCGAGTAACATGACACAACATGACTGGACGAGTAGGGTAGTACTTATTCAAATGGCGTTTCATCAGGGGACGACATGTTCTACAAACACCCAAATTCACGATACAGTTCACAAAATATAATGATTTCTTCCCCGGAAAACTTCATGGCTATAACTTATGTAAATTACAATAAAACCCACTGCAGATGCCAAAACCTATATAAATATATAAAACTTTATCTGATTAAAAGAACAATTATTAACTTTTGCATTCCACTCTCCTCGGCCTCTGCACTCGATCAACTGTGCAGGGTGGGCCAGTGGGTGACCCATTCATCAACGACGACAAAAATTGTTGTCGAGGGGGAAGCCGAGAATCCTCACTCGGCCTAGCGAATGGGTCATCTCTGAAACGTGTTTCTTGGCCCAGCTACTGGGTCTGGAAATACACTCGGCCGATCTACTCGCCAGGTTTAGTGGGTAGTGCCAGACCGTGAGTTTAGGGGGCCCTGGGCTAATACTACTTAGGGGTCCACTTTACCTAACCTAATTACTCAAAGTATAGATGAGACAGTAAAATATTTGATTTATATTATATTATATAATGATCCAATTGACTTATATCCTTCACAAATATCTAAACCAGGGCTCTATATTTTTTTATCAACTGAATTGAATCTTTCCAAAATTTCTTCCCAAGAAATAATCAAAATTGCAGTTTCAAAATTTCTATAATGCTATCATGGTTATTTTTTAAAGCTTTAATAGCATCGTAGTGGCAAGACTATCTAGTCTGACTCAAACTTTTTAACGTAAATTTCAGTTCTGTTTCAAGATTTAACAATTGCCATCTATGGGTTGAAGCATAAAAGAAAACGTATATTTTTTGCACTACTCGAAAAAAGTTTACGATTTCGGTTCCTTCACCTTCACGGATTCTTCACCAACTAGGTTAAGAGAATGCGCAGACTGCGAATCCTTCTAGTTATAAATAATTAAAAATACTAAATAAAAATGATAAATAATTGTACTTATAAATAATTCTAACAAGATAGAAAGAGACAAAGTCTGAGAGGGAAACAGCGGAGCACGATTGAGATGAATGTCTAATGGCAACCGAACATTTGAACTGTCGCTGGGCTCCAAACCATACAATCTGTTTAATAATAATAAAATTATGGATTCTTTCGCATTATCGTCTATCTTTGACTTGACTTAGCTGGGGCCCCTTGAATCTACGGGGCCCTGGGCTGAAGCACAAAAAGCCATATTGTAAATCCGGCCCTGGAGTGGGTCTTATGTTTACACGCGCCTAGTGGGACTGCGAGTGAACTACTGGACCCAACCCTCGGCTATATACTTGGCACGTCTAAACGGGGCTTTATGGATGGCCCTATATAACAAACTCACGAATTGAACTCGCATTATAATGAGTGAATGTTCTTGACTTGTCCAAGAAATGATATTTCGACCTCTAAAGCACTTTTGGGGCTCGTTCAGACACGCGGGAACCGCGCGATTTTAGAATCGTACGGTTTGGAATCGCAAAATTGTGTTATGTATTCAGACAGAGCGGTTAGTACGCGATTGGCGCGAGCGGATAGTGTTAGTTTGAAAATGGAAGTTGACGAAGAAATACTATGTTTAATGTGGTTGCTCATAGAAAGAAAAAAAGAAGAAGGCAGTATTGGGTGCAACCAGTATTAAGTGACCGACTCGTACATGGCCAATTCGTAAAATTATATCCCAAATTAAGAATGATCGAGGAAAAGTTTTTTGACTATTTGAGAATGTCAATAAAATCTTCTGATGAACTGATTGAATTGAACAAAGGAGATATTTCAATGTCGAAACAATCCATAGCGATGTCGCACGTGTTCTTGTTGTGGCGTACGATTCGTGCGGTTCCAACAACGCAACTGACGCTGAGGAGAGGCTCCATAGTAACAGAATCGCGCGGGCACCGCACGATTCTATTTTCTGGCGGTTGAGTCGCAGGTACCGCGCGGGTTGACCAACCGCGCGGTTACGTCTGAACGATTGCAAAAGTACTTATATAAATAAGACCCGCGCGATTCCCACGCGATTCAAAAATCGTGCGGTTCCCGCCGTGTCTGAACGAGCCCTTAATTGCTTAATTTTTTGCTCTGATTATGATTTCCACAAAAATATATTTTTATTGCAGTCGGTCTTGAAGGTTCCTGATCTGGTGAAAATTTAATAATAATACACTTTCATGCATATTCGAAATTTTCAGAATTCTACTCACTATTAAAAATTTGCTGAAAGAATTTTAGAATTGCAGTGCCAGTCAAAGATCAAATTCTCTCTTTTTACTGCTCCTTGATTCAAAGCGACTAATTCAATCATCGCAGTCTTAATGGCGCATGCTAATTACATAATTAAAATTACAACAACGATGTAACACTTCAAAGTACATCATAAATTCATAGAGCAGTTCTAGTATATGCTTCCGAATGTTGTTATTGTTGTTGAAGACGAATATAACCGAAACTTGAATTAGATTGGGTATTTCAGTTCACAAATTTCTGCAAATCAAATGAGAAATGACTGGTAAGAAAGCCTACAACATATAGCAATCTAAATTCCTAATTCATTTCGTAATATTCACTATTTTCTATTTCGGTATCATGATAGTGAATGACAGATGTTTCTTTATTTATTCGTTTGAGCAGGCAGATAACTGATGCGTCAAGTTATGTTAGTAAGAAGTAAAAATAATATTGAGAACTCGATTGAAGTATGACCGACGTTCGCCAAAATGGGGGTACATTACAATTTAAAATTTGAATATGAAATTTTGGAAAATGAAATTCACAATGTTTACTACAAGAATAGATTATATTTATGATAATTATAATAACAATTAAGTTCGTAGATAAGCTGAATAATATTGAAATCAAACAGAAAAATAAACTTTAGTATAGCAACCCTTTGCATAAATAGAAACCATAAATTCTCCGACACAAAGCATTATTATAATGGATGTATGTCTGAAACTGGTTGAATGACTGTGTTTATAAGTGTTATATGTTTTTATGATAGTAAAAATAGTAAATATAATTTTCCTATATTTTCATCATGATTAACTTTATAGGAGACAATTAGTCAAATTTTGAGCTGATTGGGCCGATACTTGGTGTAAATTAATAAACATATTGAAACAATGGTTAAAAATAACAATTTACACATTAATTATAATAAATAACGCATGACGCACGTTTCGGTGGAACTTCACCTTCTTCAGATGCTAATGGCAAACTAACTATGATTCTCTCCCAACTAACAATTTAATTTTTATAATGGTTCTTAGAACGTTTACCTAACGTATTTTATAAAACATTCACTATTTTATTAACACTTTCACAATGTTCTTACAGCTCTTATGAGCATGGAATTGGCGCAAATTATAAAACAAATCGCCTGTTAGACTTGCTCTATATATGTTGTTTGCTTCTATAATAAAACAGTTTTTAGAACATTTATAAATGTCTTATAAATATTCAAAAAAACATTTATAAAACTGTTATATAACAGCTCTGTTACTAGGACTTTTTTAGAGTCGTTATGACAACGTTTTGTGAATGTTTTATAAAGCTCGCAACTTTAGCACTTTTGCTACGACTGCCAATAGTTACACGATAATAAAGTTTTTTTAACATTCCTATTCACACAAAATTGTTTGTGAATATGAAATTAGTCTCTTTAGTTGTTGTAAGAAGATACTAAGACCTGTTAGTATGGTAGCAAACATACAATAATGACAAATGGCTGATTCGGAATAAAGAGTAATAAAAAGAATGAGTAAAAAATGCACCCATGGTGCAGATGTGGCTGCGAAATTAAATTTACTGTTAAGTATATGGTACAGTTCTAATAAAATTTTAACGCGCTTTTTGAATTATGATGATTAAGGAAATTTAAAATATAATTTAATTAATGATAAAAAAAAAAACATTATATATGTTTGGTAAACAGTTTATAAGGGCCTTCTACATTATAAACTAACCAGTCTAGCATATTCATTTTTCATGAAAATGTTAGGAGACACGAAAAAATATAGTTTAAAAATGTTGGTGAAGGCTCGGATTTATATGGCTGTCGATTTAAAGGCTCCCAACATGGCCACTTTCTTATACAATCCTTATAAATCAAAATTATTCGATCCAGGATAATTATGCTGTGTAAGTAGTTGTTATTGAAATCAAACAGGATTTGTCTAGGCAGAGGTGTACTTTAGAGTTGTACATATAAAGTAAATCACATACATTTTCTTATCAAATCATGAAAAATGTACATGCCGATTATCATGGGCCTAATAATTGGAATCCGTTAATATTACAAATCATGGACCAAAACTTGTTTTTGCTGCTCTTAAAAATTGGGCGTCCGCCCATATTAAGGTTAATTTAAATAGTTTTTGGAATGTCACTTAGTTTGTGCAGAGCATTTCTTGAACTTGATTCCAAACCATTATGCCAGTAGTTTCCCATACCAACTTTCGTTAAAAAAATTGTTTGTCTGGTTTTTAAGAGGGTTCGAGGATCTTGAGGTAGACAATTTGGTATGCGTTCATTAAGTACAGCAAAAAGCCTCTTTTGAGATAAATGGGGAATATTATTTGATACTGCCCATGACCGAATGTCTTCTCTCAACTTTGCATATTTTTTCTCTCGCACAAACTGCTTGCAGAATGATGTTGATCGCCAGGATCAGTATCTAATTCGACAATTCAACTTTCTATTTCAGCTTCCCGGTGAACATTGTTCTGTGGTATTGCCTGATGAGAAACTCCTCTGTTGGAATAGTATTGTCATTTCGATTGCTAATCTCCGAGGTCTCTGAATGATTGTTAGAGCTAAAACAACTTTTCTTTTAATTTTTTTCCAGCTACTGTACGACATTTAATTTGTACATCCAAACAAAAATATCAACAAACGAAATAAAAATGGCTAGTTTATAATAGTTTTATAATTATTGTTGTGTTAACATTTTAATTTTAAAAGACTCCCTCGCGCAACATATTTGCTTTTTAACTATTTTTTGGAAAACTATAAAACAACAATTTTATAGTCACTCGCTTTCATACCAATTTGCTGCAGAAAACAATTCACATTTATAAATAACAATTAAAAAACTATTTTGTTATTAGGAAATATGTTCGTAACAAAACAGTTTTACTATTGCTTTTATAGCAATAAATTAATCCAAAAACGCACCTTTATAAAATGCCTTTAGAGCAAAGTAATATTCAGAGCTAATATGTTTTATACAAAGTATTTTATAAACGTTTATAAAATAGCTGTATAACTTATTATACAAATATTTTATAGTTTTGCTGTAAAAACGTTTTCAGAACAGTTTTATTGACAGAACAGTTGAGCGCAACAAATTTATCCTGAATGAATACTTTATAAAACATAAAAGTTTTTACGAAGCGTTAATGAAACAATTATAAAGTATATTAGTTCTCTAACGATGTCGAATTGCTAGTTGGGCTGTTATATCGAAAACAAGAAATGACAAATTATGTAGAAGGGGTAAATACAAAGATGGTTACAAATAATTATTAGAAAAGGAAAAACCAATTCTAACTGCTAGTCAGGTAGTTCGGTAATTTTGAAAAGATTAAGAAGGGGGCTTGAAGTATGATCGATTTGGCTCTTCAATAGGAGACCGGAATGCTTGTATTTATTTATCTGTAATGATTCTAAAAAATTAAGTTTAATTCCCTTAGTTTCAGTATTTAATATTTTAAAATCGAAATTGAATGTGTGATTTTCTTGGATTAAATGGTTTGCATAATGTGAATCCGACTTCTGATTAGCAAAGCTACGTTTGTGTTCTGAAATTCTAGTTTGAAAACTTCTGAAAGTTCTACCAATGTAAAACTTATCACAATCGCCACAATTAATTTTATAAACTCCTGATTTATTATCTTTAAGTTAAAGATTTTATGGTGAAAATCCGTCAAATATTAGATACTGCTCGAAAGCTAATTGAATATAAATTTAAAATTGATTGACAATTTCTTACACCCCCCCCCCTTAGTGGATTTAAAAAATTCTCACGGGTTAGTCCTGTCGAGAGTTGGCAACCCTAGATCCATAATATATCAGAAAAATTTTTCACATCTTCTAAATTCATAATCGGCAGATATGGTCAACTCAGATATACTTTTGAACTGCATAATGTTCCATATATGGCACAATATGGTCAAGTCAGATATACTCGAATTGCATAATGTTCCATATATGGCACAAAGTGATTTTTAGATGAAAAATGTCAACTATTCAAAAATACGAGTACTTGCCACTATGAGACAGTTACTAGAAGTATATTTTTTACAAAAACAATTTATATTTGGTAGCAAATTACGTGGATGAACTCAAAACTATTACTCAATCTACAATAATACTGACAAGCAGCTGATTCATCGTCACCATTTTGAAAAACGTATATAACTGCGAAATAATTACAGAGAGGGAGCTGCCTCTTTGGAAATATGTTTGTATGTGCCAGAAATGGTAATTCATGCAAATAAAGTAATATTTCTCTGACGTATGTATTAAAGAGATGTAAAACATTGGTTTGTGCCATATTTGGCACATGATGCAACAAGGGGTTAAAGGCTAAGTATTGCCCTCACTGTACATTTCTTACTAACAAAAATCCTATCAATACTCCCGAATACTACTGAAACCACCCCAGAAAATTATACCGTAAATGGACCTCAATCGAGACCTCAATATATCAATGCCTACTTGCTTTTTCACTACATGGTACCTACATGGAGACTATAGACTACAGAGTTTAATTTTTGCCTTAGCGGTTCTACATGGTTATTCCATTTCAATCTATCAATTAGGATTCCTGAAGAAGATACCTTGTTATTTACAACAATTTCATGATCACCACAATCAACAATTTATCGTATAGGCCAGTCAGTTAAGACATTGAAAATCGAAAATTTAACAATAATTCCAAAAGTTTTTAAACTTTGGTCACAAGTGAATGCTACATAGAGAAAGGAACAAATCTCATTTTGAAACCTTTTCCGAAGTCCGGATCATTGTTACAATTGCAATAACATAGAATTTTGCTGTATGCTTGTGAAAAAAATTCCAAAAGTTCTGCAAACTTGGAGTAGTATCAAATATATTATTTCATATCACTTATCAAATTTGCAACCTATTTAAGGGTACGGAATATTTTTTTATTCAACATTAACGTTTTTCTTCGATACACTGACCAAAAAAATTACAAAAGTTCTGCAAACTTTTTTTTTTTTTTAACTCGAGGGACCTACAGTTTAACGCCGGTTCCGAACGGCCAATGGGCTTGTAATCTGAGTACATTACCCAACATTTTTAATTATTATTAACCACTGAAAACCGGACATATACAACACCCAAGAGCGCGGTGGGAATCGAACCCACAATCCTCGGTATACAAACGGCAGAAGGCAGTTCACCTTACCGCTGGGCTACCGAGGCCTCTTCTGCAAACTTGATACTTCGGAAAAATATAACGAACAGTTGTATAAATTTGCAACCTTTTATTTTCACCGGAATATGTTTATATATAATTTTTTTTAATTCGTGGTACTTTTCTCGAGAAAGAAGGTCTCGAAATAATTACAAAAGTTTTGAAACTTGGTTGCAAATTTAGGAAACATCTATTCTGATGCTTTTGCAACCTTGTACACGGTACACGGCAAAAATATGAAAATCCAAAAATCATATTTTTGCAAATTGCATAAAGTTCCAGACCGCGTATAGGGTTGCAAATTTTCAAATGCATTAGAATAGATATTTTCTGAATTTGCAAGCAAGTTTCAAAACTTTTGTAATTATTTCGAGACCTTCTTGCCCGAAAAAATAACCACGAATTAAAAAAAATATAAATAAACATGTTCCGGTCAACGTAAAAGGTTGCAAATTTATACAACTGTTCGGTATATTTTTTCGAACTATCTGTCAAGTTTGCAAAATTTTTGGAATTTTTTTTGGACAGTTTATCAAAAAAAAAACATTAATTTTGAATTTTAAAAAAAGTTCCGTACCGTTAAATTGGTTGCAAATTTGATACTTGACATGAAATATTATATTCTACACGACTCCAAGTTTGCAGAACTTTTGGAATTTTTTCGCAAGAATTTAGCAAATAATCATTTATTGTAATTTCAACAATGTTCCGGACTTCGGAAAAGGTTACAAAATTTCATTGTTTGTTTTTATCTCTTTCCCGACCCTACATTGTAGTTTGAATACTTTTGGAATTATTGTCAATTGATTTTCTCAACTGACTGGCCCAGTATAGTATAGAGATTTACAATTTCAATTTATTTTTAATGATTATCATTTATGGAGTAATTTTTTAGGTAAATAACTTACTGAAAAATATAGCTGGTTAGTTCAATTTTGAACAACATACAGGTCAACTGAGGGTAAAAATCATGTTAAATTGCCCTATATTAAATATAAAAATGAGGAACTCTGCTTGTTCAACTTCAATACCTTCGAGACTTACAGACACAAGTTTATAATATTGTTGCATTTTCAGAAAACGAAAATTCAACACCATCACCACTGGCCGGTTCTGGCCCGGGAGGTCATAAACCATCATTCAAAAGTACCAAACTCGCAAGGAGGGCGCGCTCTTTCAAGGACGACTTCCTGGGCAAGATATCGCAGATGCGCAGTCCGAGCGGGGGGGTTGGGGGAGTTCAGGCCGCACGCTCGCAGAGTCCCAAGCGAAGACCGTCGAAAATGGACCTTGTAGAACATCACATATACCCTGAGAATAAGGGACCGATTGAGGAACTGGAAGCACTATGGAAACAGATCGAACTTGCACTGAAACATTTCAGGTATATTATGATTTTAGTTAATTGTTCAACGAATCATAAAAGCAAAACCTTTAGACCAGAGTTGTCCACAGTTAATTTTCGTAACAATGTTATACTCTGATCTGTAGGTGATCCTATATACCAGCGAGTGTAGTGCTTCTGTTTTAATTTAATTAATTGTTCCAATCGTTTCTAAATGGCAATATATAGGTCCAAAAGAAATATTATTGCTTGGGGCTGTTCAAGTATTATGTAAGCACTATATGGGGCGGGGGGCTCTTTGCTTTGCTTATTTTTGATGACATGGAGGGCTGGGAGGGTCGAGGTGGTGATTACGTCAGCAGTAGTTATTTTTTTACACATTGGCAACCCACACATTGTCTATGTTTGAAAACCAAATACATATACCGGGCCGGGCGAACAATATCTTCCTGATTTTCCTGACAATAAATGGCATTCAGAACATGTGCGTGTAAGCCACTTTGGCCACTTGCTTCAAATTGTAAAATGTAGAAACAACGAATGCTGTCGTCCAAGAAGTGACCTATTTAGATTACTAGACAACAGGTTTCTTCCACCACCAATAAAAGTAAAACAAACAGTTGATGACGTGGTTTTGGATGGTGGAGGGCAATATCTCAATCTTCCAGTCAATTTAGCTCTACGCTTACATTCTTCACTTAAAGATTTCCTGCAAATGTCCTACGATTATTTTTGTTCGACTGTAAAATTGAAGCTATCAAGTCGAACATGCAAAACGTGTGGTCTTCATTATGCTTCCATCAAGTCACTAAATCGTTACATCAAGTGACAAAAAAGTAAACACGAACACTGATATGAAAGTTAGGCCTATAAGATTGGCTGCTCGCCGTGCTAATGAAGTGATATGCATTATTCAAAATTTAGAGCTCCAAGATGTTGAATGGCTTGATGAGAACGAGTAGACGTTCCAAAATCAGATGAAAGTGAGCAGATACACAACATTGAGCAGCAAACATCCAATGTCATCGGAAACTTATTAATTGGAATTAATATGTATTATACCAAAAATTCGAACGAAGTTTGTTTTGTCCGTAATAATACTCAATGAGATTATAATATTTCTACCTTACTCTATGTTGAATACTGTGTCAATAAAGTTTATTCAAATGAATATTATGTGCATCAAAGTCATCTATCCAAAGCCTATTTTATAACTGCTGCTTATGAATAATAAAAATATAGAATACATCAAAAGAAAAATGCATGTAGGTTCCAATGTTTACGTAAGCATGAGAGGGGGTAAGAGCTTTGCTTACTTTTGCTGACAAGGAGGAGGAGGGGGTAAATAATTGTAATAAATTTTATTACAAATTTTATTACAATTATTTACCCCCTCCTCCCCCTTGTCAGCAAAAGTAAGCAAAGCTCTTACCCCCCTCCCATTAAGGGTTAGAATCAAAAGGATCTAAGTAGGTCTGACATTTTTTTGAGATAATTAAGGTTAAAGTTGAATACCTATTGTAAATTCTGGGTAAATGCATTTGAAATGATTCTTGCCTAAACGAATGTAGGTTAATTAACTAATTCAAAGAATGTTTACTGCAGATGGAAAAAAACTGAAATATTTTTTTTGTGTCACTTGGATCCTTTTCCAACTTTTAAATTTCTGTAAGAAAATAAATGGAAAAGCTAATTTTTATGAAAATCTACATTTTATTAAGTAAAACAGTTATAATATACAACATTAACTCTACTAAAATTTATCTAATCATCGTAATCTGACAAAACGCTGCCGTGGGCTTCATCTGATTCTGTATTTTCTTCTTGAACTATAATCGCCTTTTGACTTTGCTTCTTAGAACTTTTGTTGTTTGATTTTGTCTCATGGGGAATATTTAAATAAAAATCATGATGAATATGTGGAATAAATGGTAGAAGTTGAGTCAAATTTTCCCATTTTAAGTATGGAATCTTCAGTGAAGTTGGATATAAGGGCTTAAACACATCTTCATTTAGCAACAAAGATGGTCTTCCCACTTCGAGCGCTGAGCATTTTTCGCTTTGATACATAGGTACATGAGGATTTCTTACTGCACTATAGAAAAAACAAAGAAGTTCTCTTTCTGAAATTGAAACCGCACTATCTCACGCCACTTTAGCGGCTTTTTTTCAGCATCTTTTTTTTGGGTTATATGCGGTTAATATGTTCAAATGAAACAAAATCAGTTTGTTTAATTTCATAAACAGTGAATGTTTTCGATGTCTTATTTTAACCTTGGTCCAGTCCTCTGGAACAAAAACAGATAATTAGCTTTTTCGATGCGGGCAAAAAAGCGGTCACAATCCATGTACGAATGCCCAATTTCAAAGAAATGTGATCTATTTTTTTAGGTTAGTAGATCGGACAAGATACATAAACAATTTCGCAATATTTTTGTTTTTGTTCTGGCCTCCACATTGATCACTATAACATATCAAATGGGTGACAGTATCAGGAAGACTTTTGATGTACTAAAAAAAAAGGATAAAAGTAGTGACTTGCCTTTACAATGTTTTACAAAACTTACCTTAAGTAAGCAAGAACCAATCTCCTGTGAACCTCTCTAAGCTATAGTTTCATTCCAAATAACCATATCATGGATGCAAAAATTGTATGTCCACAACTGTCGTAAATAGTAAACTTTGCTAGTGGTAACTACTGGTGTGGGTAAGGTTTTTTGCAGATGAAAGCAAATCACTCGAGCCTTTCCTGTATTTTGTATCCCATATTCTATATCTAGCTTTTTTGAATTTTCACACTTTCAACTTGTTTTAAATGCAACTCATGCTTTGTTTGATATTGCTTCTGAGACTGCGTATTGTTTTTTATTAAATTGGTTAAACAGTCACAAGTATGACATGTATCTGAATGGGGTTTGTGGAACTTTAAGTTAAATTCAGTGCAAAATATGTGTCTATAATACGACTCTTTTACAGGTTTTTTTCTGATTGTGCGCACCACTCGGTATACAGCTTATAAATTTTGGATACATTCAAGTCTTCTGGCAAATATCGAGTGTTACCGTTTTGAGATCTAGAATAATGACTTTTGTAACGCGGAAATTTATTTATGTGCTCTATTACACTATTGCGTTTATTTTCATCAATTTTTATCGCTGGCGTATTCCTTCCTCGCTTGTCACATTGTATGAAACCTTCGCTATCCTTTTTCAAGCAGACAGTTCTGTATCTCTTATTCGAAATGTCAAAGGTCTTTAAAAAAAATCCTTGCACACTCGAAAACCTACCAATTTAATGATAATAGAGAAATTTTTGTGATGCGTAGCTTGCCTGTTGTTTCTTTTTGTTTCATTTTTATCAATACACGATCCTAAATACTGTGTTTGTGCATCATAGTCGTACAGTCGTATCTGCAACTATGTTCGTATGGTTTTAATTTTCTTTCCTGTACTTTTTTGCCTGTAGCTGTCTCATATTCTTTTCCCTGCTTTCGTAAACAGAAAAGCAAAAATTTCCTTTAAATGACGTAATATTTTTCATTTAGGATGATTGAGATAATACAAACACTTACGGGAAATATTCTTGTTCCGTTTACTAATTTTAAATCACTAAATTTAAGCACAAATTATAGTAAACACACAAAAGCCGGTTGACACCACGTTCTATGTGACAAAACTTTATTTAGTTTGGAAACAGATGGATCCAAGTGCACTCAGATCCATTTGACACTAAGAATTAATGCAGTAAAATTTAGTACTTTTATAGTCCGGCCAATAGATGGCACCACAATGTCCGAAATGACTTGGATCTCTTTGTCACCAAATAAACACTATATTTAACTATACAAATATGGGTCTAACGTATATTTTCAAAAAATGTCACTTAGACCCTTATGATTCTAACCCCTTCAAATCTGCTTATGTAATACATGAACGGCCCCATAATGTTACATTGAACAATGCAATGAAAGTATAAACTTTTTATTAGCGATTTCTTTATGAAATACTTGTTCTTTTCCTAAGTAGTTTCTTTGAATGAGGCCAAAATTTTGTCTTCCTTTGTTATATCATCTTCACATACATAAATTTTCCGAACATTAAAGCAAATATTCATTTGATCAAGCACTGCTGCAATTATACTTCCTAACATGACATAAATCTATTATTAAAAAAATTAAAATGTGAAATCATTCATAGTGAAGAAGAGGGCTTGAGAAGCCAGTATTTTCAAACATTTCTAATGTAGGAATTGTTGTTCCTAGGTAGACAAATTATATTTGTTTCAAAAACTTGATGGGTTCCAAAAAGATATTTTTAATTATAAGTAATGTTAGCGATCACTTTCCTTACCCTCTATAATAATTCACTGTAAGAAGTTCTAATTTGAAAAATTCTAATTTTTTGCTCTTTTCTGTCAGTCTCTTCAATTTCAAAAATATTAAATAATGAAGTTACAGTATAAACGACATTATTTTATATGGAAACTGCTATACGATGAATAGTTAGCCTGGAATTCTCAATAAACATTCCTTCTCACTAAAGTGTAGACATTTGTTAGTGATTTCTTTCTCTATTTAGATTCCGATGTATCCAATTTTAAATAAATAAATAAGTAAATAAGTAGTGCAAAAACTTAGATGATGCAACCTTCAAATATTTTGATATCAGTTGAATAACATGTTCCCGTCGATTTTTTAACTGATTTTAATTTGCGTTTTATAGGTTCTTATATCTGTGTTCTTCCTTATGTTTGGCGCTAGTTTGTTATATAAAGATTTTTTGAATAATCAAAATGAAACTACACACTTGGCCCAGGTATATTCTTGAGAACTCAACGTATGTTTCAGGATGAATATAATGTTGAAACCTTAGCCAAGTAGGTATTTTATTTCGACCAATATTTTTTACGCGTTAATTTCGGAAATAGAAAATTGCAATATATATTTTTCTGCTGCAGAGATGTATTCAAAAAACAAATCTTCCTGATGCTACCAGGCAATGGCACTCTCATTCTGGATAATGTATGGCATATTAATTTGGCAATCAAATCATCTGTCGCTGCAGATTCGAGTTCCAGCGTGATGTCAGCTACCCAGGGAATGTACCAAAGTGTGGCTAGACTGATCAAACTGTGCGATGATGTCCTGATTGATTGTAACACTGCAGAATTGGATCAGCAGAATGTTGAGGAAATTGTGTCGCAGATGGAAAATGCCGTCAGGGTAATTTTTTAAAATTTCATTTGGTGTTTTGTGATTTTAGTAGACAGAAAATGTATTTACGTATGGAGTGAACACATCAAACAAATAGAAAACAAGATTTCACCCATGGACTGTCCAATATATCGATGTAGAGAGTACTTTCGAACCACATACTTGTATCTACTCTATATTGACTTTTTTTGTCCACATCAAGATACTTAGTTCCGCTATGGGAAATGTGTGGCAAAATTGAAACACTGCAATTGAAGTTATAAAAATTTTATGCAAGTTTCAAAATAAAAAGTTTGAACCGATGGAGTAGTTTGTATTCATTAAAATTAACTAGATCAAAATAATTGTTCATATTACCATCCCAAGCAGCATCAAAGTAGCGAACACTGAATTCGGAACTTTGAATAGGTCGTTGCTACGTAATTATCACTAAAAAACCAACTTTCAAGGTTTTCCTACTTTTATTTAGATACTTTTAGTAATTCTGTAGTTATTATCACTATAATTTGGAACTTAAAAGTTGCAGTACTTCTAAGTAGCTTTTCAAGTTTCTGGAACGTGACTGTTACTACGTAAAATAACTTTGAAGTCGCAAAGACTTTAAAGTTATATTCGCTAGTCCCAGTAACTTAGTCTTGTTACTCGTATATCACTTCAAAGTTTTTATTACTTTATGATGGCGTTAAAAGTAACTATGACGTCCTTGCTAGTTTTGAATTTCCGTCAAAGTTATGGAACTATGTAGTAATATTTAAGGTAAAATATAATATTTCGCTACTCACGAAAACAACTTCACAGTAATTTTTAATTACAACAAAGTTCAAATTACTTAAAAAATAACTTTAAAGTAACGGTCAATCTATAGAGACTTCTTGGTGTTCAAATAGTATGTTGTTGTTTTGTGAAGTGAAAATGTCAGCTGTGAGAAAAAAGAAAAGTTATGGATCAGTTCTAGGATCTCCCTTTCGCTGTACTCCAAGTGTTGGGGATGAAACAATACTCTGTCTTTCTCCCACTTTTGAGGAACAACCGTGAAATATATGGGAGGCTTTTCTTGTGTGGCTACAATTTTAAACACCTACATTGTTTCTTTTTATTTATCACATGCAAATGTACAGTTCGAAAAACATTCAGCACGCACTAATCGCTATAAAGCACTTATTAATTATAGGTTGAAGTTCCAAGGGTAACTATATAGTGGCTTCAGGAACTTTGTGGTTGTTTTGTAGACAAATATTCTACTTAATGGTGATAATGACTTTAAAGTGAAAAAAGACTAGTGACCGCTATTTACAGTGAAGTAACAAATCCTTCAAACACACAATGTGACGTAAATATTACTCTCAAGTAATTTCTGTAAAATGCGCCATATTTACTGACCAAATGTAGGACGCCATTATATTTATTCCAATTTCTTTATAGTAGTACAAGTATCGAATCGTCAAAAAGTCAGAAAAAAATATAAACTGAAGCGAAATTGAACTCATATAATTAGTAAAAATGTTATAAAAATATATTTCATCAATTTGATGCATTTTTATCATTGCCTTCCTGAAAAAAAGTTCGAAAAAGGTATTTTGAGAGGGAGCATTGTTTTTTATGAATCTATCAATATCACATTTCACAGAATTTTTCAAATCGTTTTGAATTTCTTTGTACTCGGAGCTCGTAAATCAGCAAAGTTTTGTGTACCCATACAAGTAATAATATCTACATAACCATGAAAATATTATATCCATTCAGTTGAGGAGGCTGAATAATGATGGAAGATGTCATTATTAAACTCTTTCTACATATTCAAGACAAAGAAAAGGCGAAGCAGACGCCAAAGTAAAGTAGGCGGGGACAAATATAATAAAGTAACGGTGACCCCGCCGCAACGTTCCCGCCACGTAGTTGGAACGTGAGTGCGACGTAGCGGTATGAGTTGGGGGATGGTATTATTTACGTAGCTATCACCTTCAAATTGTTCCCCAAAATGGTTGTAGGAAAGTGATAGGGCCGTAGCAATAACGTTCCTGTCGCAAGTAACTATAACTTCAGACTTACCATTAATAGTCGCCGGGTGGTACCAACGACTAAAAATGCTGCTTGGGATATTTTTTGGATATTGCTAGAAATTTTAATTTTCGATCATTTTGTTATTGAATATGAGAAACCATAGTTACAATCCATCGTAAATACAGATATTAATTGTTTTTAGGATTTGATAGAACTTGCCAAGGAAAAGATTAAACAGCAACAATCGAACTATAAGACAACACCTAGATTGTCATCTTATGGAAACACTAATCTAGAAATTAACTCACAACGAAATTCTCTGCCAGATATTCCATTAACACCACGGGAAAAGGATATTTTGGAAAAAACATCGAATCATTCCATTGTGAGAGGGAGCCACAGCACGGAATCAATATTGCAAGATTCTGGGCCTCCTCCTAAGCCACCCTTACCAGATGGGTAATTTTTGATTTATAAAATTTCCTAAAAATCCCGAAATAATTTATTTTTATTTTTTCAAGATATTTGTACGTATTTAAAAAAATATATAATAATATGTAATTCCTCTCAGTAATCTGTCCTATTTTATTCTGAAAATCAGCTCGGAAAACTGCGTTAATTTTTCTCCTGCAGAATTTTAAAATATTCATTTATAGAGAAGTAAAAAATACTCCCACAAAAGGATTTCAAGGTTTGTCTTCACAGCAATATAGTTAATATTTTCCAATATCTGAATGTTTAATCAATGAATTTCTTTAAAAAGGATTAATTATTTTCAGTATTCTTCGTTCAGATATAAAAAAGTGCAGTACTCCTCCTCCGATTCCACCAAAGAAAAAGGGCTATCGTCTGAATCAGTCGACTGATGACAATTTCACATCAGAAATTTCGCCATCCATTTTAGAAAGGTCAGTGCAACTTATATCTTTCATTATTGCATCATGAACTTCTTCATTTTTAGGATATCTCTAAGATCGAAATCTCCGGATGATTCCATATCATTATTATCAGGAAGTGGTAGCCTAGATTCAATGTTGAATATGTCAAGAGAAGAAGAAGAAATTAAAGCTTTAATGGACCCTATTTATGATTATGATAACTCATTTGAAAATCATTGTTCAGACATTTTCAGTAAGTTAAAATTAAATTCTCCTTCTTTTTTAAATAAACTCGGATAATATATCAGTAACCACAAAAAAATGTAGTATAATTTAAATATTAAACACAAAAATACTACAATCAAATCATGAAAAACATACTTGTTGACCATGGTCAATTTCATACATTACATAAAGTGAACAAGGAAAATTCTTTAATAATTTAAAAATTATGAAACAACTTTCCAAGGAAGCTGGTTATACGTATTCAGCAACGCAAAATCTGCATTCACAATCGAACGGTGAATTATAGAAATTGTCAAGTCACCCCGACTCAAAATCTGCATACAGCTGTTTCGATCTTATTAGATCTCATCAGTGCAGCTTATTTGACTCGGAGTGAATTAACAACCTTCTAATTGTTCCCCAATACAAATCGTAGTCAGTAACACTGGCTGGATAACAATCCAGAGCGCCATCCCACCAAAGATATTGGGAAACAACAATTCACCGCTTAGACTGAAAATGCAGAAATTCGTCGCTTGAACACGTACCTCCTGATATGAAGATATCTACTCTACAACAGTGGTGTATATGATTCCAAGGCACACTAACATAGTGATTTAAAACCTTTGGATATACTCACGAGAGCTCTGGATTGTTATCCAGCCAGTGTTACTGACCACGATTTGTATTGGGGAACAATTAGAAGGTTGTTAATTCACTCCGAGTCAAATAAGCTGCACTGATGAGATCTAATAAGATCGAAACAGCTGTATGCAGATTTTGAGTCGGGGTGACTTGACAATTTCTATAATTCACCGTTCGATTGTGAATGCAGATTTTGCGTTGCTGAATACGTATAACCAGCTTCCTTGGAAAGTTGTTTCATAATTTTTAAATTATTAAAGAATTTTCCTTATTCACTTTATTTACAAAAATACTATTGAAGTTAATATAGACTTCGAGGTGAACAAACTCTTGGAATAAAAACAATTGCGTGTAAAAGAATAAATGTGTAGGACCGATAATCACAAAAACTTCTCTTTCCTAAAGTCTTACATAGATATGAATCTAAATATTTCGGGAATGTTTGTGACTTGAAAACCAAAAATATAATCCCAAGATTCGTTCATTTGTCATTGAAGTCATATGCAAAATACTTACTATTAATTATAATATATCATTTTAGTTCATAAATCATTTAGATTGAGGTGTTACTTGCCTCTTGCATTTGTTTCTATCATTTCCTATTTGATAAAAAGAACAATCTGAATGTCACGAATTGTCCCCTAGGTAACCTTGTAGATATTTCTATGTCACAAAATAGTTTTTCTATATACTTTAGCTGTGCATGTATATTTAGGCATATCTAGTGTGGATTTTGAGTGTCAAGATTAAAATTTTTCTTGATGAAATTTAAATTGAAATAATCTCTATATAAGGAGTATATAATTACTGTTATCAATTAGTCATTTTCTTTGTAGCTTCAAACGGATCATATAATTCGTGGGAAGAATCATCTCTAAGTTCTAGTGTATCGAATCATGCTAATTTGAACCAGGCGCAATATGATTACCATAGGCTGTCGAATACAGACTCTGGTATAGTTTCATCGGAATCCTACAGATCATCATACTATTCTAAGAGAAGCTCGCAACAGAGCACAATGAGTTCTCAGCAAGTCGTCAAACACTCGGCACTTTCATCAAGTGAAATGGTGAAATCAGAAAGTGTATCTCATAGTTTGAGTGAATCAACAATGAATCATTTGAGTGTGAGAAGCTCAAATCAAAAAACCAGCAGTAGCAGTTCCATTGTTTCTACCACGACGCAGTTTAGTTTAGGCAAGGATGAAAATGACGCTACCATACTTAACAGTAATTGCCATACTGTGTCACCTCCACCCATACCTCAAAAGACTAAAAAAAAGCAAGATAGATTGCCTTCGCCATACGACAATGTACCTGAAGGTAATTTAGGTGAGTATTGTTAAGTGTAAGTAAAAAATCTTAGATCATCGTTTTAGTTAATAGAGACATAAAGCAACATCATAAATTACAACACTTATCCGTATACGTAACGGAAGAAGATAAGTGACCTATCAAATAATATAAAGGTATAAAGCAGTATAAAATGTATTAACGCAACGTATCCGTTTTGAGTGTTAACCTAAAAAAATCGTATTTTTGTTTTTGGTGGTGTGTTTGCTTTTATTTGGAAAGTATGGATGCAATTCTTGATCAAATGTTAATTGATGAAGACGATGATGATGTGGATGACCTCAGCTTAATGCACATATTGCATGAAGATGAATTGTTGGGAGTCAGAGCGGCAGTTTTCAGGCTGTTTGATTTGGAACTATAATAAAGTCTTTTTCTTTTTGCATCCATAGTTGTTACCATAAAACTGACAAAAAATACTCCAAAATAAAATGAAAACACCGAGGGAAACACAAAAGCATAACAAAAGATGAACAATAAAGTTTGGTTATGTCATTGGAGGACAAATGGTTTGGATACGTCACGGATCGCGATAAGATACGGTGCTGCATCGATACGTCTCACGTAACGTATCGAAGTACACGTATCGGGTCAGCATATGCGCATTTCGATACGGATACGGATAAGTGATGATTTTAAATACTGCTTTATGTCTCTATTATGTATGTTTGTAATTAACAGTATGCGACTGGGTGGATCTTACAAGTGTCATGCAACCGCTGCACATTTCAAGAGTGTACATTTAAAGCTCAGTGATATTCACTATTGTTTGTTTATGTTTTACTCTTTAATCTGAAAGTGTTTCTCTGTGTGATCAGCGTTTTTATATATTTTATATATATATATCTATATATATATATATATATATATATAGCTATATATATATATTTATAATCTATATATATATATATATATATATATATATATATAATATATAGATATATATATATAAATATATATATATATAAATATATAAATATATATATAAATATATATATATATATATATATATATATATATATATATATATATATATATATATATTTATATATATATATATATATATATATATATATATAATTATTCTAAATTTGAATTTACTACGTTTATTATCACAAAATATTTTGAAAAATATAACACTGCGATTGCAATTTCGGTCACTAGACCATCATCGGGCAGATTGAGTTAAGAACTAAATACAGAATAATAGATTTGCGCTTAGGGGTGGGAAGGAATTATTGCAGGTACCTAAATAGACAAGAGGAACATATTTCAAGAAGAGCTAAAGTTCAAAATTGAAAAAGAATTGGATCGACAGATAAACTTCTTGGATTTAACTATCTTTCATAATAATAATACTTTGAGTTTCGATATATATGGAAAACCAACCTTCACGGATATATATATATATATATATATATATATATATATATATATATATATATATATATATATATATATATATATATATATATAAATATTGACACACTTGATACAAAGGAATCCAAAATTTTATGGCTCTACTTAAAATGTTCAATTTGAAATTGGAAGAAATGAACCTACAAGGTCTATCTCAAACTCTTGCTTGGATAATATCCTAACGAATATTGATGGCTCCATACGAATAATTGAAAATCACATATCAGACCAGAAGGCATTAATATTCACATTTAAAGATAAACTAAAAGAAGGAGAGGCAGATAAGATTTGGATTAGAGAAATGAATGAAAAAACTATTGATGATTTTCTACTTAGTTTATTACACATAAATAGGGATGGGATACACCATTTTGATGAGAAAAATATTAATGGGATGTGGAATTGCTTTTCGGATCGTTTTAAAAAAAAATTTGATGATAGTTTTCCTCTGAAATGTGTAATGAGGAATTGTAAAAACTCCTTCAGAAAAAACCCTCAAATTAGACATATGAAGAATATCTTAGATAAACTTCACACAGTATCTCAAGTACGACAAGAATTTAAAACTACCTATAACTCTTACAAGGAACAATACGACTTAACTATAGCAAAGGTAAAAAAACAGTGCTATAGCACAACTATAATAAATGCGCAAAATAAATCAAAGGCAACTTGGCAGGTAGTTAATAAACTCACTAAAAAGAGCTGGAAATCTACTTTTAATGATATGAAACATGAAAATCCATGCAAACTTGTAAATGATTCTAAAGATTTTTTTGTCAATATAGCACGACGGCACAACGCCAGACAGCGTTAAATGTCATTCACATGGAACGAACATATATATATATATATATATATATATATATATATATATATATATATATATATATATATATATATATATATAATTATTTGTCTTCTTCTAGCTGTATTTATTGAACAGTTAACGTTTTTTCACGAAATTCGTAATTTTCTCAAAACTTTTGAAAGATTGACGAAAAGTGATCTGTTTAATAAAGTCTGTTTTCAAATGACCTATTATCGTTAGAAAAAGACAAATAAATAACAATACAACAGAGCCAAGTATAATTCAAATAAATAAATATATATATATATATATATATATATATATATATATATATATATATATATATATATATATATACACATATATATATATATATATATATATATATATATATATATATATATATATATATATAGGGTGTCCCGTAAATAACACGCCTTAGTGACACCGGAGGTAGATTAGCTTCAGGTCGATCAGATAACATCAATATGACCTCAGTAAAAGTTTTCTGGTTTTCGAGATATTGCCACTCTTATATTTTTTTCAAAAATCTATACTTTTTGGTCATTTTCTCGCCTGTTTTGAATATAAATAAGTTCTAACTCATGGTTTTTTTTTCTTGTGCTATCATCAATATATGGTTGAGATAATCGACCTTTCATTCTTCTAAAAACTAGCTCGCTAACCTCAAAAAAAATCAAGTTGTTTCAATTAAATTTAAATCCGAAAACCTTAAGTCAAGTTTGACTATTTACTGTGAAAAAATATTATACCAGACAGAATCAGCAAATGATCTTAAAAACTAGCCTATTTAATGCTCTTTCGAAAACGGTATAACATTTGTGGTTTTCTTCTTTCAAAAGTCTGAAAATTCCAATTTTTGTCATTGAAGTCGTGCTACTTGCGAAATGCACTGCGCCGCAAATTTAACGCATACATTGAATATTTCCTAAGTTTTGACTGAATATTTTCTCAGGCGGTGATCCGATTTGAATAAATTTTTCACGAAATTGTAGCTCCGTTCTTTGAGAAAATGCAATAGTTATAAGATGATCAAAAAAAATGAATAAACTTCTTGTACAGGGTGTTTGAATAGTGACATGTTTTCTTCGTCCAAGTTTACTTCCTTCTGCGGGGAATATCGGGTAGCTCAGGCAGAAAGGAAATAGACGGTGTTATAATCGCATGTCTTCTGAGTAATTTACTTTAGCAATTGTCTGTTTATCTCGAGCTATTCGAAAGATATTCATGTTTTTATAACCGCTCACACTTTTCGAACGAAATTTTTTAAAACTTTTTTGTTAATTTGCGAAGAAGGCTGCGTATACAGAATTTATTTACAAGTAGAAACTGTATTTATTTGGTTTTGTATGTCTCTCCATACTACAAGCCCCTTCCGAATCTTTTCAAAATTACCGATCAACCTGACTACCAGTTTAGAATGGGTTTTTCCTACTTTACTAATTTGTAATCATCCTTCTATTCACCCTTTATACACAATTTGTTATTTATTTATTTCTTGTATTGCATCTGAAGAAGATGAAGTTTCACGGAAACGAGGGTCATGCGTTATTTTACTTTGTGTATATAAATAAATATGTATATTGTTTTCATAAACCATTGTTTCGATATCTTTATTAATTTACATCATGTATCGGCCCAATCAATTCAAAATAAATAAATAAACAAAGTTGTCAACTTTAAATTGCACAGTCTCCTTCACAAGTTAACAAAAAAGTTTTAAAAAATTTCGTTTGAAAAGTGTGAGCAGTTATAAAAACATGAATATCTTTCGAGTGGCTCAAGATAAACAGACGATTGAAAAAACAAATTACTCAGAAGACATGCGATTATAACACCGTCTACATTTTTTCTGCCTGAGCTACCTGATATTGCCCGCAGAAGAATGCAAACTTGGACGAAGAAGAAATGTCGCTATTCAAACACCCTGTACAAGAAGTTTATTCATTTCTTTTGATCATCTTATAACTATTACATTTTCTCAAAAAACGGAGCTACTATTTGGTGAAAAATTTATTCAAATCGGATCACCACTTGAGAAAATATTCAGTCAAAACTTAGGAAATATTTGATGTAAGTGTTAAATTTGCGGCGCAGTGCATTTCGCAAGTAGCACGACTTCAATGACAAAAATTGCAATTTTTAGACTTTTGAGAGAAAAAACCACAAATTTTATACCGTTTTCGAAGGAAGTTTTTGAGATCATTTGCTGATGCTGTCTGGTACAATATTTTTTCACAGTAAATAGTCAAACTTGACTTAAGGTTTTCGGATTTAAATTTAATTGAAACAACTTGATTTTTTCTTGAGGTTAGCGAGCTAGTTTTTAGAAGAATGAAAGGTCGATTATCTCAACCATATATTGATGATAGCACAAGAAAAAAAACCATAAGTTAGAACTTATTTATATTCCACCTAGGCGAGAAAATGACCAAAAAGTATAGATTTTTGAAAAAAACATAAGAGTGGCAATATCTCGAAAACCAGAAAACTTTTCCTAAGGTCATGTTGATGTTATCTGATTGACCTGAAGCCAATCTACCTATGGTGTCACTTTGGCGTATCGTCAGCTGTAAAACTAAGATCAACTGTAAATTGTTTTAAAACTGCTTTGAAAAAATTATATCTACAAAATTTAAATTTAAAATAGTCTTGTTTCAAACTTATATATTTTAAATGTATATTGTCATATATGTATTGTATATTTTATATTGTAGCTGTTAACTAAATAAATCTTCCTTATTATTATTATATATTATTATATATATATATATATATATATATATATATATATATATATATATATATATATATATATATATATATATATATATATAGTACATAAACACACACATACATATAATTAACTAGATCTAACTTGTCCTACATGATTTCAACTTATTGCATTCGTTACAGGAGGTGAAGTATTGGTAACATGCCACATGCACCAGTCACATCAGAGCTTATCCAGTGTTATAACAAATAGCGAAGATGACGGTACTAAACCTCCACCATTGCCCATGAAGAAAAAGCACAGTGAGTGTTATTTTGATTATTAAGCCAAAATATTTCATATTGTAAAATAATTTTGAATGTTTTATCGAACATTTAATGTATTGTTAAAAAATATTCCCTAAGCTGTAAACTATTTTGTCCTATAGTGTTCCAATCAGTGGCTTATTCTGGTAAGTGAGCTACCTGCATTTCAAATACGATATTTGTTCATTTCATAAATTTTCTTCCATCGTATTATACCTATTTCATTGAATCACAACAAGATATTGAGTTTTCATTAGTTTTGAAAACCTAGCTGCATCAAAAATTGTGCTTTAAAACATTAGTCAGTTTATTTTTGGAGAATGTCAATAAACCACGTTATTATTTTATATATTTATTACTTGAAGTTAATACTGTAAGTTAGATTAAATTAACTTTGTATTCACTTGTAGGTATATAAATCAAGGAGATTATTCAAATGAATTATCTTAAATATCTCGAATTCCAATAAGTATCAATTCTTTTATTTACTTCATACTTTACTTTAAAGTTCAATTTTTTTTAAATCTTCAAAATTTTTTAGACTAAGTTTGAGTTTTCACTACAGATATCTTAGTGTTATCTTGCTATCAAACTAGAATGTGTGATATATGTACTCGAAAATTTATTTAAATAAAATTATCTAATCTCTCAATTTAAATTCACAAATACATTTTCAAAAACACCAAGTATTTTCTCTAAATAATTGTGTATGTGATTATAGATTATTCAATATTTTGATTATTTCTAATCAATAAGTGCAGTTTGAAGGAGAAAACAGATAAACAACAGCTTATAAATTAAAGCAATGGAGTCTCATTGCATCTGCGCCAATAGAATGAAGGTCTTACTTTTTCAAAAGATTATTTATTCTTATTTTTCAACACTAGGTTTAGAATTGTATGAATGGCGTTACAAACAGATGGAAGTTTTTCACACATTTAAATTATATTATTATCATAATCACCAGCAAATATATATTTTATAATCGAAAGCTACAATGAAAGTAAAACAAAATTTGCAGTAAGATTCTCCAATGAATGTATAGTTGAAACTTCAAACATGTGGAAAATATATTATAGATAAATGGCAAGTATGCACTTCCAAAGTCTATACAAAACATCAAAGAATACAAGACTTTTAAGAGAACTATTTACTGCTTTATCTTAAGATGTGAACCATATAACCTACAAGAGTTTGAAATTTTCTGTAAAATTCAACAATAATTGTAATTAATTCGAATATTTTAGTTGCAATAGAACTGTAATTGATGTGATTGTTAATGTATCCTGTTTGTAGCTTTGCATTTTGACTTTTTTCATTTCAGTGCTACACGCCTCCAGATTGGGAGGGTGTCGCAAGGATTGTTGAAAATAAAGATAAATATTATGAACAAAACTAAATTTGAATTTACTACGTTTATTATCACAAAATATTTTGAAAAATATAACACTGCGATTGCAATTTCGGTCACTAGACCATCATCGGGCAGATTGAGTCAAGAACTTTGTTCATCATGTTAAATTATCACGTAGTAACGACGGATTCCATCAACTAGACAAATATTATTATTATTATGTTCATATTATCCGCATTCGAAATCTGATTAAGTACGAGTAGTATTGGTACATAAAATGATTTCCAAAAAATCTAATTATTGTTTGAAGTTTAACATACATTCGTGTTTAACAATTATGTATAAATCCAAGACCATCATTCTCTTGTGATATTTCTTGTTGAAGCTTATATCAATGATTAAATGTTAAATATGTTTTCAAGTTTAATTCAAATTTCAGTTATGGCGTATATGGAAATGTTCGGTAACTGTCAGTCTAACGAGAATGATCATGAACTGATGAGACACTCGGTACATATGGCACAAGCGCAGCAATGGGTTCAACAGGCATCTCCAGGGCTACCTACTGCACAGTCGTGTTCATTCAGTCAAATGTCTAGTCATTCATTGCACACACAGTCTCATTCATTATCGATTCCTCCAAACTCAGAAACTGGAAGGTAGGTCCCCCATACAGCAAACGACTTATCGAAAACAAAAATTAACCTTTTAATTTAATTTCCTGATTCGTCAACATTTTCAATGTTGCCTAAAACAAATTAAAATTACATATGTAATTTTATGTTGGTAAGCGTTTAGTCTTACTGCCTTTTGTTTTGGGTAGCTCTTCTCATATGCATTTGGTATTGGCGTCCGAAATTAAGATCGTAGCGCCGGAACGGCTAATATCGGTACTAGAGCATGGGAGATTAGCTGTTTGTTTACATTGATTGGTAATGGTATATACGTTCATTTCATTTTGAGTTTTCGAACGTTTAGCTTCGTAATTTGTGTTTTTTTGGACTTCGTATTTTCTAGTGGTTCATTGTGTTTCGATTGAGGACAATATTATCTCTGTTCAACAGTAGATAACCTACCTACATCAAGTTGAAATTTACTTTTTGAGTTTTTATCATTGAACATGAAAATCAATAATAAAATAAAGTAGAGGGCGAATAAATTAATTGGTTGAAGGAACTATGTATACCTCATGAAAAGGCTGTATGATAAAACACCTATTTATTTAAAAAGTAAAAAAACTTTCAAAAGTTTCAAGAAAACATATCTGACATGTCTAGTTTCATTACGAACTGAAGAATTTTTGAGTATAATGGACAAAACTAAGTACTTACCAGCAAAACTGAAAGAAATAACATGAAATAAAAGAAGAATTAATATGAATACTCTACTTGAATGGTTTGAACGTACTAAGTCATTATATTTTTTGAATTTTCTTGGCGTATAACAGCTCTCCTAAAAGTATGGTGGACTTCTGAGAGTCTGGTTTTTTGATAGAATCTCTGTTTTCCTGATTATATAATTGAATATTTTAGTTTTTACCTAGCTATAGAGTCAAGATTTATTTCATATTCTTGATGTTATGATAAACTGTTATTTTGGTTGTGCAAATAAACATCATTTGTTATTATTATTTTAATTGTATCTCTGGTTGTTACATGAAAGAAAATACAATAATCTAGAATCTCTGGATGATGGCCCAGGTTCAGATTCCGATAAAAGTGGAACATTTTTCGTTGGAATAGCGTTGGACTTCAAAAACTCTACGTTTTCGGTTAGCTGAAAATTGGACATCATTAGTTGGTATAATTCTATATGGAAAAATCCACAAACTTACTGCAGGGAAAATAATTATTCTCAGTAAGCTGTAAAGAACAACTCTCTTATGTTCAGACATTTTTTTTCAATCTTCAAGTTATGAATCCACACCTTTCTTCTGTCCATCATTTCCTTGTTTCCTAACTTTGTTTGAAATGCAACTTTGAATTATCCAGCTTTCGGAAAGGTATGTAAGCTATATTCGGTTTTTTTTTTGCTCAAGATGAACAATAGAATACACAACAATAGTGATTCATCTCTTCTGAACGTTTGTAAACGATCCAAAATACAATTAAAACTTAACAACTTCTCATATAAAATACACGTAAACAGATGTAAACAAAGCAATCTATCTCCCATGCTCTAGTAATATTCGACACCGGTAGGGGGCGTATCGCTTATTATGTTTTCCCAATTGTTACTAAGAAATATCCATTCTGATTGATGCATTGAATTAACCATTTTTGAGTATTTTTCTGAAACCTGAAAGTAAAATAATTGTTCTTCTCGTAGAACACCGTCTCCTTTGATGGCAATTACCAATTCTGTACCTCCGGCCTTGCCTCCAAAACAACGATGTTTAACGAATTCAAATAAATCCCCGCCCATTTCACCAAATTCAATAGAAAGTAAGAACGCGGAACCTGCGAAAGTAGTACCGGATTTATTAGAACACACAGTTAAGGTTGGATCCTTCTCGGAAAAAGAAAACGAGGACGTGAATTCTAGTGACGTGGATTTGATAGAGAAATTGAATATTGATGATTATCTCATATTAAAGAAATCGGATGAGGAAGGACCTGAAATCAGGGGTGGAACAGTAGATGCCCTCATCATACAAGCAACTAAAGCTACGAAAAATGGAGGTGGGTGAATTTATGTTAGCGTATGTTGTACACTCGAGATCTATCAAAACCAAAGTTTTATTTTTATCGTATATATATATATATATATATATATATATATATATATATATATATATATATATATATTTATTTATTTGAATTGTTGTTGCCTGTGAACTATTTTCAACTTTTTGATAATTATTAGCCATAACAGGCTTGGTGAATCTCAAAAAACTCGATTTTATTAAAAAGTTGACGTTTCGCCACGACACTCGTGGCTTTTTCAAAAGTTTTGAAAAAGCCACGAATGTCGTGGCGAAACGTCAACTTTTTAATATAATCGAGTTTTTTGAGATTCACCAAGCCTGTTATGGCTAATAATTATCAAAAAGTTAAAAATAGTTCACATAAATAAATATATATATATATATATATATATATATATATATATATATATATATATATATATATATATATATATATATAAGTAAGAATTCTTCGTGTTATCGAGACACGTCCGTGGTTATGAAATTTGGTGAAAGTAGGACATTTATTTGAAACTAATCAATCAAGCCTCCTAGCGGAGCTGGTTATAAGAGTTCACGGAGTATCGAAATATCTCCATCTACCTTAGACGGTACATGTTGGAAATGTTAAGTTGTTTATCACAATGTGAAAGATGTGGTTCAATTGTTTCCGACTGGTAACGCTGTGTCATATTTATATATGCCATTGTGTTGCTGTAAGGAAAATATAAGAACGTTTGAAATGTTCAGTTGGTTATCACTTTCGATGGATGGATGATACTAATGAGCATCAATAAGGGCGAAACAGTCCGTCTATCAATTTCCATCGATTGTGATGAACAACTTAGCATTTCTGTCTACCGTCTGAGGTAGATGGAGATATTTCGATGCTTCGTAAACTCATATATCCAGCTCTGCTAGGAGGTTTGTTTGTTTAGTTTCAAATAAATGTCCTCGTTTCATTGAATTATATATATATATATATATATATATATATATATGTTAATTTTCAGGTTCTCGCGGAGATAATCTGGTTGTCTAGTTTCCCGGGTTTGTATCCGCGTATGGGCTTCCTCCTCTCACTGAACTGTTCAGTGTATTCATTTCGACCAAGAAGAGCTACCTGAAGATGGCAAATGTGATTTTGCCGAAACGTCGAGCAGACTTCAACGAAGACGAAGCCCATACGCGGATACAAACCCGGGAAACCAGACAACCATATATATATATATATATATATATATATATATATATATATATATATATATATATATATATATATATATATATATATATATATATATATATAATAAAAAAATCTGTTGAATATTTATGTCATTTTACCTATTTTTGCTGCAAATAATGATTATAGAAGAAAAGGAGAATGGTATGTCATTGGTGACTCGACACAAGTACCACTTATTTTTTTATAGCATTTCCTTAAATTTCTGAACCCCTATTTGAGATGAATACTGTATCTAAGGTTACCAAACCACTGCTAGTTCAGTAAACCGATCTTGTTCTGAATTTTTGGCTTTTTTCCCTTTCAAAGTGTTGTCACTAACACTATGATATTAGCATCTGAATAAAAAGCTCATATTGATTTCTATAATTACTAACATTTCGGTTTAGAGTGTGATTTATATCACACTATTTGAGAGAATAAGAAAAATTACTAATACAGACTATAAGTCATTCATGTTTTTAATTTTGAAGGAATTCTATATGCAATAAGATGTTGAATGTTGTGAATCAATTTGCAATAGTTGTAGTAGAATCAAATTCAGAATTCATTAAGTACTGTTTTCAATTTTATTATTAACATATTTTCAAGAACTATTAGCACTGCTTTATCAATTGAACAGTGGTATCCTTGGACGCAAGCAATCTTTTAATTGCATCCATATGCATACTCTTATTATTGAACTTTTTTCATTATGCATGCAGGTAATTAGGATCTATTGCTTCCTTTCAAATTTTATCTTATGAGCCAATATAATAATATAAAAAGTGTAAATTTTATATCAATATTTGATAATTGATATTGCATAAAATCTTATGCCACATTTCGCCAACAATGTATTTTTGGTACAATTGAACGTTTTGGATTTATTTATCCATTTTTATCTATTTATCTTCAGTATAATATTGTAGCCAGTCTTAAAAACAATTTCCCAAGGCATGATTGTAAATAAAGGACAAATATAAGATTAACGTAACTCTCAATAATTAGTGCTCATTTTAATATTTTCTTTTCAGTTTTTGCATATCAGGAGGCGTTCTTGACCACTTATCGCACATTCATCACCCCTTATGATCTTATAAGTAAATTAATTAGAAGGTATAACTATTTCTACTACAAAACAGAAAAAAGGCCAAGGTCTAGAGAAGCGTTTGCTCTCATTGTACGAGTAGTGAGTGATTTAACGTAAGTATTAAGAATAATTTAAAACACTTTTTTTTATGCTTTGTTAGAAAGTTTATGTACATTTATTGAAAGAGTGAGTGTGAAATGTGCTAAAATTTTGCAATTGTTTGCATATTTAACTCTGATGAAGTTAAGGACTAACACTTCATCAAATTTATATTTCACAGAAGCGTGGATCTCGATGATGAACTTCAACATAAACTCATGAACTTCGTTCAGCAGCTTATATCTTGTGGGGAACTAACTCTAGCCAAAGCATTAAGAGTGAAGCATTTAGAGCGCCATGAAATTAAACAAAGAAATTTGCCTGGTACTAATAATATTTTAACCAGCATATCTTTAACTCCAAGGACTTTAACACTTCTGGATTTCAAATCAGAAAATATTGCTGAACAGATGACACTGCTAGACGCTGAACTTTTCATGAAAATAGAGATTCCAGAAGTTCTTATTTGGGCCCAGGAGCAAAATGAAGAAAGAAGTCCCAATCTGACTTTATTCACAGAACACTTCAACAAAATGTCTTATTGGTAAGTTACTTTATTGATGAACTCTTCTGTTTGGAAAGGTGTATATATCTACTTTTATGGAATATATATATATATATATATATATATATATATATATATATATATATATATATATATATATATATATATATATATATATATATATATATATATGCAGTAAACTACGGTTATAAAGTACCCTCTAGGGACAAAAAATCGGTATTTTATAAGCGGAGGTACGCTATAAAAAAAACACAAAAAAAATAATGTACGTACATGAATATTTCAATAGGCTATAAGAATAAAACTTGACTACACATTCAAACCAAAAACATATAACTTATAAACTAAATAGAAGAACGGCTTGATCTAAATCATGAGGCACACGATTTCAAATTTTTTAAATCCTGTTTAATTTATTTTTACTTGCCGTCTTGATATTTTCGCGATTACTCCAAATTGTAGATACTGCTGTTTTTGCTAGATTTTTTCGTACAGCAATTTCCGCTTTGCCAATATCCCTCTCAATACTTTAAATGATCTCTACCTTTTTATTTCACAGTTATAGAATTGCTTCGATCCGCCATTTTAACCACATACAAAAAAAAAAAAAAAACAATTACGCCTTTCCGTAAAACAGTCAAATTAAAACTGCCGACTAACATCCCAGTACAGCGCTGGGATGGTTCGACAAAAAACCCGCAGACGGTTACTGGGGAATCCCGACGATCTCGGGAAACCCCCGACAGATAATCCGGTTTTAATGTAAACTCGTACTTTAAAACCGAAATTTGGCAACTGAATATTGTACTTTATAACCGGAGTGAAAATTATAAATGGTATGTAATATACGATAAAAAATCAAGAGTGTTTTGACCGGGGCAATAAAAAGGGTACGTTATAACCGGAGTATACTGTATTTATATATATATATATATATATATATATATATATATATATATATATATATCACAATACTAAATAACTCCAATCGAATAATTCTTCAATAAGGTTAATGGGTTCTTGGATAAAAACAGGCCGTATTATGTAAAACTACATTTATTCTCGGTCAACGTTTCGGTCCATGTCTGGACCTTCTTCAGGACTCTAAAATATTGAAGACTATGTTACAATACATCATTTTCCACAAATACAATTCAAAAAACTTACAGAATAGCTGAGTCTGAAAAATTGTTCTCCTTCCTAGCATCGATTGAGAACGAACAAAAAGGCAACTGCCATAATACAACAAGGATTGAATCAAACATGAACAATTCTCACTTGAGAGGGTACTTAAATTTTCAATTCTTTTTTAGAACAAAGGTAAAATAAATCCAGATTACAATGTCATTCTTGGAAATGTTTCACATCAAACAAACAGATAATGTGATGAACTCAAGAAAAGACATAGAAAATATTAGCAACATTTACTCCTTTTTAATATCTTATAAGAATAAGAGAATTGTCCGTGATGTTTCTGTGATTTCAGATTAATTGTCTATGCTCTAACTAGTGTTGTAAATATCCGTATCCTTTCGATATTCGGATAATCCGTATTCGGAACCAAGAAAAATCCGTATCCAGTGCCCGGATACGTATCCAAAAGTTCAATCATATAAAAGGCAACCATAAATACACCATGACATCGGACCCGGGCGATCAAAGGATACGGAATCGGACTGGATACGAATTCTATGCAAACGCAACAGCGCCTTTTATTTAACCAAAGAGTAATATATTGTTTAATTTATCCTCAAAAGTTATCTCGTTTTTTATATAAATAAAAATAATATTTGAATACATCAATTCGTTTATTATTTTAAACAAGAATCCTTTGCCTATGGTATACTATTATGGGTACACCGACCGAGCGCGATTCCGAATGTAAAAATGCAATGAAATAGGACGATGGATACGGATCCGCTGCTGGCAACCGTCAATGACGATTGCCAGCACCGGTTCCGTATCCATCCTTCATGGCGCATTCGCTTCGCGCATTCCGAATTTGTTTTGTTTCCATTCAGCATCTAGCCATCCACTTTGATTCCGTATCCAAATATTCCGAATCCGTATTCACACAGACTGATTCCGGAATATACGGATCCTTTTAATATTTGGATTCAACGGAAATTTGGATACGTATCCAGACATCACTAGTTCTAACCTCAGTTTTATTCTGCTAGCAATTGTATATATGTGACATTGTAATCTGGATTTATTTTACCTTTGTTCTAAAAAAGAATTGAAAATTTAAGTACCCTCTCAAGTGAGAATTGTTCATGTTTGATTCAATCCTTGTTGTATTATGGCAGTTGCCTTTTTGTTCGTTCTCAATCGATGCTAGGAAGGAGAACAATTTTTCAAACTCAGCTATTCTGTAAGTTTTTTGAATTGTATTTGTGGAAAATGATATATTGTAACATAGTCTTCAATATTTTAGAGTCCTGAAGAAGGTCAAGACATGGACCGAAACGTTGACCGAGAATAAATGTAGTTTTACATAATACGGCCTGTTTTGATCCAAGAACCCATTAACCTTATTGAAGTATATATATATATATATATATATATATATATATATATATATATATATATATATATATATATATATATATTTATATTTTTTTTCAGTTCAATCGGTTATATTTATTTATATTTACAACTATACAAGTTATATGAAAATCATTTAATTATTCGATTTTTTTTGTTCAAATTATGTATAATTCAGGTACTTTCAGGAACAAGCATAATTTGCATACTTCTGGTAAAATTGATTAATTTGTTTGACGTTTTCAGGGCCAGAACCAAAATTCTCCAAATAAACAATAAAGAAACTAGGGAGAAGTACTTCTTGAAATTTATTAAGATAATGAAACATTTGCGCAAAATTAATAATTTCAATTCATATCTTGCTCTGCTGTCAGCTTTAGATTCAGCTCCAATACGCAGATTAGAATGGCAAAAACATGTACAAGAGGGCTTGAAGGAATATTGTGCCCTCATAGACAGTTCATCTAGTTTTAGAGCTTATCGACAAGCTTTGGCAGAAACTCTACCACCTTGCATACCTTATATGTAAGTATATCAGTCAGAACAAGATGACTCTAAAAGTCAATTGAATGAAGCATTATCATTAATGACCTCTGTTGACAATTGTAAGTTTGATTTTATTCAATTCAGCCATTTACTTTACTCATGGATTTATGTTTGCCCTAATCAAATCTCCATTTTTTTTTATTGTAGTGGACTCGTTTTACAAGATCTGACTTTTGTTCATATTGGAAATAGCAACCATTTGGCAGATGGAATGATAAATTTCTCTAAAAGATGGCAACAGTTCCATATCGTTGACAACATGAAAAAATTTAAAAGATGGTAAGTCGTAATATTTTGCTATTAATTTTTTTTATGAGCAACTCTTGGGAAACGTAATACCTCCTACCGCTTCTCAAGTGCCCTAAGATTAGAGAGATATCGGTAACCCAAATACAAATAGCGTCAGGCAGTATTAGAGCATACGTATTTTGACATTAATTTAACCTATGCGCGATTCGATTCTTAACGCAACGTCCCTAAATAACGTTACCGCCAGCCCTAATTAGGGAGTTTTTGAGTTTCTATTTAAAGTCAACGTAATTATCGTAAACCGCTATGTTGAGTTTGCGCAGAACGGAAAACGTTATTAACGGGTTGAAGATCCTAAAAGAGTTTTTGAATTCAAATTTATTGCGAACGTCAAATAAGTATAACCTCTCTTGTGTTCTTGTATTATTTTTTGTCGGGTGATTTTTCCAATTTTCATCACCTATTATTAGCGTTCTTTGGGTAAATTATCATGGAAGATGTAAAGACTATATAGCAATCAGGCGCGAGGGTGTGGATCATAATTTAATGAGAGGTATAATCTTACATAACATCTTTGAAGAGGAACAAGAACGTGAAAATATTGATGGAAACATACTCGGATTCGATTTGTATAATATTGAGTTTGAAGAGGTGAAAAGAAGTTTCCGTTTTGAAACAGAGGATTTGCCACGGTTATGCCAAACTTTGCAGATACCAAACCCAATTGTCTGGACATAAAGCAACTGGTAAATGCAATAGTTTATAGTAATAATTGTGATTAATTTGGGCAAATATATTTCTTAGGCATCGAAGGTTATGTATTTTACTGTTCTCTTTGAAAATAAATTTCCTGTTATAAGGGTAATGTACTGCTGAATCACTGACCAAATATCTGGGTTTTCAAATGGATTATTACTTAGAACCACTCTAAGAAGTAACAGATCCTCCATATCTGTAAATCGTAGTCTTTTTTTAACTATCGTGGCAAGTGAAGAAAACCCGTTGAAAAAATATCAAAATTAGCTGGCCAATTCACACAAATAAACAAACCAAAATAGCACTGTGACATAACCAATAAAAATACGGAAACTGTCAATCTCAAAACATCAGATCGCAGACTCGATTGATCGTTGCCACATAGTAAGATACAAAGGAAGAAGTTTGGAACGAATTAGCACGATAGTATATATGATATTAGTCACTTCTCATAGTTTAAATAGTCTATTTTTCTATAGTTTGTAACAATTTAACACAAGCGCGTTTAAACTTGTCAACACCGCGAATATAACGGACGTTTATTAAGCGAACGTTAAGGTCCCGTTGATAACGTAGTACGTTATCGGTTAATAACCGTCTCGGTAATTTCACAGCTTCTGCGCATGCTCAGAATAACCGAAAACGTAATTTACGTGTAAATTTAGGGTCTCAAAAACTCCCTATTTACGGAGCATAACAACACACGGTATTTGAAATAGCGCCTAACAAATTAACATGCCGGGCAAGCGCAGCGTTTTTTTTAAAGTTAAAGGTTATGTAACTTTGTTGTTTTTTTGTACTTACTACCAATATAAGTGTACGACTGTTTTAAGTCCTTCATTTGATTTTTAAGTAATGATAAATTAATAAAATACAAACTCTGGGATCTGTAGAGCGTGATACAATCTCTAAATATCATCTTTCTCAAACCTAAACTAAAATGTACAGTCTTCATCTGGAACTTCGTCTAATGAAAAACGCCGTTGGGCATCAACATCTTGTAGATCCCTTATAATGTTCATCAAAATAGCGGCTTCAATGTCTTGATCATTTCCACCACCAATAATTATCACTTCAAGATCTTCATCCATTGCGGAGATTCTAGTGAAAGTTAGGAAAAAGGATTGAAAATAAAATGAATCTATATAACAAATATAATTTTCGTCTTTTATTGGAACAATAATAATTCAAAAAAAACCCGGATATGGCTAAGGGTGCATTCGCGTTGGGCGCTTTCAAGCTTTAAGCGCTTATAAGCTTCGTTTTCTGTGGTCTACTCGCGCTCACAAACGCTTAACACTAAGCGTAAGCCAACCTAACTTTTGTTGTCGATAATTAATAAATTTGTAGGGAAATGTTAAAGCACGGTATTTGCGTGAACTATCGTGCTTTTGCCTGTCTAAGCGTAAAAAGATGATCTGACATTCGCCTTTAATGCTCAAAGCCAAAGCGTGAGCGTCTCTAAGCGCTAGTAGGCCAACACGAACGCCAATAATCTGTGCTTCTAAGCGTGAGCGCTTAAAGCGTGTAAGCGCCCAACGCGCATGCACCCTAAGGCATACGCACAAATTCAATTAAAAACATATAAACTGACAAGACAAACAAAAGACACAATAACAATAAAGCATAAAGCTAGGTTAAAAGGTTAAGTCACATTTCCGAATAGCGCGGGTTCTGTGAATTAGGGCACGCTAAAATATCGCTGCCGATAACTGTTAAATAAAACTAAAATACCGCTTGACGTAAAACCAATACCGCAGGACGTTAATAACGTTCACAGCGCTATTCGTTTTACCGATATCTCTCTATTATTTCAACAAATGACGGTTTATGCCGGATTTAAAATACTGCGAGTTATAGCAAACTGAAAGCACCTCCGAGAATAGTGTTCCATAGGTTTGGGGTTCAGTTCAGAAACGCCCTCTGGGCGGTATATTGGTGTGTATTATCCTCATACCTTGTGTGACGATTGTATTGTTTAATATGACGGTACTCTGCAATTCTACCATACATAAATAGCCTGCTACGTGTTATGCTTAATGTCAATATTTTTTTAACAATTTAATCAGGAGTCTCTTCGAACAGATCCTATTATACTATTCTATAAAATGTTGGTTCAAATGAGTTTTTCATTAGTTTCCCTTTTCAGATGTGTAATATTTTGTACGAGTGCAATTCAGTTATAAATGATGAAATCTTGATATTTGAATTGAGCTGCTCATTTAATTTTTTCAACTTGAAATCTCGATTTTTAATTAAATTTTTCTTCTCTTAGTACATATTCGTTTAAAAAGAACGAGAGGATAATTCAATTCTTCGAGAATTTCGACGACATAATTCCAGAGGACGCGATGTGGCAGCTCTCCGAATCCATTAAACCCCGTGGTGGCAAAAAAGTAGCCCAGTGAATATCTGAATGCCGTAATATCACAGCAATATTGAAATCAATTTTAGTGCAATTAAAGTTAAATTTTAGTTAATATAACGAATTGTCGTTGAAATTTATAGTGAAATTAACTGAGGTTAGGTTTTTTTTTGTAACATTACTAGTGTTCTTTCGTACTGAACGAAGTGATCTATGTAAGTAAAATCAGATAGATCAGTTTAAGCGGTCGTTCTTTCGTTTTCAATCAGTTCTCCCCTCCACAACTTAAAAGTGATCGTAAGTAATTATTCTAAACGCAGAATATCTTCTATCAGTTAGATTACATTGGCAAAGTTAACCTCAAAATTTGAAGTTTATATATATTTTTTCTACAAACGTCAAAAAATGACAAGGTTCGCGCATTGAAAACAATATGCGAAGTGACCCTTTTTTTCATTTTCCTTCGTTACCATGACACCGTGCGCGAAGTAGTGTGCGAAATACTTACTTCGCACACTGCATGTAAACTATATGGGATTTTTATATTTTAACCTGTATGTCCTCAATCAAGCAAAAATCCAAGAAATCATTTATTTATTAATGTATAACAATAATCAAGGCCTTCAAGTTGTGAGAAAATTTAACACTACCTAATTTTATTTATTATTTACAATGTTAACATTAATGGTGCAGCCAGTGCACGAACCAATATTTATTCCTAAACCAGATAAATCAGAGAGGTGACACACAGCACTTGATCCTGAAATTTCACAGTCTAAAATTTTATTTGATATTTGAATTTTATTGTTGATAGAATCTTCCACGTATCCTTCGGCCACAGTCGAAGATTTCCATCCTCCATGTCGCTTCAAAACACATATATCGGCCCCCGTATTAGCAAGGAGTGTGGCTGATGTTCTCCGAAAACAATGGCCCGTGTAGGCATCAGGATTTGGTAAATTTAGGTGTTTTGCTATTAAGCTAGGCATCTTTCCAATACTATTTATTCCAACAACTTGGTTAAAACATCTCTTATTTTGATACTTCAAAATCAATCGGCGACTGGTAGCATAACTTGGACGAAGAGCCGCATATTTTCGGTAAATGTCAGTATAATCTAAATTTGAAACTGTAAAAATTCGTTGTATATTCGTTTTTGTATCGGGTACTTTAACAATCAAAATGGAATTTTTATCTTCTATGTCATCGACCGTCATTTTAGTGAGTTCCTCACGGCGGCAAGCACTCGAAATACCCAGTATTAAAACAACCTAAAAGGAAATCAGTAATTTAAAAAACACATAAAACAGTCATCAAAAATCCACCTTAACCAACAAATAGGATTCATCATCTGCCTCTCTTATGAATTGTTCAACTTCCTCTCTAGTCAATACCTTAGATTTCGTATGGATGGTTTCCAACTGACAATTTTTTCAAATATGGAACCAACTTGGTAAATTTCTTAAAATCCACGTTTTCTTTAACATTGAGTGTTGCTTTCAACATAGAATATATTTCCCATAACGTGGAAGACTTCAGCTTCTTAGACTTCTCTGCAAAATATGCCAACAGCACATTTTCGGATATTTTTCTGGCTTTATTTGCTTCATACCACTCTTTAAATTGCTGATATGCATTTTCATACTGGCGCCTCGATTTCTCCGGTAAAAGATTTGAAATTACTGAATTGGCCCCATCTGTCAAGTTAGGTGGGGTACTGCTTACTTCATCGTCGCTCGAAATTTCCATTATTTTACAGTTATAAATATCACGCACGAAATTGACGCGAATAAAAAGTCACTCCAAAATAATATTATCAAGAACTGTCACTTTGAAAAAATTGTCAACAAATGCCATTTTATTTCCATAGTTACAGTAATTACTTGATTTGGAGAAACTGTTTAAGCCATATTAAGCTAAGCATGTTAATTATTTTAGAACAATATTTTTTGACGTTTGTAGAAAAAATTTTGTTTGCATCTCATGCGCGAAATACTTTGGTGAACTCGACTATTTTTTTAACTCGGCTGCGCCTCGTTAAAAAAAATCAGTTCTCGATCACCAAACTAGCATTTCGCGCACTAGATACAAAAATAACTATTAAATTTTTACACAGATATGATGAAAATGAGCGCATTCTTTCGGGCATTCAGTGAATGAATATGTTCTGATTGCAAAATCACTTTCACTTCAATCACATAAGTTCCATCAGTTGTATCAGTACGAAAGAACACTGGTATTAACAATAACTCAATTCAAACTGTTGGACTCAGCAGCAGCTTGAATGTATATATTACATCTTATATTCTTTTCCTAGCCTCTTAAATTCAAAAACATCACAAATCTATCAAATTAGGGAAATCCTCAGTTGTGCTTAAATCTGGAAAATTGTTATCAATATGTGATGATCCTTGAGTAATGGTTTCTATATCTTGCATATAGTTATCACAATAGGCAATATTGATATAGTTTATCTGGATAAATCTTCATGCAACGAAATTTTAAACCATGTCTATTAACTAAAATAATCATTATCTTTCTAATCGGTGAAATGTTGCCGAAGTTTATTTTCCTGTTCAGTAAAACTTTTCGTTGTTGTAGTTATATGCAAAGTGAAGTCTATTGTTGAGATTTGCTTTCTTTTTTTGTCATATTGATAATGATATGTCTTTAGGTATACCATCAATAATTCTGTTATTTCATCTATTTGAGTTACCTGGTTTATGAATTTGTTATTTGAACGAGAAGATAATTTTCGGTATCTCAAAGAAAGACATGATATTATTTATAAGTATTGCAGTAAAAGACATACGAATTTTTAAATCTCCTTTACATATAATGACATTTTCATTAAGTTAAATAATATTAATATGTTATTCACTTAAGACCTACTCAGTTGTAATAAATGATGAACAAAATCCTGCGTTAATGTAACCTGTACATCAGTAGCACTGCATGATGCTTTATAAAAGACTGACCTTAGTATATCTTTATACTAACAACTATATCAGATCGGTAAACGATAATTTATAAAAATTATTTTAGAGAAACAATTCTGTTTATGGTAATTTACTTAAAGAACTGAAATGAGTGTGCTTATTCAACGATTCAATGGTGTTTTAGCACTTTTTCTAAACTATTGCAGTTGTGAGAATAAATGTTATTTTATTAGGCCAGATCCCAGTGTGTACCAAATAGAAAGCAAAAAAAAAAGAATCGCTAATTGAACAAATATTTTTTTAGTATATTTCCAATGGAAAATATTTTTATCATACTTCACTAGATTTGAGGCTTAGTTATTTCACTAGATTTGCCATTTTAAGTTATAATAAACTTTTTGCAACTTTATCCCAAAAAATACATTTAAAAGTTTTTATTTGATAAATACGAAACCTTTATTTCATATAGTAAGTTATATTAATCTACAAAGATTTAAGAAATTACTGAAAATATATGTCAATGATGCCAACATGCGAGTCGTCTTTGATAGGAGGCACTCTCAAAATGAAATACTTATTAATTCATACAATGGACATACAATATCCTTTAAGCCATGAATTTGTGTATTTTCATACATATAGTCATCGGATGCATTGTTATGAATAAGCACCGACATTATATAATAGTACTGTTTAATGATGGGCAAGTGGCTCCGTATTTCAGTGGTCAGTGCGTTGGGCTACTGAACAGAAGGTCGGTGGATCGAATCCCGACCGAACCAACGAATTAATGCGGAGCTACCTCTCGGAAGGCAATGGCAAACCACCGAGAAGTATTCTGCCTTGTAAAGCCTCTCTCTAAAGACGTTCGGAATCGTAAAAATGTAGGTCCCTTCTATTCGTGTATCACTGTATCACGCACAACACGAATAGTTTTAGAGAGGTCGCCTACGCCCGAAACCGGGTACGGCACCGGAAGAAGACGAATGATGGGCCAATCGAGTTATTATTTCAACTCGATGACTCAAGTCGATTATCTATGAAAGCTAGTCGACTCTGTGGTCCCCTGGTAGTCTGGTACCGAGTCGCTGACATAAAGTTGGTGTGATGTATGTTGTACGTACAAAGTTTTGACTCGATCAACTCCAATCAACGAGCTGATGGAGTCGGCTTGTCTCTGAGGGTGCGAATTCGAACGAATGAAAATGTACATAAGCTGCTATTTCTCCCGTTCGTTTCAATTTCATAAAGAAAGTCTGTAGGTGGAAGTCTCAAATGTAGGATTGAAGGTGAATGCTGAAACTCAAACGGACGAAAGTAGTTTCACACAAAGAATTAGTGAGCCTAGTATCAAGAAATTCAAGGAATCTGAAGTGCAGTAAATACTTTAAATCAGAAAAGACAGAGTTTTATATACTCAACGGACAAAAGCAGTAAAGTAGACGATACCAGGCCTCATCTTCTCTTCATTTTTCTCACATTGTGTGAATTTGCATTTTTCCAACCTATCACCTTCTCTGTATTTTCTCTGGAGTAAGTTTTCACCTGCATATCGCTTCACATTTTCACTTGAAAATACCATTGGTATGAAAAATTAAAAAAACTTTCAAATTCCTAATATAACTGTGTCCAAATTTGGTTTCAAAGCGCCATGTTTTGACGTTATCACCTAAGCTCCGCCTCTATGTCAAAACCCAATATGGCCTGATTCACCGAGTTGACGCCGGCGCTGTATTGTACGGACCGAGTCAAGTGACTCAAGTTAGTAGTTATTTCAATTCGAGTTACTGCAGTTGAGAGAATGACTGACTATTCGTCCCATTACTAGTGATATTATCTTCCATGGATGATTATATCCATTATGTTAAATGTATATTCTTTGAAACATTGAACATCGGAAGTTATTTAAAGAATCATTGGTGGATAACTTAGTAGTTTAATTCATACGTCTGCACAATTGACAACAGTGGTTCTATTGAAATAAATTAAAATACTCGCTTCATAGTTTATACAATTAGATTAGACCATATTACTTCATTATTGAGAATTACATTCCAAAGAAAATAAGTTGTGCCATGAATTTGACATGTAATTGAAGTTGAAGGCTATTACAACTTCTTTAACAATGATATGTACTATAGAATCGATTTAAATCACTTATCTATATATTAATTAATACGCGAAGAGAATAAATTGTACCCCATTTTAATATTGCGCTCAAGGAGGAGTCGGATTTGGCATAGTTTAAATTTATATTGAGAATGAGTGTAGAAGGTTAAAATGTATAATATAATAATGACTGAGATTGAATTCTCGCACATCACTTGGTGAAACATCATAAAGAATAAAGTATAAACTTTAAAATAAAAACACTTGGCTTATGTTTCACAATATAAAAAATATTTAGATACTGTATTTAGCAGTAACGAAAAGTCGACATGTTTCGAGTTATGAACTCATTATCAAGACTGACTACAGGAGAGTATTGCATCGTAATTTATAAAACAGACAAAAGCAAAGGTGATACCTGAAAATCAATTTGTTCGTTTACAAGGGGTAATTGACTCTTATGGGCGGAACTTATTTCGAGAATTTCAAGAAGGTCAAGGCGTTTACCCTTGTTACCTGAATGTAACAATTTGGTTTTGTTGAAATCCAGGAAGTGATTGAGAAATTCTCGAAATAAGTTCCGCCCATAAGAGTCAATTACCCCTCGTAAACGAACAAATTGATTTTCAGGTATCACCTTTGCTTTTGTCTGTTTTATAAATTACGATGCAATACTCTCCTGTAGTCAGTCTTGATAATGAGTTCATAACTCGAAACATGTCGACTTTTCGTTACTGCTAAATACAGTATCTAAATATTTTTTATATTGTGAAACATAAGCCAAGTGTTTTTATTTTAAAGTTTATACTTTATTCAATATAATAATGTGTAACAAATTAAATTAAGTTTATGAAAAAATAAGTTTCGCAGAAATACTATTTTAAAATTTAAAATAATCATTGTTGACGTTCATACTGCCAATGTCGGTCGCACACATAACACTAGTTGTGATAAACATAAGAAATATAAAACTAATATGTACTGAGAAATGTGAGGTTAGAATCTACACAATATCAGAGAAAATTTAAAATATATTCTACTGAGTGCAATTTCGAACGAATTTTGTATCACAGTATAACAATTATCGGGATAATTCAGAAATAAAGCGACTCATTAACACTGAACTGATATATATCATATTACAATTGGAATTGATTGATTATAAGTGCCGTAATATATAAATAAATTGTATGTGATCGAATTGACAAGCGAGAATAATAATAAGAGATAGAAGATATACAAACTATTGAGGTTAAAATGCGGACCGATGTCTTGAGCTGGGATGATTAGAATTATTTCAATTTGATAATGTTCTTGTCATTATGTCTATTATTAAATATTATCGACATGCACATTTTACATACTTTTCAAAGTTACCTTTACTGTTTCTGTATCTGTCATGGTTGAATAGATATTTTGCTCGTATTTGTTCAGTTCCATCGATTATTATTAAATTCAGCTCTCTTGTTTCTTGTTTACTTACGATACCTCTCTATAAGGAAGTTCAATTATGTCCTAGGTATATTAGTATTATTGTACTGATGATTCTACAATTACTTTCGATACTTGCTTTATGTTCAGAAGAATTACGCTTTGATATCGTCAGTTTTTCTTTAAAAACTCATAAAATGTAATGGCAATTATTGACGATCATCAAGTTAAATCTTTCAGCAATATTTTGCAACTGGGATCTGGTTTATAACTAACCACTAGTTCAATGTATCAATGCTAAGTGTTAGTGAACAGTTACTAATAGGAGGCCTAATTATCATATAAGGTAAATTAATACTTTTTCCTCTTCTAGAAATACCGTTATTCTCTGATTCATCATAATGTTAAATTATCAATTTCTTTTGTGGTTTGATGCAAATGTTTTATATATATATATATATATATATATATATATATATATATATATATATAAATATATATAAATATATATATATATATATATATATATATATATATATATATATATATAATATATATATATATATATATATATATATATATATATATATATATATATATATATATATATATATATATGTATATATATATATAATATTAGTGGTGTGTCGGATAACTGAGGGGGAATAAAGATCTGTATCCGTTACTTTCTAGCGAATCTTGAACGGATCTTTTATATTATTGAATTTTGTTACACATATGAAATGCTTAATACACGTGATTAGGTAGCAATGAAGTACTATTAAATTTTATTTAACTTATTTTTTGTTCTTTAAATCATAGATAGTTCAACTTGAACCTTTGAGGTACTATTGATAAACCAACTCTCATTTATATTACCGAAATTAAATATTTAAACATTTATTGTAGAATTGAGTTATCAATTGTACCTCAAAGGTCCAAGTTCCTCTAATCTTTGTGATATGCTTATTGAAAAAATATTTATAGAAAGTTATAAGATATTAATTAAATTATCTTTATAAGGAGATCAAAACCTAAATGTTCGTGATATTCTAAATTCTAATTAAAATAATTATTTTGATGAAATTTTAATTTTTTAAATTATATTTAAAAAGAATCGCATAGTTAAAATTAATTAATTGTAAAGTGTACTTCAAAAAGAGTAACTTGACAACTTCATCCCTCAAAAGTCTATTACGATGAGTATCATAAACAATTCCTGCTACAGCAAGAAACTACGCATTGCAAATCCAACGAAAAATGTCCTATCATTAACTTAAAGCGTAACTGTCATTTCAAGGTTACAAGTAAAAAAGTTAAGGTTCGTATTCACAGATCTAAGACATCAATAATCCCTATTCATATCCTCGGATACATATTTTCAACGATCCGGCACATCACAAATTTTATTGTATATTATATTTATATATATATATATATATATATATATATATATATATATATATATATATATATATATATATATATATATATATTTATACACTCACCGACTTAAAATTCGGGACAGCCAAAATTTTGATGAAATTTAATGGATGATAACTTCTTTCTCCATAGACCGATTCAAATGTTTTTTTCTTTCAAAATGTAGATAGATGTTTCGAGTTTGAGTAATGTAATTCAATTTGGAAGAAAAAAGTATACATGTAGAAATATAAAGAAAAATAGTTAAGGTATATTTCTCCCTGAAGTTTGTAACACCCTGTAGTGTAATTCTGCAATCTAAACTCCAGTGTATATGTTTCTCTGCATATTCTTATTCTTTCTTAACATTTTGCTTTTTAATTCGTCTCGATATCGTTCTCGGTTGAAGCGATATGAATTTTTTAATAAAACATTACACATTTTGCAACAATAATGGTTTTTTGGATTCTATCCGTTTCCATAGAAACTTACTTCGCATTCGTTAACTAGTTCTATCTGACATTTCGAATATTCGAAACATTTGGCTTGTGAATTCCGTATCTACCTTTCATTTAGCGATGCCTTTGTCATCCAAAGATTCAGCTATTCTACAGAGAAGTGGCGAATATGATAGGTTTTCCAAATTCTAGCGTGGAAAGAGCCGTGGCAAGGTTTCGAGAGACCGGCAGTTATGGTGGAAATCGTGCTACTTTTGTCGTTGATGATCGCTTCATTAGGGTCTCAGTTTTAAAAAATCGACATACCAGTGCGGTAGAGATAAGGAATGAACTGAGACCCTAATAAAGCGATCATCAACGACAAAAGTAGCACGATTTCTTCCAAATCCATGTCTTCTACCATAACTGCCGGTCCCTCGAAACCTTGCCGCGGCTCTTTCCACGCTAGATTTTGTTAAACCCATCATATTCGCCACTTAGAACCTCTGTAGAACCAACATCATGAAGAGCAACAGCTCTAGCTGAATATTTTGATGACAAAGGCATCGCGACATAAAAAGTAGATACGGAATTCACAAGCCAAATGTTTCAAATATTTGAATTATCAGATAAAACTAGTTAACGAATGCGGAGTCAGTTTCTATGGAAACCGAAAGAATCCAAAACAAACCATCATTGTTGCAAAATGTTTAATGTTTTCTTAAAAAAATCATATATCTTCAACCGAGAACGATATCGAGACGAATCAAAGAGCAATATGTTTAGAATGAATCAGAATCTGCAGAAAAAATATACACACTGGAATTTAGATTGCAGAATTACTCTACAGGGTGTTACAAACTTCAGGGAAAAATGTTTTTCAGCTATTTTCCTTTATATTTCTACATGTACACTTTTTTTTTATCAAAATTGAATAACAGTACTCAAACTCAAAACATCTATCTACATTCTGAAAGAAAAAACATTTGAATCGGGCTATGGAGAAAAAAGTTATCATACATTAAATTTCATCAAAATTTTGGCTGTCCCGAATTTTAAGTCGGTGAGTGTATATATATATATATATATATATATATATATATATATATATATATATAAATTTTTATAAAAAAATTATACAATACTGGAATCATGCCCAGGTCACATATTGTCTGTGATTTACTTTCCCTATCGTGTTTCAAGATTATAAAGTTTCCCAAGTGTAATGGATAGTAGGCAGAGGGGCAGTTAAATTTCCCATTATTTTGTCAGTCTAATTTACGAAAGTATTTTCAGGCTTTGTGTAAATTTCGTCAACCACTAATTTATATTTAAGAGTTTTTTCATTCGTGCCATTTTACAAATGTGTGATTTGTACTCTTTTTGTCAAAGTATTATGTTATATTTATGTGTAAAATATTTAGTGAATTATTTCATTTCAATGTGTGTTTTATATGTACATAAATGTATTATAAGCTTATTTATATTTTTTAAAGCTATGTTTAATTTACTGATTTGTGGTATTTGCTTCAAGTTACTTATTTATAGGTAGTGTGATATCGGACAAGTACCTAATAAAAACCGATCAAATCAAAATGTGTATTGTAATTTCTTGAGAATTAACTTCCTGGTTAGTCTATTTTCATTTAATCTATTATATCAGTTGTGTCAAGCACCCATTTGATGAGTTAAATATACTTCGCTGTTTTTATCATAGTACTAAATGAACATTGTACAGCAAATATTTTATCTAAACTTATAGTTGGGCAACCGCGCTCTTGAAATGTTCGTTCCAAACCAGGTACTGTAGTTAAAAGAATGAAAGTCTGTTCACCTGAAATATTACACCTTGAAAATAAAATTTCAATTACCTTACTTTTAAGATGAACAGGTATGGGAAATTTTTTCGTTATGATGTTAGTTGTTTCATCAATTATAATAAAAATTACGTAAGTTAAATCGAAAATTGTGTAAATACTCAATTCGCATTGATATCATATCGTATGAGAAGTAATTGCGATGGTTAAACCATGCTGAATGTTTCAATCAGTACGTGTAACATCAGACTTTGAAACTTATAGAGAAACTAAAAGAAAAATGAATAAAGAACAACACATTGGAGTTTTTTATCACTGCTACAGATATTAAACAAGATTAAAAGATTAGATTATATATATATATATATATATATATATATATATATATATATATATATATATATATATATATATATATATATATATATATATATATATATATATATATATATATATATATATATACATACAAAACCGTGAAAACATATTAACACCGCGAGAAACTAAAAAACAAAATATATATATATATATATATATATATATATATATATATATATATATATATATATATATATATATATATATATATATATATATATATATATATATATATATATATATATCTTTTTCTCGCATCTTCAGCGACTTCCATCGACTTAAATGAGCTGGAATTTGGTACGTGGGATTTTTTTCGTTGCAGAACGAAACTATCAATATTTGGTCAAATTTTTCCAACCATCGCCATTTTTACGTAGATATTTCATGTTTTTTCGTGGTTTTTGCAAATTTGCCAAACTACAGCTTCTTCAATTTGAGTTAGAGGGTTTAAACTTGTTTAATGTAGAGGAAGTGCCTTTTGTGAGTTTCAACTATTTTCCTCATTCGCGCTGCACCGCGCGGGGACTATTCCATTCAAATCGCATCCCGACCTGATTCGCTATCAGTACACGATGCACTTCGCGAATTTTTTTTTTCACAGACGAGGGTTGAAATTTGGCACGTGGAATAAGTTGATGTTGAGGTACGTTTCTTCGTTGATTTAAACACTTTTTTACTCAACCACGATGCACTTCGCATAGAAATGGATAATTTATTCAAGAAATCAACCTTACATATATTTTTTTAATAATAGTACATTATGTTACTAGGAGTAGAAGGGTATCATTATTGTTGAGCCCAGATTATTGCACTGCCGAGGCGTCAGCCCAGGCTGTGCAAACTGGACGAAACATATAAAGGGTCTTCTGCTCCGAGTGACATATACTATTTTTTCTTCAAGCGTAAATTGAATACATTGTTTATATCTCACACTTTTCAATACTGACAAACATCAAATTAAATAAAAATTAAATGACAGTGCCTACCTACATGACAATTCCTACTAGATCTGTGTCGATCGTGATTGATCGAATCTTTTTGATTCGATCGCAACCTATACACGAGTGATCGAATCATGAATTTCTAAAAGACCCGATCTTATTTAACCCGATCCCGATTTACTTGACAAGACTAACCAAATTGCACTTTATTTTCATATGTTTTTACACAACAGTATATAACTAATTGCTTGCTGATACAATCGTTTACATGCTTTCATTCATCGCATTCTTTCTCGTGTTGTTTTGAATTTTGACACGTAATCCAAAAGGAACCGATTTTTTCAGGAACGCTCGCGTAGAAGAGTCGCGACCTGTCGATCTCTCAGTCTTTTGGGTCACGAACTCGATCGGTCGCGTCTTGATCGAGATCGAATTCAGTTTGAGATCGAATCAGTGACATGCTGATATATGTACTGTCGATCTCTCTGTCTTTTGGGTCGCGAACTCGATAGCGTCGTGATCGAGATCGAATTCAGTTTGAGATCGAATCAGTGACATATATAAAGAAGAAGTAAATGGTCAGTGGAAGACATTCATGAATGTTTTCCTAAATATTTTTTTATGAGAGCTTTCCATTAAGATCAGTAAATAACTCTCATCAAAAAAGAAAAAAATATTATGAAACTCCTGAAATATATAACTGTAAAAAGAAACTCGATATTCTGTTAACATTGAAAGAAAAAAATGAAGCTTATGTACAAATTAGAGAAGAAACATTATGAAGAATTATTGAAAAAATCTAAGTCTAAATACTATGAAACGAAAATTCGAAACTCAGATAACAAAATGAAAAGTTTGTGGTCCATAAGCAGGGAAATAAGAGGAACAACAGAGAGGAAGTCTGAATGCTTTCTAGAAGGTGAAATATCAACTATAGTTAACAAGTATAACAAATTCTTGCTGAAATTGATACCTGAGAAGATAGATGCATTGGAGAAACTTCCTTTCTCGTGCAATATAAATTATAATGAAAAAACGTTTTCTTTGTTCCCCACTACATCAGATGAAATCGAAAAAATTTTGGATAGGGTAAAAAACAAAATCAGTAGCGGAGATGATGGTATTCCAGCATTTATAATTAAGCTCTGTAGTGATCAAATTAAGGATATTTTATCCTATATTGTAAATAACTCTTTCAAATATGGAATATTTCCAGATCAGCTAAAGCTGGCAGTGATTAAGCCAATATGTAAGAAAGGTGATTCCAGAGAAATGGAAAACTATCGACCAATAAGTCTGCTGCCCAGTTTATCTAAAGTCTTTGAGATGGCAATGTTGAATAGACTATTAAAATTTATAAATGACTGTAAACTCTTGTCAGATACACAACATGGATATTTAAAGGGCAAATCTACACAAACTGCCATATATCAGTACACAGAAACATTGATTCATTTAATTGAAGAGGGAAAAAGTGCATTGGGGCTATTTTTAGACCTTACAAAAGCATATGATTGCCTATGTAGAGAATACATTCTGAATAAATTGGAAATTATGGGTGTTCGAAATAAAGCTTTGTGTTGGTTTGAATCGTACCTCTCAGGAAGAAACCAGAGGGTGGCACTATCTAAACAGGGAGTAGAGGTAAAATCTAAAATTGAGATCAGCGAAATAGGAGTACCACAAGGTAGTGTGTTAGGCCCCATCCTGTTTATTTTATTTTTGAATGATGTAAACGACTGCATAGAAAGCGTACCAGCTTGGATAACATCATTTGCAGATGATACAAGTCTCATAGTTGGAGCTGAAACTTTAGAAGAGGTCGAAAAAATAACGGGAGAAATTTTTGAAAAAATCAAAAAGTGGATGAATAGAAATAAGCTCATTTTGAATGAAGAGAAAACTATGGCTACTCTCTTTAAAAATAACAAATCCAAAAAAGAATCTGCACCCTCGATACAGATTAATGAATGTAGAGTTGAAATAGATGATGCTGTTAAATTTCTAGGAGTTTATGTTGACCAATGTTTTTCATGGAGGCAGCATATTGAGTATACATGTAAAAAACTCAGTCAGATATGCTTTGCCATTAGGTCAACAGGAAATTACTTGGACGAGGATGTACAAAAGATTGTTTATTTTGCCAACTTTGAGTCTATCCTTCGATATGGGATAATTTTTTGGGGAGCTGCAGGTAGAGTGGAAGAAATTTTTAAAATACAGAAAAGAGTTATTAGAATAATATATAAAATGGGGCAAAAGGAGTCGTGCAGAGGAATATTTAAAAAAACAAAATTATGACGGTATATGGAGTTTATGTGTATGAATGCCTAATATTTTTAATGAAAAATAAAGAAAAATTTACTGCTCGTACATCAAGTCATACATATCCAACTAGAAGCAATGATATTCATTATCCCCAACATAAACTCTCTCTTATAGAGAAACATCCATCCTACAGATGTATAAAAATCTTCAACAAGCTCCCGGATGAAACGAAGAAAATAAATCGTATGAAGGAATTTAAGGAAAAAGTTAAAGACATGCTAATCTCATTGAAACCATACTCACTGAATGAATATCTAGAGTAAAGGGAAAATGAGGATAAAACAGTTACAATATTTGTGTTAGAGGGTTGTACTCATTTGTGACGTCATTTTCGATTCTCTGTGGGTTGTTGTATAATATAATATGTAATCCATGTGATATTCGGAAATAAAGAGGTTTATTATTATTATTATAGGTATGACCCGCGATACGTTATTTTATATTCAGGTTTTGCTTGCGTGTTTTAGTGAACTTAGTTGATATTATCGTCGTCTCCTCTATCCACATTTACATTAATGAAGCGTCTATCTATAATAAAAGAAGCTCTTTAAAACCGAAAAGAGCCTCTCAAATTTTATTTCTTAATCACAATTTGGAGTAAATGTTCATTTTAGATTTTAAAAACTATTAGTTATTTCCTTTTTTAACATTTTTATGTTGTTTTTCACTCATGTAGGTTATCTTATTAATATATATTCTACCCGGTTCACCGGTTCAGCATTCTTCATTCGTTACAAAGGAACTGCGACCCAAATGATCGAATCTTTTTAACCCGATCACCATACGAATGGGTCATGATCGACCCGGGTCTCGACAAATGATCGATCGACACAGATCTAGTTCCTACCTACTTGGTAACAACGCCCATAATAAGACGTTGCTATCATTTATCATTATTTTATTACTAGTACAATAATGAGCGTTCATTATTTTACTAGTAAAATAATAGGTTATTTCTACGATCTGTGTTGTCGAAAATAATATAGATATTATTATACGCTTGAAGAAAAAATAAATTATTTTCTACGTTTCAATTCGGTTTAATATTTAAGCGTGATGTTTCGAAATATTTCAATCTGTTAGAATCGCAACTCAACGCGATGGATTTCACGCGAAAAATACGACCTAAGTGATGGAGCTACGCTGTTCACGAGTTTTTTTTCTTCTGAAAGGTAAGGGAGATAGTGTTTCAATAAAGATTTATATTATATAAATTGTTCAGAAGTAACAACTAAATTCTTGAAATAAATCGTAGAGACTCAAGCTTTCCCAATAAGGCCGTTCAGTTTATTCTTGAAAAATCTTTTAATTTCCATTTGAAGTATTCACTAAGCATAAGAGCGTATAAAAAAATTGAACATTTTAAATATTTGAAACTTTATTCGATAAATCAACATAAAAAAAAACATGAATCTTTCGATATCATAAATATACTATAAAAAACCAACTGTCAATAGAAAAATACACTTTATGTAAATATAAATTACACAGATTTGTATAGACTAGTCCGGGTAAGTAAGATCAAAAAATCTATCAACGAGAAAAATAAAAAAAGTAGGGGGCATAATTTTTTTTAAGTAAGTACACTGACCCCTCATCGCTTTCCTAAATTTGTGACCAAATCCCGTGAAAGCTCGAAACACAGCTTGCAAGCACATTTTAAAGCACTAAAATTCGATGATTTTTTGCTTATAACTTTTTCTGATGTACTCGCACAAAAAAATCGTAGAGATCAAATTCACAGTAAATGTTATGCCCTACACGATGACGTAAGTCGACTTTTGAAATGAAAATTTTTTCGACTCAAAATTTTCCAAAAAATGAAAATTGTTTCGAAAGGTCGTGTTTTAACCGGCAACCATACTGAAAATAACCATATCGAGATCAAAACATAGGGAAACATAGATGGTGTGCTATAAAAAATTTACGTATTTTCAGATTTGGAAAATTCAAAATGGCGGCCGCAAAAATCGAATATATATGCTTTTTTTTCAATCACGCTTCCTCTTGGAAACATTAACGATATCGAAACGCGGTTGGTTGCAATCGATAGGGGAAAAGTTGTAGTTTTAGGCATAAAATAAAAAAAAATTTTATAAATTTTTTTACATAACTTTTTTAAAAAATTTATTAAAAAAAAATTTTGTTTGTTGAGTTTTTCCTCATTTTTGCATTGAAAAATAAAGTCAATCATTATACTCATACTCGAAATGTATTTGCCGTTAAAAAACGCGTATTTCAAAAAAAAATTGTTTAAATACAATAATCAGAAACCGAGATATAGAAGCTCAAAGTTCGCTTCGTACTGTGACCATACTATTAAAAATTTTCAAATTCTTATTGTTGCATTAGATTGTTTCACCTGTGTGGTGATTAAATACAGATTTAAAAGAACGTTGGGTCACTGGCTGCATCAAAAATAAATCAGTAGTCTTGCCGCGTTCGCCCGAATATGAACGCGGCAGCTGCTCGGCGTAGTGGTGGGGAGACCATTGTCGCCGAGCACCCCAACGGGTCTTCATACAGAAAACAGATAGTATGGTCACAGTACGAAGCGAACTTTGAGCTTCTATATCTCGGCTTCTAATTATTGTATTTAAACAATTTTTTTTTTGAAATACGCGTTTTTTAACGGCAAATACATTTCGAGTATGAGTATAATGATTGACTTTATTTTTCAATGCAAAAATGAGGAAAAACTCAAGAAACAAAATTTTTTTTTAATAAATTTTTTAAAAAAGTTATGTAAAAAAATTTATAAAATTTTTTTTATTTTATGCCTAAAACTACAACTTTTCCCCTATCGATTGCAACCAACCGCGTTTCGATATCGTTAATGTTTTCAAGAGGAAGCGTGATTGAAAAAAAAGCATATATTTTCGATTTTTGCGGCCGCCATTTTGAATTTTCCAAATCTGAAAATACGTAAATTTTTTATAGCACACCATCTATGTTTCCCTATGTTTTGATCTCGATATGGTTATTTTCAGTATGGTTGCCGGTTAAAACACGACCTTTCGAAACAATTTTCATTTTTTGGAAAATTTTGAGTCGAAAAAATTTTCATTTCAAAAGTCGACTTACGTCATCGTATAGGGCATAACATTTACTGTGAATTTGATCTCTACGATTTTTTTGTGCGAGTACATCAGAAAAAGTTATAAGCAAAAAATCATCGAATTTTAGCTTTCGAGCTTTCACGGGATTTGGTCAGAAATTTAGGAAAGCGATAAGGGGTCAGTGTACTTACTTAAAAAAAATTATGACCCCTACTTTTTAATTTTTCCTCTCTATATACTTACTTCCCCGGACTAAGACTGCCCCAAATGGATTTTACTTTACGTTTCTTAGATTTCACTTGGAGGTCCAACAGTACTTGTTATATTCTAAAAGACTCGGATGTCATAAAAAGCATATGGGACAGTTTATTATATTACATTATATATTTGAAGGTTCATCAGGTGAAGATAATATACATGATTCCACTACTAAGAAACATTTTCAAGCATTAAATGGCTTCATATGTAAAATAATAGAATAATGAGACACAACCTAGAATTTGCGGACAAATAATTAACTTCCTAAGAATACATCAAATATGTGAATAGTCAATGTATATATATATATATAATATATATATATATATATATATATATATATATATATATATATATATATATATATATATATATATATATATATATATATATATATATATATATATATATATATATATATATATATATATATATATATCTGTGAAAGTGTCCAGAGACAAAAAATTGACATATGAAACAATTTTTATTAAAACCAAATCATGTTAATACTATAATCACAATCAATAATAGAATATCGATTTTAAAGTTATTTCATCAACTTTCATTTTGTAATGTTTTATTGCTATTGCTCCTCCGTATCCGATCACTCGTAGAGCTTTAATTTTGTCGATTCACATTGAAAAAAGGCGAATGGAAGTTCACATACGATACTGAATATAAACGTTATTGATATAACATTTATATTTATAATACTTACGCCTTATATATCAATTACAAACAATAATTCGTAAACTATGATAAATTCAAACACAACTAAAAAACTTAATTGAAACATTAAATTAAAAAAAATAATTCTTGAAATTTTAGAAATCAGAATTGATCGAAAAAACACCTACATGTAGAATTCATCCATCTGGTATCCCTGTATTAAGTTCCTGAGTGAAATAAAATATTGAACGAAACACAGATAATTTCATTTCACACAGGATAAATCTCCGAGAATAACGAGAATATAAGATGATGAACTTTTACTGGTGTATGAAATTAAGAAATCTAAAAATGCTTACAACAAATAAGTAAATAAAACATGATAATTTAGAAACAAATCATACATTGTCGTCATCTTTTTCGTCCGATCCTTCTCCATCGGTCAGAGGTAAATCAACGGGAATGGCGTGTTTCTTCGATAAATTTCCCCTGATAGTTTCCAACCTTTCTAGAATCTTTGCATATTCGAATGTGATAACAGCGCCCGCGCCAAAAGGATCCTGCAAAAATTTAAATCTCAATTATAGTATTTATATTCAGGGCAGGACCGTGAGTTTAGGGGGCCCTGTGCTAATACTACTTAGGGGCCCACCTAACCTAATTACTCAAAGTATAGAAAATAACTCTATCGCAACGAGCTGCATTAGAAGAGCAGGTTTTCATACGCATCCAGTTTAAAATATATATTCATTAAATTATGATTTTTTTTCCAAATTAAAGAAATAATTCGCTCTCTAATGTGTAAACAATATTTATTTCCTTCCAGGGGATCAACCCACCAACTAATTTGTACCAAAACCAATCACATCTAAGATATCATACGAAACTACCTATTTACAAACTTTCAACCCTATTGCTTCAAAATTGCGCCCGTTATCGTGTAAACAAGATTTATTTCTTCCCCCATGGGGTCAATCCCCCAACCAATTCGAACCAAAACCAATCCCGTCCAATATATCATACGAAGCTACCTATTTACAAACATTCAACCCTGTTGCTTCAAAATTGCGCCCGTTATCGTGTAAACAAGATTTATTTTGCCCCCAGGGGGGTCAATCCCCCAACCAATTTGAACCAAAAACAATCCCATTCAAGATATCATACGAGACTACCTATTTGCAAGCTTTTAACCCTATTGCTGCAAAGTTGCTTCCGTTATCGTGTAAACAAGATTTATTTTGCCCCAAGGGGGTCAATCCCCCAACCAATTCGAACCAAAAACAATCCCATCCAAGATATCATACGAAAGTACCTATATACAAACTTTCAACCCTATTACTTCATAATTGCGTGTAAACAACGCTAAAATACATACGATATATATATATATATATATATATATATATATATATATATATATATATATATATATATATATATAAAATATATATATATATATATATATATATATATATATATATATATATATATATATATATATATATATATATATATATATATATATATATATATATATATATATATATATATATATATATATATATATATATATATATATATATATATATATATATATATATATTAATATTATATATATATATATATTTATATATATAAATATAGATATATATATAGATATATATATATATATATATATATATATATATATATATATATATATATATATATATATATATATACATATATATATACATATATATATATGTATATATATTCGACCCGTCCAACTGTCGGCTCGAAAGGCGGTCACGTGAATTGAAGTCCATGTGAAGCGAAAATAGTTCTTAAGGGTCGGGAATGCAGCCGTTTTCGCGAATTTCGGAGAAACGTCAAACTTTAAACGTTCGATATCGAAAATCGGCGTCTCGGATCGAGGCGAGACGTAGCCTAAGCACTACGGAAAGGACGTGGGCGATCGACGGGGTCCTTCGGGCCCCGCGATTCGGGGCCGATCTCTTTATCTCGGCTTTATAAGTTTGCCATAATGCGGCCTTCGGCCGCCTGCATTTTGGGAAGTCCAAAATGGCAAACCAATTATTTAATTAGTTTTATATACTAGTGAGAGGCTCCCCCGCCTATTAAATAGATCCGTGAAAACTAGAGATCGATGAAAATATAGTTTCCCGAACCACAATGAGTGCAAAGCCTGTCCCTGCCTCTGTCGAACGGTACGCGACGCGTCAAGTGCTGAGCCCGTCCCTGCCTCTGTCGAACGGCCGCGCCATCTGCTCACGGTCAATCGTAGTTTGTGCGGAATCGGTAGAATCGGTAGAATACTACTATACTTCGAAACTTCTCGATAGAATTCGACCCGTCCAACTGTCGGCTCGAAAGGCGGTCACGTGAATTGAAGTCCATGAGAAGCGAAAATAGTTCTTAAGGGTCGGGAATGCAGTCGTTTTCGCGAATTTCGGAGAAACGTCAAACTTTAAACGTTCGATATCGAAAATCGGCGTCTCGGATCGAGGCGAGACGTAGCCTAAGCACTACGAAAAGGACGTGGGCGATCGACGGGACCCTTTGGGCCCCGCGATTCGGGGCCGATCTCTTTATCTCGGCTTTGTAAGTTTGCCATAATGCGGCCTTCGGCCGCCTGCATTTTGGGAAGTCCAAAATGGCGAAGCAATTATTTATTTAGTATTATATACTAGTGAGAGGCTCCCCTGCCTATTAAATAGATCCGTGAAAACTATAGATCGATGAAAATATAGTTTCCCGAACCACGATGAGTGCAAAGCCTGTCCCTGCCTCTGTCGAACGGTACGCGACGCGTCAAGTGCTGAGCCCGTCCCTGCCTCTGTCGAACGGGCGCGCCATCTGCTCACGGTCAATCGTAGTTTGTGCGGAATCGGTAGAATACTACTATACTTCGAAACTTCTCGATAGAATTCGACCCGTCCAACTGTCGGCTCGAAAGGCGGTCACGTGAATTGAAGTCCATGTGAAGCGAAAATAGTTCTTAAGGGTCGGGAATGCAGCCGTTTTCGCGAATTTCGGAGAAACGTCAAACTTTAAACGTTCGATATCAAAAATCGGCGTCTCGGATCGAGGCGAGACGTAGCCTAAGCACTACGGAAAGGACGTGGGCGATCGACGGGGCTTTATAAGTTTGCCATAATGCGGCCTTGGGCCGCCTGCATTTTGGGAAGTCCAAAATGGCAAACCAATTATTTATTTAGTATTATATATTACGGTTACAATTATACTTTTGGTGACTTGTTTTGTTAAGAATAAATTATTTATTAAGATTTATTATTATTTAGGATTTTTTGTTACATTCAACGTGTATTGCTTTCACATTCAAGATTAATAATTATGGTTCACAATAAATATTACAAAATAACTCTGTTTTTATTACTTTTGGGTATAGGGAATGCTTCACAAAAATTGAAGTTACATAATAGAAGATTCTATTTGTGCTATAAAATACAGGGTGTTCCATTTGAAATAAGAGAGAAAATGAAAGGTTCGAGTTTCCGTTCACCCTGTATACAAAATGAAAAATAATTCAAATTTAATATAATACGGAGATATTGCATCATATTACGAAACTCTGTTAGGCAAAATAAAATTTTTTTCTCCAACGCACAATAAGCTACAGAGCGTTGATTTACCTACGATTTTCATATAAACGTATCCATATCTTCTGAAGTACTCTGTATAACATAGCAAAACCTTGAATCAAAAGCTTCAAAAAAATGTGAGTAATCCGAATTCGGTATAATATACAGGGGTACTCATTTGAAAAACCATATGTTTAGTTTGTAACGGAGTTATTCAACACTCAGTATAGTTCGAGATAATTTCAAAATATGGACCTTAAAGACATCTACCATTTTTGTTGATATAATTTTTTGATATCTCTTAAAATAACCCATATATCGAAGTTTGTCGAAATTGAGTTTTTGGTGCCAAGCATCATAAAAAGTCATGAAATGAAAAACTATCTTGGTCCTAGGTCGAACTTTGCTAATCGCACCCATTTTAATAAGCAGGTTTTCAAAGTGAAAACCTGCTAAAAAATGAGACAGTAAAATGTTTGATTTATATTATAATATAAATCAACATTTATGGACAAAACGGATAAATGGTTAAATCGTGAGTTTGACATCGTCGTTCTGTATTTATTCTCTATACATGCCATCCTGGAAAAGGAGCGCTCGGCTTCACAGCTTGTGATTGTTGAGGTTAAATATATTTTTATTATAGCAGTTCGGGAATACGGCAATAAGCTTCTTTTCATAAATAATCGTAAAAATGTCTACGCAAGACGAGTAGGACTCTGTCGACTGAAGCAAATAAGTTTTTAATTGGATGCATTCATTGAATAAATATTCATCAACATCATCGGGATAATAGTAAATAACCTTACGTGCGCTTTCTAAATCATGTTTTTTTCTTGCAAGTCCATTAAAAATTTAAATTTTTTGCTAAATGTCTCATATACTTGACTTCTTTGATTTAAAACCGTATTCAGTTTATCCAGTGCAACGTTTAGCGTGTATATTTTAAACTTTTGTGCGCCGTGTACTGCAACTTTCTCTGTAGAATTATCAGAATACTTTGATGTAATGCGTCCCTTAGTTATATCACTGAAGTTTTTTCTTCGTAATCCTTTAGCTCAGAAGCTAAACAAGGCAACAATCAGATCAGAATCTGATTGTTGCCTTATGTTGCTAACAAACTGTTTTAATGATCCAATTAACTTATGTCTGAACCAGGGCTCCATATTTATTTTATTAACTGAATTAAATCTTTCCAAAATTTCTTCCCGAAAAATAATCAAAATTGCAGTTTCGAGTTTTGTCACTTTATTAAATAAATTTCTTGCCTCTTTTGGTTCCTCTTTTGGTTCCTCTTCATTTTCGCTAAAACTTTTCAAAATTTTTATAATCCTATCATAGTTATTTTTTAAAGCTTTAAAGCATCGTTTTGACAAAACCATCTAGTCTGACTCAAACTTTTTAACGTAAATTTCAGTTCACGATTTAACAATTGCCATCTATGAGTTGAAGCATAAAAAAAGTATATTTTTTACACTACTCCAAAAAAGTTTACGATTTCGGTTCCAATCTTCACGTATTCTTCACCAATTAGGTAAAGAGAATGCGCAGACTGCGAATCCTACTAGTTATAAATAATTAAAAATACTAAATAAAGATGATAAATAATGGTACTTATAAATAATTCTAGCAAGATAGAAAGAGACAAAGTCTGAGAGGGAAACAGCGGAGCACGATTGAGATGAATGTCTAATGGCAGCCGAACATTTGAACTGTCAGTTCGAAGTACCAACACCTGAACTTGAATTACATAATTGAATTGAATGGGTTCGATTAATAGTAGGATTCGTAGGGCTGCAAACCATACAATCTGTTTAATTTAATCAAATTATGAATTCTTTCGCATTATCGTCTATTTTTGACTTTGACTTGACTTAGCTGGGGCCCCTTGAATCTACGGGGCCCTGGGCTGAAGACCAAAAAGCCATATGGTAGATCCGGCCCTGTTTATATTGATCCAATACTACCTATCTACATTTATACATTTATTTTAGTTTAGTTTGTGTTCCCACAATAAGAATTCTTAAACACTGGTATTATAATACTAAACGTTCAATTGATTCGCGATTTTGTACCTTTGGGATTTACGGCGCTTGTGGAGATAATGGCAGAAGAAATTCCCATCAAGCGTCCTCGGAACTGGAGAGATGACAAGCCTCCCTACACGCGAGCGTAACGAGAGTTGTCTAACTTCTGCTAATAAACGACGTACCACAGGCGTAATATGAATCGGGGCTCATAGGCGATCGCTATTTTCACGAATATAATGTGAAGCGATTGAGACAATAGCTAATTAATACATACTGAAATAGAGTTTCCTTATTTCTTGGAACAATCGTTTTATCAATGGAACTAGAACATTGTTATCTCATTAATGGACACAAAAAATCACCTTTATGAAATAGATAGATAACTTTACTTTATTGATGATATATACAAAATACACATTCATCAAAAGGAAATCGACCGGAGCACTTCAACCCAATTTATGAAATATGAAGACAAGATAACTGAAATGTAGGTGGTAAAATTTTGAAAAAATAAATAAAGAAATTAGTGTTAATATGTTACATATTATATTATAGAGTGAATATTGGCCTGAACATATGTAGTCAGAAAAGCAGCAATATTTTGAATTGAATAATGGTTCCACATGATTTAATTCAGATTAAGCTGTGAATATCTGTAATTGTTCACCAGTTCCATTATGTGGAGAAAATTAAAGTTTTTCAAAAGTCGTACTCAATTTTTATATTTAATTGATATATGTAGTCCAAGCACGAATCTTGAATAAACTACATCCGAGCGATTTTCCTGTACTCCTTTTCTTATCATCCTTAGGATTAGCTTATTTTTATTTGTGCTATATGCATGCCATAGGCAGTAAGATACAGATCCACAGTTTGTAGGCATTAAAACAACTGCATTTCCCCACTTAAATTCTTTAGATGATTAAAGAATGTAAAACATTTAGTTTGTGTAATTAACTATGCTAATAAACAGAAGGTAGGTTAATGACTAATAGGTTCCATATTTTAATAATCGATCAATAGAAATTCTAATTCTTGAACAAAATACATATATTCTACGCACATGACCAAGTTCATGTCAGCCACAAATATACTCTTGCCTAAAAGCACCCTTACTATGGAAACAAAAAATTGAAATACATAACTTGGTATAACTCAATCAAATCACTAATAAGCCAAAGTACCCAATGCATGTTTTCTCATGATATGTGTGACTGGAAGGGAAGAATCTAATAATCTGACCCAGTCATTTAAACAGTATAGAATATATCATAGAATACAACACTCACTGTGTAAGACTTTCCATCCAGATGCATTTTATTCCTAGATGTTTCCACGTACAGATCATAAAATTGCAGAAATGTGGTTTCCATAATCTCTTTAAGTTGTTCGGGAATAATAAGATGGCACTCATTCTCTAACATGCCACATACAGCAACACGTAGGCTTTCATGTCTCAAAATTTCGTTATAACGTTCAACATCACCTGGCCACCTTTCCTGAAATCAAGAAATGAAAAATCTATTAATGAACACACATGTTCAATGCTACAGCTGCTATTGGAAAAATTGGATGAAATGGGTTTTCGTGGAGTGTGTCAAAAGCTTCTGAAAACGTACTCAGTAGGAAGAAAACAGTATACTGTTGTGGATGGTACTGAAAGTGATGTCAAGGAGTTGCAGGAGGGAGTAGCCCAGGGATCTGTGTTGGGACCAATGATGTACTTGCTCTATGTTCACAGCTTAAAATACCTAAATTTAAAGTCAAAATATTTTATGTATGCTGATGATACGGCGATGGTCCTATCAGATACAAACATTGAAAATTTAAATCGTGATATAAACTGTGATATGCAAAATTACCTTCAATGGCTGTGTCATAATAAATTAAGTATAAATACTGAAAAACCTGTTTATATGATAATGAAGCAAAAAAACAAAAGGTACTGTGATCTAGATTTATCAATAAATAATGTAAAATTAAAAGAAGTTAAGATACATAAATATCTAAGATTAGTATTAGATAATAAATTGACATGGAATAGTCATGTAAGTACTGTAGTATCTAAAATCTCTTCCATGATAGGTGCTATAAAAAGATGTTCGCAATTATTGGATATGCAAAGTAGATATTTACTGTATAATAGTTTTATAGAACCTTATATCAGATATCTAATATCCTGCTGGGGAAACGCACCAAATTATGTAATCAATAAGCTACAAAGAACTCAAAACAAAACAATTAAAAATATCTTCAATATTGAACACAGAACACCAACAGAACATATATACAAAATAACTAAGATTCTTAATATACAGAACTTGAAAAAATTAGAACAAGTAAAATTAATATATGGCATAAAGAATTGTCGAATAAAAACTCAAACAAAATTAAAACAACAAATAGAATATATAAAATTAAAACAACAAATAGAATATCATAATTATTTGCTATGTGCTCGGTTATTGCGGACCTTACAGAGGGTCTTAATAAGGATAAAAGATGTATAGCGGTTTTTCTGGATTTAGCTAAAGCATTTGACACTGTCAACCATGAGAAGCTGCTGCACATTCTGGAATGTTGTGGTGTGCGAGGAATAGTTTTGGATGTTTTTAAGAATTACCTCTCAAATCGTGAACAGTGTGTAAAGGTTAATGACACAATAAGTCAACCTGGGATTGTAAAGGCGGGCGTGCCTCAGGGTACTGTTCTTGGTCCTGTGTTGTTTCTCGTATATATAAATTCTCTTTTGTCGTTGGTGACGGGTGCAACGATTGTGTCTTACGCAGATGATACAGTCGTCATATTTCGTGAAGACTCCTGGGCGGAAGCCAAAATAGCTGTTCAGCGCGATCTTCACAAAATTACAAAATGGTTAAGCGTGTACCAACTTTCATTAAATGTTAAGAAGACGAATTATATAGCCTTCAGTATAACTGGAGCAAATAGACCAGATTTTTCTGGTATAAAAGTCCCTGATATACAAGATGAAATTAAGGAGGCTAATGAAGTCAAGTACTTGGGTATAATTATTGATAAGCATTTAAAGTGGGGTGATCATGTAGATTATTTGTCGAAGAAGGTGAGGAAGCTCATCTACAAATTCTACCAGCTATGAGAATTTCTTTCACGAAAGTTACTTCTCCTGATTTACAAGTCTCTAGCCGAATCACTTTATCGATATGGCATCTTTGTATGGGGAGGTATGTACAGGAACTCATTAAAGAAACTAATTATTACTCAAAACTTTATACTAAAAATTATATTTAAGAAACAAAGGAGATATCACACCAGTCTACTTTATACTGAAGATGTGTGCAATATCCGGACACTATACTTTCATAGTTTATGTGTACATGCCTTCAAAAACAAACTTTTCCAGAATTGTAGTCATTTGATATATCAAACCCGTGGATGTGCTGGTGGGTTTCTGTCGACCCAAAGATTCAAGAAGGAAATTTGCCATCGATTTTTCATTCAAACCTTGCCCAAAGCATGCAATCTCTTACCAATAGAGATTAGGCTTATGACTGGACTAAAAAGGTTTTGAGTTGAATCAAAAAAATTTATTTTTCGAAATTACATAAATTTTATAAAAATTTTAGAATAAGTATGATAAGTATTAGATGATAAATTGCTGAGATGTTTTGCTCAAACATGTCTGCAAAGTGTCCACATCACTGTAATGTGTTTTTGGAATTGCACAACACAAGTGTTCAGTCACTTAGGTGCATGAACTTAAACGTTTTCATTACTTTATTGTTCCTGACCTTATAGTTTAGTATTATATAGTTCTTTCATGGATTGTTTCTTGTGTTTACTGATAATTAATTGCCTGAATTTGTGTTGGTAATGATAATAATTGTATAAGTTGTGTAAGAATAAATTTGACAAGACAGCGAGACATATTCAGAAACGAATTTAGAAAAACAAATAAGACTCAGAATTCTCCTATTTACAGAAGCATCCAAGTATTTAATTCCATCCCCCTAAATATAATTAACATTGAAAACTATAAAAGATTGTGCCATCTCCTGAAGGAATTCTTGAATTTGGAATAGACTTTCCGTTTTATTATTTTTGTTTTTTTTTGTTATTATTGTTATTGGATTGAATATACTCTGTGTTTTCTAGTTTTTCCAAATGTATTAGTAGGCCCTGGTGCCAGTTATGTAATTTACTGATTAAGGGTCAGCAAATAAAGAAATACTTTATATTAATGTTCAATGCAGTAAAAAAAGATTAGATTTCAGCATGTGACATAAAAGTCTTTCATCTGTGAAGACATTCAACCTCCTACATTTTCTATTTTCGTAAAAATGTCGGTATTGTTATTAGGAAAACTACCTAAAAACTGAATATCACATAGAATAAAAGCTAGTACTATAGAATGCAAGAACAAAATTTCATTTGATTGCCATCTGTATGCCGGTGTCGAACTTAACAGCCCAATCTTGAACTTTTAAACTCTTATTGTAACCCATATAATTAATTTTGAATTATCTGATGAAGATTCAAACATGATCAAGAGGAATGAATAAGATTAACGAATAATAACTCTCACCTTTTCATATCCAGGTTCATTGAAATAAGGTTTCTCATTCATGAGGCTTTGTATAGATAACAAGACTGTTGATATTTGCTGGGCTGGACTCCATGCTGGACCCGTCCAAGTTCTATAGGTGAAAATAGATAGATAGATATTTAAACACCAACAATAAACAAAATTCTCAAATACACGGAATGACATATTTTAATAAAAGTTTTGAGTTATATTGAAGATACAGAAAATTTCATGATACATTCACATAGTGATTATATCAAATGATATAATTAAATTTTCTTTTATATGAAAAAATATGCAACATCGCAAAATATTCTATAATAAGGTCAGTTTGTTCAATGCAGTATAGTATATCATTGAGTCCAGTTAAGAGAGCTTAAGCTCAGAATATCTGCAGATATTAACTTGCAAGAAAACACCTCATCCGGCCATATAGTTCATATGAGAAGAGGATGCATCAAAGCAAATTTAGTTATACATGAAAATCAATGAGTATACGAACAAGAATAATCTAGCTTTCATATCGTGATATTACTGCATCAATAACAATTTTTGTTTTTTAACTTTCGAAAACAGATATATTCCAATACAATCCTAGTTTTAAGAATTTCTAGTTTCATTATTGATATATCACTATTATTTGTTCCTTACCCTAAAATACTGAGGCAAACTTTTCCATTCTTATACAAGTTAGGGTTGAACCTGACACGTCCAGCGTCTGTGGTCATGAATTTCACTTTGGGTGGAATGATTGGATAATCTGATGGACATTTCAGTATAAAATAGAAAAAACCCCCCTCATACGGAGTATCCATTACGCCAACTATTATAGCATGTACATAACGAATATCAGATTCGTCCCCTACAACAAATAGTCCTGGTGGAGGGTCTTTGAAGATTGTCATAAGATCTCTGAAAAAATGTACTAATTTAGATTGTGAATCTACATCATGATAGTAAAGTATTAGCACTTTTAGCTTTCAATATGAAAAAAAAAAAAATATATATATATATATATATATATATATATATATATATATATATATATATATATATATATATATATATATATATATATATATATATATATATATATATATATATATATATATATATATATATATATATATATATATATATATATATATATATATATATATATATATATATATATATATATATATATATATATATATATATATATATATATATATATAATAAAAATAATTACCTTTATCTGTAAGTATTTTAGTTATCTTCTTTGAAAGTTATTCTATAAATCTGCAAATCCACAGACAACACATCATATTCACTTATGAGTGAGGACTCAAAGCTGATGATTGATATATAGATAACTAATATTCTATATTCATACCTTCGGATCCTTGTTGAGGCTGTGGCTGATAGAATTGCATTATCTGCATCTCTTAAAGGATCCCAATGATTAATGCTGCCACTTTTACTCTCCTTTGTACTTGCAGAGGCCATTTCCACTATATCTATGGAAAGAAAGTTAGAAACTATATAGCGTTATCGACACTACTTTACCAAGATTATGTGAAAACCATTTTATATTAGAAACTAAATGACATACTACACACATTAGTTAATTGAAGGGAACAATAACAAAAATTTTAAAAATTTAAATGTAAACGTCAATGATTTTTTTTAACGAAAGATGAATTGTTAGCCAGCTAGATTTTTCAAAATTGACAGAGATATAGCTAGGCATAGCAGAATATTAGTTTACCTAACGACTTCGGCGAAACTGGTACCTACTCTTTATGTTTGCCGTTTTAAGTAAGAAAATAATGCAATGAAATTTTGATGTTTTGGTTAACAACAGTTTTGAAACTCTTTAGTCTCGCCATAAATAATGAAAATAGATTTACTTATTATATACTATCCTTCAAACTTCACAACATTCACAAAAAATTAATTTCCAATCAATACCTCTTGAACCAGAGAAAATAATAAACCTTAAGACCATAGAAAGATTCTTAAATTTTTAGTTTTACTGTTTTACTAAAAAACGGCACCCAATGAGAAACTTATTATTAAACATGTCTACTCATTTCCTAGTGTACAAAAGGAGAGAACAAATCACAATTATATTACATAAATTATACATCATAAATATGAAAAATCTCTCTGAAATGATCACCCCACAGAATAAATAAAATTTTTCTATCTTTTCGAAAACATGAAATCAGTGTTCACTTAAGGGAAAACATAATAAGCGATACGCCCCCTACCGGTGTCGAATATTACTAGAGCATGGGAGATAGATTGCTTTGTTTACATCTGTTTACCTGTATTTTATATGAGAAGTTGTTGAGTTTTAATTGTATTTTGGATCGTTTACAAACGTTCAGAAGAGATGAGTCACTATTGTTGTGTATTCTATTGTTCATATTGGGCAAAAAAAAACCGAATATAGCTTACATACCTTTCCGAAAGCTGGACAATTCAAAGTTGCATTCCAAACAAAGTTGGGAAACAAGGAAATGATGGACAAAAGAAAGGTGTGGATTCATAACTTGAAGATTGAAAAAAAATATCTGAACATAAGAGAGTTGTTCTTTACAGTTTACTGAGAATAACTATTTTCCCTGCAATAAGTTTGTGGATTTTTCCATATAGAATTATACCAACTAATGATGTGCAATTTTCAGCTAACCGAAAACGTAGAGTTTTTGAAGTCCAATGCTATTCCAACGAAAAATCTTCCACTTTTATCGGAATCTGAACCTGGGCCATCAACCAGAGATTCTAGATTATTGTATTTTCTTTCATGTAACAACCAGAGATATACTATTAAAATAATAATAACAAATGATGTTTATTTGCACAACCAAAATAACAGTTCATCATAACACCAAGAATATGAAATAAATCTGAACTCTACAGCTAGGTAAAAACTAAAATATTCAATTATATAATCAGCAAAACAGAGATTCTATCAAAAAAACCAGACTCTCAGAAGTCCACCGTACTTTTAGGATAGCTGTTATACGTCAGGAAAATTCAAAAAATATAATAACTTATTACGTTCAAACCATTCAAGCAGAGTATTCATATTAATTCTTCTTTTATTTCATGTTGTTTCTTTCAGTTCAGCTGATAAGTACTTAGTTTTGTCCATTAAACTCAAAAATTTATCAGTTCGTAATGAAAGTAGACATGTCTGAGATGTTTTCTTGAAACTTTTGAAAGTTTTTTTATTTTTTAAATAAATAGGTGTTCTATCATACAGCCTTTTCATGAGGTATACATAGTTCCTTCAACCAATTAATTTATTCGTCCTCTACTTTATTTTATTATTGAGTTTCATGTTCAATGATAAAAACTCAGTGTAAATTTCAACTTGATGTAGGTAGGTTATCTACTGTTGAACAGAGATAAAATTGTCCTCAATCCAAACACAATATATCACAGGAAAATACAAAGTCCAAAAAAAAACACAAATTACGACGATAAACGTTCGAAAACTCAAAACGAAATGAACGTAAATACCATTACAACCAATGTAAACAAACAGCTAATCTCCCATGCTCTAGTACCGATATTAGCCGTTCCGGCGCTACGATCTTAATTTCGGACGCCTGGAACACAGAGGAGCTACAAAATTTATTTATTTTTCACTTGTATATAATATGTTTATTTCACCTTGGATACGGTTGCTATAAACACACTCATTATGCCCTAGGCCATTATGCCCGCATTTGCGGGCATTCATCCCTCGGGCCAGAGGCCCTCGGGCCGAATGTTTCCCTCAGGGCATAATGATCTATATAACGCACTTGGTACATAAATAACTATTATTTTTCACTTGTATATTATATGTTTATTTCACCTTGGATACGGTTGCTATAAACACACTCATTATGCCCTAGGGCGTAATGAGCGGGCGTTATGGTACGAGGAGAAATGAAGCAACTTTCATTGATCAAATACTTCATAATCCTTGTCGTATACGACTCTGGATTTCTCCGGCAATTAATTATTCGCAGCTTTGGCTGTATTTTCTATGATATTCTTGGGTAAATTGATTTTTGTTTCCATTATTTCTATAAGACTACACAAAGAAAGCAGCAATGACATTCACTAAATATGATGACAAAAATATTCAGAAACGTCAGAATATCAACAAATGAAATGCCTACTATGAGAAGGAAAATGGATAGAAGCAATGAACCGATTTTAAAATCGCTTTTTCATTATAATAAAATTATTTTTTCGTAAATAATAAAATCTTGTATGCACCACGTGCGTTACTAGATCCTTACGCCCATAGGGCAACATTTCCCTCGGGTCGAATGTTTCCCTCCGGGCGTAAGGATCTATATAACGCACTTGGTACATAAATAACTATTCAACGGATCTGTTGTACTATTTAACTATTATTAATATAGTCTCTTGCACCGTAATACCGTATATTATTAATAGACTCTTGCACCGTATATTTTAAACTAAGTTTAATGATAAACCGAGTTTAATTTGACATTTTCGCTTGCACCAAAATATAAACGGCGTTCAAGCCGTCTTAAACCCCGCGTAAATATCTTTTGGTCTTAGTACCACAGAGAAAAGCATAAAAACGTCTTTGCATAATATTTCGGTTTGGTAGTTTGGTTGTCTTGTGGGGAATAGTGGGGTTGGGGATAGGATAGCAGAATCCAAATCAAATTCAGAATGGCAGTAACAACTTAACAAGTAACAACCAGTAAAGTAACCCTACCTAACCACTTACGAGTAACACTAACAGTAGTAAGCTTAAGCAAGTTATCAAGTGTAGAAGAGCGAGTATTAGAAACAGCGTTCGTAACAGCATTGTAGTTTGTTGTGAAACAAAGGATATTTCAAGTGTCAAGGTTTTTGAAATCAAATCGAAATGAATGATTATCATCATACAGATTATTCACTAAGGATTCCAGTAAAAATTAAGAAAAATCTGTGCAATATTTTGGAACTGTCTTCATCGGGTCTAAAGTTTGTAGAACTTTGTTCATTATTTGAAAAAAAGTATAAACGTAAACTTGAGCTTTCATTTATTGATAGTAATGAAATGATTATCGAAATTATTGATGAAGATAATATGGAGTTTGGAGACTCAAACTATGAAGAAACGTTGAATGATAATGAATCTGAAATGGAGTACCCTGAAGATTTAGAAGAATTCAAAGCTTATATGAAAAAGATTGATTTTTCTCATGAAATCAGTAGAAAATCGAAAAAGCCTCCGTCTCTTGTTAGCAGTACTCATTCAAGTAACAATTTTGAAATTATTATTAGAATACCTGATAGTACAAATGATTTCATTGACAGTGCACAAATAGAATTGCAAAATCTTATTGATGTGTGGAATTGGAAAGTTGATGATACTATGCCAGTTTTCATTGGTAATATATATGATCCATCAAAATTTTGGATTAGATTTGTTCCACTTGATGTATTTGAAGCACATATTTGTGAATTTTATAAAATTAAAAATTCGTCACTCTCTCTTGAAATATCTGATGTGTGTATAGGTTCAAATTGTGTAGCTTTGGTATCCAATATTTATTGTAGGGCTAGAATTGTAAGAACAGATATTCGGGATCAAAAAACTGTAAACATTTTCTTGTATGACTATGGAACATTATGTAAAGTGCAACTATCCGAATTATATTATATGGATGCATCTTTTTCTAAAATACCAGCATTTGCTGTGAGAGCCATGTTAACAAAAATATCATCTTTGGATCATCAGATGTGGAGTCAAAACACTGTTGATAAATTTGTAGAACTTACTTATGATAAACCTTTAATTGCTCAAATTGCACATATCCATACGAAAAGGAAAATTTTAGAAATTCATCTGATCGATTCTAGTTTCCAAAAAAAAAGCAAAATACCTACCATAAATCATCGTTTAGTGAATGAAGGGTTTGCCAAATTCAGTTACCATCCTTTAAATTGTGTAAAAGAGGGAAAAAGGCAGTTTAAACCTCTTAAAGAACTACTGTATCTATATCCGTCTTTTGAAATGATTGAGAATGGATTAACACCTTCCAAAGTATATTTGACTGAAAAACTCAAACAATGTGTTCCTCTAGATGTTATATTTCCAGAGTTGTATGAATACCAGGATCAAAATGCTGAATGAACTGCTGATGATGCCATTTTTTGATAAGTTTTAGGTGTATTCTTGCAGTTGATGAATATAAAATTAAATTGTTAACCTCAAAATGTTAATTAAATTAACATAATTATAGTTAATCAGTATTCTTGATAATGATAATTAATTATCAATAACACATTCACAAAACTTACTCTCTATACTATAAAATTACTTGTAAATTATAAGTACTGGAACTCCAAAGAAAAACTTCCAAAGTTTTGTTTGGGTGAAAATGACATGAAATAATATTTTTTTTTTCATTTAAAATCACAATTATTTCTAGAAGTTTGAAGGATCATCAATATCTTTAAATATCTAAAAGTTATTAGAGGAAATTGTAAGAATAACTTAAGAGTGAAGACATATTCAAAAAGTTCTTTACTAATTTATTTAATAGGTGTCTTTTTACAATTTTATTAATATTTCCAACTTGTTGGTTTCAATAGATAGTAGTTTAATCACAATATCAAGCTCTATTTATTGAATGCACAACATTTTTTATTTGTTTAAAATACTGATATTTGTAAAATATATCATACTCATTTCAATACAGCATCATATGCAAAATATTTCAAATTAAATCGAGCTTTGTTTGTATGTTTTCTAATGAATTATATAAATGCAATATTTCTTCTTCATCTAATCTCAGTATAATATTATCTACAGGACGTTCATCTGCTAATTTTAACTGTATTGTAGCACTTAAAGATGATTCCTTCTTAACAAAAGATGAACTAGCCTGTGCGTTCAGTTCCCATGAAATATTCAGCAATTTTTTTTTATCTGAAAAAAACTCAAATTTGATATTTATATACAAATATATTGGAGACAGTAAACATTTATAATCACAAATTTAATATAGAAAATATAACTTGTTTAACAAATAAATATTAAGTTTTGTAAATTTTTGAAACATTCTAACTTCTTGTTATATAGTTCATAATGTTAATATATAGATATATATTCAATTAAATAGACTACCAGTAATTCTTCATTAATCAAAGAATTAATAAATTTAGTTTTGATCTTAGTATGATATATCATAAATTTCTAATGAGCAGTGCAAACTTACTTTCCAAATCAAAATTATTCCTTAGATCTTCTGTCCAAGTATCAACTAACAACTGAGATTTATTTTCTTCTATTCCTAAATAATCCATTAAAAATTTCTTCATATCGGTGGGATTCAAAATTACTCTTGATAACTGTTTATGTAAGTAGCAAACTGTTTCAATTACGCTGCTTATTTTCTTTTTCTCTAGGTTGTATATTTCTTCCAAATGTTCATAATCATTTTCTTGAAATTCTTCCTTAACCTGGATCTTCCTCAAAATTTCTTTGAAGGCATTTGCAGGAATAGATTTGAACAAATAAATATTATCATCCAGTCTGTAAAAAAGTATTCTTAAAATTTCAAAGATGTGCTCAAACCAACTCATTGAGTTGTACTAGTCAATTATACATTTTTGTACCCTTTCTAATGAATGAATAATTTGGAAAACTAAAAAAATATTTAGTGGGTTAAAAACAATATTATTTGAATTCAATTTTTTCATGGCTTACATTTTAGTTCGAGCAATTAAATTCGCCCAAAGTGGAGAAGTCATTATATTCTCCGTTTTTTTAAAGATACCCTGTTATCAAAAGTGACAGTTATACACATTGAGGTTATTAGTGTAGATCGAGGAACGACTAGACACTAGAACTATAGCGTTCTCCATTGGTAGAACTAGTGCGCACTGAGTGCAATTTTTATGATCCAGTGGTAAGCTTAGTGTGAGGGTTCTTGATCCATTGGGAAACTAGTGCCGTAGAAATTGAACTGAGTGCATGTTTTTTGGCACGAGGTACGAGAGCTCGTGCCAGGGTCAGTGCAGTTATTTGCCAAATTGATTTGAATGAATAACAGAATATTTAATATTGAGAACTTTAAATTAATAATTTTATAAAGTTTTACCATGATCTAATAAAAAATTATTCCTGTACTGCTTCGTGACGGTTAAATATAATGGAATATGCATTTTGCTGTGTGAAAATAATCCAAAAAATTGTTATTGAATGATTTAAACTTTATATGGTTACTTGAACCAATTTTTAGAGAATAAATGTATGTACTTCAAGAGTTATAATATCCAGTTTTTCAGCTAACATATAATAATAGTTAATTTCATCACCTTATAGGAAATATCTTGCATTTTATAATTACTTATATAAAGTTTTACAGGTAATCAAAGCACACTCTCTCAAGAAGCAGCCTGACCAGAAAAAGTTTAAATAAAAATACTCAGTTGTCAACTTAAAAAGCGTATCCCAGTCATCAATAGGGACACAAAGGGTTACTTATTCGTTATTAATTTCAAATTGAAGGTTTATTACTTGGGTAATTTTTTTACATTGCATAAACAAAGAAAAACTTCAATTTTACGATTAAAAATAAAAAAGCGGAACTTAACTAACATAACCTCAAAAACAAAAAGCTGTAGTGTTACCGAAAGCCAAAACGGAATTTATAAAATTTGTGATCCATTGGGACTGCCCTAGGGCAGCTTTTTGACAGAACTAATCGAGTTTCAGTGCCGCACCAGTTTTACCAATGGAGAACGCTATTAGAGACATCTTTGTTAGAACAGATGTGAAGCCCTATGTTGATAAGGCAAGTTTACGATTTTGTAAAAAGAATGAATTAAGATATTTGTTTCATTAACGATTGTTCATGTTCCTATCATATTTTCATTTTAGATCTTTAGACAAAAACTAAAAATTTGGTATCCAATAAAAGTTCCCCATATACTGTAAAATTGAATTGATCTATTTGAACAACTACATCATTTTAAACATTCCAACAAAATTCTGTACTGTACAGAACGAGGTTCTAGGTATAAAAGCAAATACAAGGTAACAAAGTAGTAGGATACTAGATACAAGGCAACAAATTTCACTTTTATACATCTATACTATACTCTCTGTAATCATTACTAACATTTCGTATAAAAAAAAAGCGCGTAAGCAGCAGAGCTCCGTCAGTGAGGTCGCACTTTCCCTCATATAGCTTTTATCGCGGGCTATTACACGAAAGATAGTCCGTACTTTCAATCTGCCATGTTTTGCACAAACAACTATCATTTATGACAGTGAGAAATCTTTCTTTAAGCTATTGCATAGCTTTTATCGCGGGCTTTGAGCGTGGCGACCGAATCAAGAAATTCCGTAACGAAAATAAAGCCTAACACCCCCACTCCGCCTACCATGTAGCTCGGCCGAACGTTCGCTTAAAGTGTATGTATATGGTACAAGGTACGACTGTACGAAGCTCGCACGGATCGAGACGAGCTGCTCCGAAATCGGACGAATACGTAAGCAGCTGTTTGTGAGAAAGTATATAGGTGTATATCTATCATATCTTTATAAATTATAATGCCACACTCACAGCATGTGCGCCCCGTAAGTATACATGTAGTTATATATGTATACATAGGTGTACCTATGTACAACAGTGAATAGCTATATATATTACTAATGACACCGAATATTGATATAAATATTGCACACGTTAACGATGTTAATGTTAGGCGCTCATGTGTTGGAGATATTTGTGCGTGCTTATGTAAACTTAGAAATGGCCTAAACACAGTCATGGTAGCAATTTACATTTCTCCGAATCCAAAATTGGACGAGAATATATGATATGTTCTTATTTCAGTTACCATAAACCTATAGTTTCAATGATAAAAATTCCTGAATAACCTACATGTATCGTAAGATAATAAAAATATTTTAAACGATATTAACTTCTCATTTATTCGATAAAATAAAAAAATTTGTTTTCTTATCGGTCACCACGCTCAAAAAGTGTAACTTGAATTAATATCAAAAATGAAAATCAAAAAATACTGCGTAAATAAAAAATAAATAAATAATTATAATTGCATTAGTTGATGAAAAATATTCTATGCAATAGCTTTACCGTGGCAGTCCCCGAGTGCCACACGTTTTTTTTCTTTTTTTCACATTGACATTGTTATATCTCAAGCCGTTGTGAAGATGAGCAAAAACAACGATCAAATTTGAAATCTCTGTATTAAAATGGCGGTGGTTAAGGAAAATAGCTAAGACCACAAAAGATACTTCCAGTTAAACTCAATCCACTTACCAGATTTCAACGTTTGTAACTCAAGAAAAAATTAAACTCGGTTTATCATTAAACTCAGTTTAAAATATACGGAATGGTTGAATGGTGACTACTGTGCTGACTGCACATAGAAATTATGTGTGAAATTTATATCCTAATCAACCCCTTATGTTTGTGGATCCAATCTCCTGATTTAACCAAAATTGTTTTAAAAAAAGAAGAATAAAATAATAATTGGGTGTTGACGTCCGAAATTAAGATTGTAGCGCCGGAACGGCTAATATCGGCACTAGAGCATGGGCCATTAGCTGTTTGTTTACATTGATTGGTAATGGTATTTACGCTCATTTCATTTTGAGTTTTCGAACGTTTAGCTTCGTAATTTGTAATTTTTTGGACTTCGTAATTTCTAGTGGTTTATTGTGTTTCGATTGAGGACATTTATTTCATATTCTTGATGTTTTGATAAACTGTTATTTTGGTTGTGCAAATAAACATCATTTGTTATTATTATTTTAATAGTATCTCTGGTTGTTACATGAAAGAAAATACAATAATCTAGAATCTCTGGATAATGGCCCAGGTTCAGATTCCGATAAAAGTGGAAGATTTTTCGTTGGAATAGCATTGGACTTCAAAAACTCTACGTTTTCGGTTAGCTGAAAATTGCACATCATTAGTTGGTATTATTCTATATGGAAAAATCCACAAACTTACTGCAGGGAAAATAATAATTCTCAGTAAACTTTAAAGAACAACTCTCTTATGTGCAGACATTTTTTTTCAATCTTCAAGTTATGAATCCACACCTTTCTTCTGTCCATCATTTCCTTGTTTCCCAACTTTGTTTGGAATGCAACTTTGAATTGTCCAGCTTTCGGAAAGGTATGTAAGCTATATTCGGTTTTTTTGCCCAAGATGAACCAACAATAGTGACTCATCTCTTCTGAACGTTTGTAAACGATCCAAAACACAAATCACAATTATTAAAACTCAACAACTTCTCATATAAAATACACGTAAACAGATGTAAACAAAGCAATCTATGGCCCATGCTCTAGTAATATTCGACACCGGTAGGGAAGCATCGTCCAAGATCTGTTGATATCAGGCCAAATTTAGAACAAATAGGTATTATGTCTAGATGGTCACCGCAACCGAGGACATAGATAAAAGAGAAGGAGAAGAAGAAAAAAAAATTATAAAACTCTCTGACATAATACATGTTTGTTGCATATATAATAAAAAAAAATAACCTAGCTTTCATGTGCTTGATTTCAACAACAGTCATTCAAATATACAAAATATATCAAACAAAGAATTTAATCAATTTGAATTCAGGAATGAAATTTAATTATTATTTATTGTGGTAACGTCCATTATCATAATATCAGGATAAACTAACAGAAACCAGAAACCTGTTAGTTTATCCTGATTTAATTTATTGTCACCTACACAGATCCTTGAAGAGTTTCATGATCAATTGATTTGGAAGGTGGATTTTATTATTATTTCAGGGAAATTAAAATAATTTCACTTTATTAATTTGATATCGAACATTTATCTTCTTTTTCAGTTGATAAAAAGAAGGAAAAAATGTCAATGAACAAAGGTGCCTACAATTTCGATAAATCAATGAAAAGAAAAAGGACATGGGATTCATCATTCGGAATCAGTATGTTAATAAATTCGATTAGAAGATATTTATAATGCAATATTAATTTTAGGTTCTCAGAAACAAAAAGTTGAAATGAACGATACTCTTAGTTATATCAATTCCCAACAGATTACAGATAAATTGGCTACATCTTCACTTAATAGAGAGGAATTTGAATTTTTGAAGCCAGATATACCAACTATTCAGAAAAATAATTTACCTACACAGTTTTTCAATGACTCCCTTCTCATGAATGAAATAGAAAATGTAATAGACTCTAACATTACGACTTTAAAAAAACTGGAACATTTAGAAACCCAATGTACAAATGTTGAACATAGTGCAAACATTCCTGAAACAAGTTGGATAGAGAAACCAAATTCAATTCCTAAGGAATTGGCTTCTAAAGAATTTAATAAAACATTGTCTGAAATATTGAGTAACAATGAAATAGATGAAATATTTGATGAAATTGAGACTTCAATTTATCAAATGGGCGTTCCTCAATTAAGTAAATCTATAGGACAAGAAGTTCTTGACATCATATGTAGTGAGGATTCTCCAAATAAGATACATAATAAAGATACATTGAATGAATTTGATAAATCATTGTTGAATATATCTAGTTTCAACTTGAGTTTTGGTAGTGCTTTCAAAAATAAGTTGTTGGCTAATGCTTCTAAAAATAATATTCATAAAGAAGATATATTACATATTCAAGATGAAAAGAATATATCACAATTTAAAGAATTAGGTCCTTATTATGGTTTACCGTTGAAAGTTAAGGATTTAATTAAATTGTATAAAGGTATAGATGATCTTTATGGTGAGTGAAATAAAATTTTTGAAATTACTATTCATTCATATATGATAAATAAGTTTCAATAAAAATATTTTTTATCAGATCCAGTGACATATGGGTCATTTAAGACGACAGTATCTTAGTAACTAATTCCTTTGAAGGCCAATACTTCCTACACTATACCAAATAATACCCAATTGCATTATATGCATTAAAAGTTCATGCTTGAATTATTAACACCTATTTATTGATATTCATATAGTTATGTCTTGAAATATATATTTGTTGATTAATTATTATATTTGCAGATTGGCAAGATGAATGTTTAAATTTACCAGCTGTTCTTCAGAAAAGAAATCTCATATATGCGTTACCAACAAGTGGTGGTAAAACCTTAGTTGCTGAAATCTTAATTTTGAGAGAACTGTTATGTTTCAAAAAGAACGCGATTTTTATTTTACCATTTGTGGCTATTGTCCAAGAAAAGGTAATAAGACTTATTTTGTTTCTATTAAAACTTAAATGTTCAATTCAAGTGATAATAATAGTGTTTTATTTATTCCATTTACATTCACAGTTGAATATAGAACACGTCAATATACATCCAAACCTAAGTATAAATCTATACATTTTGGGAAAACTTACAATTTTATAAAAACAAGAATATCACATTTTACATATCTCCATCTACAAATAATAAAAAAAAAACATCCAGTCAAGACAACATTCCTCTTTCCCTCCCTCTTCCTTCCCTTCTTCTTTCCCTTTATATGGGTTTTAAATCACAGATCACTGAGATTGTTGGTAAAGAACTCATCCAAATAATAGAAGGCTTTAGCTATTAGCCAGCTTTTAATTTTTTGTTTTAATGGATTCACTTGCATACCTGATGATACAGCTACCTTTTCTTCAAATCCCTGAATATATACATATATATATATATATATATATATATATATATATATATATATATATATATATATATATATATATATTTATAGCTATACAGGCCTACTTTGCACTTTTCCTTTCCTTTTATTGTTTGGAAATATAGGGTATGTCTGGTCATATTTTAAAAATCTTAGTTGCTCAAAAAGATGCTGTAAGCCATTATTTGTCAAAATTTAGAATACCAACTGTTATGTCGGAACTCGCAACTAGACTGATTGTAAGTGTTAAACAAAATATCACAACATATGAGACCAGAGCAGAAAGCCAGCCATGTAACATGAACTGCAAAAATTTGGGAATGCCCAGAACTAGGTTAAATACTAGTCATGAACAGACAACTGGTATTATGCTCTATATATAACAAACTTCCACACACATGAAGAACTCTGTCTGTAAGACCACTGAAAGAATATTTCATACAAAATCCTGTTTATAGCGTAGAAGAGACTAGTGATTCATTCAGCAGTGATAGATAGCATTTTATACAACTTTGAATTGTAAATTAGATTGACATATTTATATATATATATATATATATATATATATATATATATATATATATATATATATATATATATATATATATATTAAAATATATATATATATATATATATTAAAATATGTATGTATATCTCAATATATACAATTATCATTATTATAATGATAATTGTATATATTGAGATATACATACATATTTTTTATTCGCTAAGCATAAAACAGAAGAAGCCATAGATGTAATTTTTGAGTACAATTTCAAGCCACTTAAATAATTATAAGAAGTGCATTGTAATCATCAATTACTTCACAATCAAGATCCAAGAATTCAAATATCTTTTTTTTAGGTGTGGACGATGTCTCCTTTAGCAGTAGCATTAGATTTTTTAATTGAAGAATATGCTGGAAGTAAGGGCATTTATCCTCCAAGAAAAAGACGTAGAAAAAACACAGTGTTCATTGCGACTATAGAAAAAGCTCTGGGCTTAATTAATAGTTTAATAGAAACAGATCGAATGAATGAGTTTGGACTCATAGTTGTGGATGAACTGCATTTGTTAGGTGAACCTGGCAGAGGACCTACCCTTGAAGCCCTATTAACCAAATTAGTAGTAACAAAAGGTAAATATCCAGGAAATTACTATTTTATATACAGGGTATTTCTAAATTGATGCGAAAGATTTCAATGGGTGATTCTTTAGCAAAAATTAAGGGGGGTCTTTCATATAACTTTTTGTTCAACACCCTTTTCCCTCCAAGTTACAGCCCTTTGAAATTAGGTGAAAAAAATTGTTTTTATTCAATACATCCACTTTGGAAAAATTTGGAATAATGAAATTTGGCAGATTACTGCTGCTAATAAAATGGCAGTTTTTGAGTGTTTTTGTTACCCTTGAATGTAATCACAAGGGGCTGAATAAAACAACCCCTATAATATTTTGCATCAGAACTTTTTAATGCGCCTATATTTTCCTTTTTAAAAAATATATTCGAAAAGACAGACTCGATCTGCAACTTTTTTATGTCTTGACTTTTAATCATAAAGTTGATAGTTTGATCACAAAAAAATAATATAGTGCTCAGACTATTTTCCCATAAATTCACAGAGGTTATCATTTATTAAAAAAAAACAAGTAAGCTGCTGTCAAATAATTTGTTAATTGTTATTAGTAGTACAATCATTGTTCAATCCACTCTAATTTGCAATATTCTTCAACTAAATAAAAAAATGCCATTCTTTCAATAAAGTTTTATTTAGTTGTGAAAAATGTTTGAAGTCATTATAAAACTGTCTAGAAATTAGAAAAAATCAGGACAATAAAACTATTTGTCATATGATTTCATTTGACAGCAGCTTACTTGTTTTTTTTTAAATAAATGATAACCTCTCTCTGAATTTATGGGAAGAGTCTGAGCACTATTTTATTTTTTGTGATCAAACTAACAACTTTATGATAAAAAGTCAAGATATAAAAAAGTTGCAGATTGAGTCTGTCTTTTCAAATATATTTTTTAAATAGGAAAGTATAAGCGCATTAAAAAGTTCTGATGCAAAATATTATAGGGGTTGTTTTTTTCAGCCCCTTGTGCTAACATTTTAGAGTAACAAAAACACTCAAAAACTGCCATTTTATTAGCAGCAGTTATCTGCCAAATTTCATTCCTATAGTTTTTTCCTAAGTGGATGTATTGAATAAAAACAATTTTTTTTTCACCTAATTTCAAAGGGCTGTAACTTGGAGGGAAAAGGGTGTTGAACAAAAAGTTATATGAAAGACCCCCTTAATTTTTGCTGAAGAATCACCCATTGAAATCTTTCGCATCAATTCAGAAACACCCTGTATATAGATTTTTTTTTTATTTCTGAATTTAATGAAAATAAGAAAAAAAAATTCCAGCATGTGTTCAAATTATTGGAATGAGTGCCACCATTGGTAATTTAGAGGATATTTGTACCTTTCTGAGTGCTGAACAATATACAAAAAATTTCAGGCCTGTTGAATTAACTGAATATGTTAAATGTGGATCTCAGATAGCTAAGATCAATCTAAAGGCAGATGAAGATCAAATGTTGAGCAAAGAACGAAATGTCGAGTATAATGTAAGTGATTTCTAATGTAGAATTGAATGAAGAGTTTACATCTGTTAATCTTTATCCATAGAAATATTGTTGGTTGAACTGATTTAGGCTATGACATCAATATTACATTCAGAAGAGATAATTTATATTAAAACAGTAAATCGATTTGGGACATAGGTAGGGATGCACCGGATCGGGTATTTTGCCGATCCGGCCGGAACCGGAATTCCGGCCGGATCGGGACCTAAATTTAAAATGTATGTGCATGCCTATTTATATACTGATTCATCAACAAATTCCACTTTTACATTATGGGACTGCTACAATGACTTTGTAACAGCTTCAACGTCTGCATCTTCTATATCTGGTTTAAAAATTGACATACTCCATCAACTTGATACTTATTATGGAATGCCAATTATAGATAAAAAGGCAGACCCAGTTGAGTGGTGGAGCAGGCACCGTGAAAAATTTCCTGATCTATCTAATTAACTTAGTTAGGCAGTTCCTATCAAGCCCAGCAACTAGTGTCTATTCAGAGCGACTATTTTCAGAAATTGGTAATATATTTGTTGATAATAGGTGTAGGCTAAACTCTGAAAATGCCGAAAAGCTCTTACAGGGTGTCTACAACCTGGAAAAGCATGGAAGACCTGGAAATCTCAGGGAATTTTTTTACTCCTGGAATATCCTGGAATTCTCAGGGAATTTTGGGTTCACTCAGGGAATTTTTTCAAGTATTAACAGTTTTCTCCAAATTTGCTGTTTGCAATTGTGAAACCAGTATTAAATTGCAAAAGGAAGAAAAAACGTAATGTATATTTCGAGAAATCATAATAAATATTGAGAATGCATGCCGCTGAAGGCGGGCGAGTTGGTTCGCTGTGTTTGACACGCGACGACTAGACAAGAAAAATGACAGGCACATGCTTGTTTCTGGCAAAACCAATTGCAGTTTTTACGCATCTTTCGCTCAAAGTCGTGAAGTGAATCTTTCCACTAAGAGTGTATCTATACTTGAGTAGGCATTTCATATTTGAGAAGGTACGTACGATGAATCTTCAACATTTATCAAGGGTTAAGAATCTTGTTTGTTTGTTTACGTATTTGAATTAGCTAGTTTGTTGACATGTGATCGACTGAGCGCTTATGCCATTCTAATATTATGTTCCTCATGCTATAATATAGCACCAGAAACAATTTCTGACTTCATGTTTCTTCGGCCGATCGAGAGTGTCCGATCTACTGGCTGCATTTGAATAAGTCTCAAAACCCACTAGCTTCTCCAAATATCCATGGATGAACCCAATTTTAATAAGGCATTTTGGAGGCAAGCTAAGAGAGAATTAACTGAAAGTGAACTGCTTGACATAGATAGCTGTGATCTTCATTAGGTACATGGTGCTCTCAAAGATAGTATTATTACAACTAATTGGAACTTGGTTACCTATTTAAGAAGTCTGTAAAATCTTTTCAAAGATGTGCCAGCACGTAGGGCCCAATATACAAATTACTCTGGATGCCAAATTTTCCCCTCAAAATTTTGCATTTCCAGTCAGATGACTGGAAAATGCAGGTGTTGCACGAAGAGCTATAAACATTCACAATACTAAAAAGTTCGTGGAAGGTGTGAAAAAGGACAAGAATACACCTAAATGCAAGAGCGTCGAAATCGTTGTAACATTCACAACAGATCTTTTACTCTGCCCATAGCTAGCAATCTTCAAGTCTTTAGCATCAGAAGTGTAACCTTTTCTTAGAGACACACAGGTATGAATTTAATATGATAATCTCATGGAGAGGTTCATGACGACTGATGCCATCATTTCTATTCAAGTGCTCAAAGATGATGACGTCCAAAACAAGAAAAATATGTTACCAGCAAAAGTAGTCAATTTGGGATTCGACACTCTAAAGCAGCTGAAAAAATTTGCAGTTAAAACTGCAGATGTGCTGGAATTCCGCCTAAATTGTCGCTCTGCAATGAAACAGTAGGTTTTGAAATTGCTAAAACGTTCCCCCTTGACTTATCCACTCACGGAAGCTGTTGCATGTCTGGATCCTGGAATTATTGCGGCAGATCCGAAATTGGCTAATAAACGACTAGATAAATTGCTTATTTGTTTGACAGACAAAAACCATTCAAGCGGTTCAACTGTAGTTTCAACAGCACTTCCAACTGTTCTTCAAGCTGTTCAATTTTATTCACGATCTCAGAAACGTGTCGACTACTTCTGGAGAGACATCCTCAGAGAAAAGTATAAGTATTTCCTAAAGATTCTTTTTATCTTTTGGAAATGCAAACGTAAAGCGTGGATTTTCTGTTAACTCGGATGCCTCTTCGAAAACATGCATGAAGACTCTATCATAGCCAAACGTCAGGTATATGACGCAATTCGAAATCAAGGTGGAGTAGCCACTTATGCTGTACCTAAAGCTCTTGTTCACTGTGCGAGAAATGCTCGAGCGCGTTGGGAAGGCCCTGGAGGCTTGAAGAAAACTGCAGAAGACCAGGCCGCAAGTGAAGCTAGAGAAAGGGCACTGAAAATAAAAGAATTAGAATCGCAGCATCTCAAACTACTGGAAACAGCCAAGAACGAAGTTACAGTTTTAGATGAGCAAATTGCGGCACTAAAAAACAAATACTTAGAAGTAGATTAAACTAAAGAATATATATATATATATATATATATATATATATATATATATATATATATATATATATATATATATATATATATATATATATATATATATATATATATATTGCATTAATTGTATTATGTATAAGTCTTCTGAGTTATAATATGTTTTACAGTATATTAAGTTATGTTTTTTTTTATTGAGATATCCGTTACGTCTTTGTATTTGAATGCCTTTATTAAGTAACGTTATTCATTTATCTTTTGTTCCTATTCATTTATGAATGAGTGAAAATGCTATTGCAATTCATATATAATAAAGGCAATTTTGAATATTTATTTTATCTCAGTTTTTCAAGCCTGAAACCTGTCAATAACAAGAGCGTTTCGTGGAACAGCCTGCTGTGGAAGCGTGCCCAATTTGACTTTTTCAAATTTGATTGGCCATCACACTGCATGCTTCCTCCTAATTGTCTGATAGCATTTGCACATGACGCAAGTTCTTTCAGATATTCTCTTAGCAAAAAGATGTAATTAAATCGTGTGTCTAAGACATTGACCGAAAAAAACCTATAATACATAGAGTGAACGACACCTATGACGACACGAGAGGAAAATCGTATCGCGATACACCTGGAAAAAAAATAAAATCACCTGGAATTCTCAGGGAATTTTTTGATCCTGACTTGAGTAGACACCCTGTCTTATTTATTCACCATAATCTAAATCAAATAAATTATGAATACTAAGTTTTAAGTTTCTCACTCTAATTTTATGTAAACTGTATACTTATCTTCTAAGACTTATCCATGACAGGGAATTTGGCTGTTATTTTTGCTGTTAGAATTTGGCTGTTAATAATATTTTCAGTTACTATTTATGTTTTGTAATTTTTGGAAAGAAAATATATTTTGTTAAAAAAAAATTATTTGTGATTCATTAACGACTTAACAATAGGTAAGTAGGAACCAATTAAAAAAAACCTTAAAATAATTTTCTTTATTTGAACTTAGATTATATTAAAAATTTTAAACTTAAATATTTCCAAAAAGTTCCGAAAATTCCGGCCGGAAAGTGATCGGAGCAATCCGGCCGGAACGACCGGATTTAGTGGTACCGCCGGAGTTCAGGTGCATCCCTAGACATAGGTATATTAATACAAAAATATCATACAATAATGAATAAATAATGATTTCTATGATCTAATGTAGTCATTATGGAAATATAAATGATGTTTATAATTTTGTCAACCAACTAATAGTATTATTCATTGAAACTTTTTTAAACTAACTAGATTTTGATATCCATCTTAATTTATTGAGAGTGTATATAATGTAGGCTATAGGTCTTCAAAAGAATTCAAAGTTTTGACCACTCTTGGATTTGCTATCCCTTAGGAATGTGAATGAACGTAAAATAAAGTGTGTGATACACATGAACATATTTTAACGGATAGCATGGTTTCAATTAATTATGTTTATCTTTTCCAGTATTCTCCAGCGGTGAAAAGTATTGATCCAGATCAACTTGGTGGATTAGTCATGGAGGTGGTACCAAAGGGCTCATGTTTAATATTTTGTGCTTCTAAAAAAAACTGTGAAAATGTCGCCAAACTATTATCAAGAGTAATTTTCAAGTAAGTCTCATTAAATGTTCCATTGGAAATTATCACATATTCTTAAAGTATTATTATTTATGTATCACTTCAGAACTCTAAAAGAATACAAAAATGAAGAGAAAAAGCTATTGTTGAAAGCATTGGTAGAAGAAACTGGAACATTATGTAATACGTTGAAGTTCTCAATTCCATTTGGTATTGCTTATCATCATTCAGGTAATTAATGTAGTTTCAAAACCTTATTGCAGGTGACATGCGCGAAAGCGTGGCTAAAGCGGCAAAATAATCCCGAAGTTAGCACTACCTGAAATGAATAAATGGTTAAGTGCCAGCCGCCAGGCCAGTGGTCACCATTCACTATTAATCGTGGATATTGTTAATCAAAATATCGTTTGAGGATTGGGAATAGGTCCAATTCAACATAAATATATACCTACATATATATATATATATATATATATATATATATATATATATATATATATATATATATATATATATTATATATATATATATATATATATATATATATATATATATATATATATAATATATATGTATATATATATATATATATATATATATATATATATATATATATATATATATATATATATATATATATATATATATATATATATATATATATATATATATATATATATATATATATATATATACTAACTGACCCGGCAAACGTTGTTTTGCCATATAAATTATTTTTATCTAGCTATCTTTCCATCTATTCATCTATCTGCCGATGTATATCTAACTATCTATCTATCTAGATAGTTATCTATCTTTCTATCTATCTACATATCTATCTATCTATCTATCTACATATCTATCTGACCCGGCAAACGTTGTTCTGCCATATAAATTATTTTTATCTATCTAAATAGAGGTTGATCGTAGAGGGGTGAAAATTTAGGGTTGTATATATTTTTGAATGCTGTATCATAAAAAAATAGAACAGAAAATGTTGTCAGAAAAATAAAGAAAAAAATTAAGGGGTGGACTACCCTTAACATTTAGGGGGATGCAAAATAGATTTTGTCGGATTCTCAGACCTAACCGATATGCACACAAAATTTCATGAGAATCGGTCGAGTCATTTCGAAGGAGTTTATCAAATAAAAAATAAGGGTTGATCGTAGAAGGGTGAAAATTTAGGATTGTATGTATTTTTGTATGCTGTATCATAAAAAAATAAAAACAAAAAATGTCTAAAAAATAAAATAAAAATTTAGGGGTGGACTACCCTTAACATTTAGGGGGATGAAAAATAGATGTTGGCCGATTCGCAGACCTACTCAATATGCTCACAAAATTTCATGAGAATCGGTCAAGCCGTTTCGGAGGAGTATGGGAACGAACATTGTGACACGAGAATTTTATATATAAGATATATATATATATATATATATATATATATATATATATATATATATATATATATATATATATATACATATTTCTTTTGATAGTATATAGGAATTAAAATGCAATATTGTATTTCTACAAAAAATCTTCAATTTTATTCAATCAAAGTAGCAGACCATCAGATGTAGACAAAAAAATCAGAAAACAAATTGTCAACAATTTGTATTTTCCTTGACTATTTCCACTTTCATGGGATTTGTTCCCTCTATAAAAGGACTTGTATTAACTGTATGAAAGTTTATCGTCAAAATCATTCTTTTCTATGTATTACATATTTATTCCCTAGGTACTCACACTTTAATAGAAATTCTCGTTTAGAGTAAATATACTTTGTCTTTCCGTAGTTGAGAGGTATTTGATGTTTCCGATCTCTTTTGGATATCTGTGCAGATGCTAAACGATTTTAAACTAACTTAACCTATGTATGAAATATTAAATACTCTGTTATTATCTGTTGTAAATGTACTTTTTAGTGATAAAACCAAACTTATATTCTACAACGCACAGGTAAACAGTGTCTTCAGCTGTCTAATTGCATTATGGGGTAATACAACCCAATTCAATATAAACCGCCTGCGAATACTTCAAAATAGGGCAATAAAAAAATTTATTCAATTTAAAATATGAAATAAGTTCAGCTCAATTGTACAAACAGTATCCAATTCTACCAATTAAAAAACTTTTTGATCTTGAACTTTATAAGTTAGTATATAAAATAGACCATAAAATACAAGAGTAGTATTGTATTCGAAAAAATTTTACACAGATACGACACAAGAAATAAAGACCGCTACGCACTAAATTATGGAATAGAATCAGTTTTTGGAAGAAAGCGACCCAGCTACAACGGAGCCTGTCTTTATAATAATTTACCAAAAAAAATTCGTTATATGCTTCTTTTCCTGTATTTAAAAATAGTATTACTTAAGGCATATATTTCATAACTTTATAATTTATTGTCAGCTATTCTTAGAAAAATGCTATACTCTGTGATAACAACTTTGTGTTGATTTACAGTTTCAATAAACATCTATCTATCTATTATTATAGTGTTTTTTTGACACATCAATGGTAAAACTAGTGGGAAACGTCCTGTGTGAACAATAAGTGGTATGTTGGATAATTTTCATTTTTCATTATAGGATTGACTGCAGAAGAAAGACGAATCATAGAAGATGGATTCAGATCAGGTGTTATATCTGTTATATGTTGTACTTCCACACTGGCTGCCGGTGTTAATTTGCCAGCTAAGAGGGTATGTAAATAATGTAAAACCTCGAATTCATGAAGATTAAAAAAATATTGTTGCTTCATTCGCCGTTATAAAGTACGCTCATTATCATTCAGGTCATACTCAGATCGCCTTATATTGGTAGGGACTTTATAAATCTCTCTAGATACAAACAGATGATTGGTCGAGCTGGCAGAGCCGGTTTGGGCGAAATAGGAGAAAGTATATTAATATGTACAGAACAAGATTTACCGAAAGTTATCCAATTACTGAAATCTCCTATGGATAAAGCATTATCAACGATATATGAAAACCACGGAAAAGGTTTGAGGTAATTTTTTTACTTGTACAATTGATATAAATTTATTTTGTTATAATCAATCACAAAAGAAATAGGAATCATTTGTCGATTTTTTCTGGAAACATCTTAATATATTGAGTACCTCCTGTAAGTGCTTATTTCAATTAGAAGTCTGAAAGTTGTCATAGAATTTTATAGAAACAATGATAAACATTTAAAGGATTCACTTCATTTCAGTTTAAAGATATTTTTCATTTGTAGATTTGAGGACTTTCTTCCATTATCCATTAAATAAAAGGGTAAAGTATCTAAAAAAATATAAAAATTTATATTATATATATGTGCATATCTGAAAAAATAAAATGAGATCAGTCAATAAATGGCAAGTTAAACAATAAGAAATAAAAAAATAAATTACAATTAAGTGAAAAACTACTTAGTGCGGCCCAATTGTCCGTTATATAGATTCGCGAAAATATAGATCCGCCTGTGTTAGCACCCTAATCCTGTTTTGCGAACCAATCATTTCTTAAGCAGCATGAGAATCCGAACTCGCTTGATGTGAAATTGACTTCTAGTAGATTGAAATCGGGTAATTTTCTCGCGAATCGGCAAAACTTCCAACGCTCAGTTCTCACGATCCGCAATGCCGATCGGAACGGGACACCGTCTAGGTGCTTCATCGTCATTTTAGCCGTCTGACGGGGCCCTGCGAGACCGTTCTCGCTAACATTCTCCCAAAAACTTTTTCTGCAATTAGGATGAAAGGCTTCCTTTGGTAGTCCGTAGAAATACACGTACCTGCACGAAGATAAAACAGCAAAGAATTCGCACATTCAGTATTCTATATAACAAGTGGAAAATTGCATGTAATTGAAAATTAGTAAATAAGTGACATGTGAATTCATTAACTTGAGAACGCTAAGAAATATACCTAACTGATCGAAACGTTGTGTATAAACTATTTTTCATTGTTTTTAACTTACATGCAATTTCAATTCATCTCTCTGCTAATTTCAATTTAACTTTTGCAGCTATTTACATTACATTTCAATTTATTATTTTTCACTAAACATTACATTTTTTCAGTTGTTATTGTTCAAGTTGTTACTTATTCCCGATCTCATTTCTTATTTACATATTTACTTATTTAAATTTTCAAACTTTATTTCTGTTCACTTCGATCGTTTACATCTTGCTTTCTACAGATATCAAAAAATGTAAATGTATTCAAGAGAGTGATTTTCCGTACTTCCATTCAACATTGGGCAATTAATAGATCTAAACCAAAGTGTCGCATGGTTGCATCGAAGTCTACATTGCATTTCTTATTAAAAGAAACACTAACATAAATTCAACCCATATATAAAATTAGTTTTATTTTTCACTTGTATATTATTTGTTGATTTTACATTAGATACGGTTGCCATAAATACACTCATTATGCCCTAGCCCTAGGTCGTTATGGCTCATAACGCCCGAAAATTGTACTAGGAGAAATAAAGCATCTTCCATTGATTCAATACTTCATAATCCTTGTCGTATACGACTCTGGATTTCTCCGGCAATTAATTATTCGCAGCTTTGGCTGCATTTTCTATGATATTCTTGGGTAAATTCATTTTGATTTCCATTATTTCTATAAGACTACACAACAAGAAAAAAACGTTCATCCCTCGGGCCGACTGTTACCCTCCGGGTGTTAGGATCTATAGAACGCACTTGGTACATAAATAACTATTAGATAACACTAGTAGATATCATCGACCTTTAGAAGTCCTCAGAGTTTGTACAAAAGATAATGACAATACTGATCTTCTAATATTCCCATTCTCACATGTCATGAGAGTGCCCAAATAAATATAAATTTCTTGTTTACTACTGGGTGTAACGCAATAGTTCTCTTTATTCATACTGTACCAGTACACATAAATACTCGAACTAACTTACTGCGTTTTTTCATTTTTCAGACATTTGCTCTTAAGTTGCATCGCTTTGGGGATAGCGAACACAAGAACGGAGATTCAGGAAGTAACTAAACGAACACTATGGGCTGTTCAAAATAAGAACAAGGACGAATTGAAAAAATTCACAGATAAAACTATTAAAGAACTGTTCAATTTGGGTGCTTTGCAAACAAATAATCATGAAATTAATGCAGAAAAATCCTCCTTGGACTTATCTATGAAACTAGAAACGACAGTAAGCAACAACTACCAACTGTTTTTTTATTCACTTAGTAGATTTGTTGAACAAAACAGATTCATTATATATAAAAGGTCTTAAGGAGTAATTATATTTTTCAGTTAAATACTCAGGATAGTATAGAATCTCCAAAAGTGGAAAAAGGTAAAAAGAGGCATTTATTGATTCAGAAAAATACCAAATTAGTCGTTAGTAAAATGGGACTAGCAGCAATAAAAGGTAAGTGAGACACGTTTGAATAAATGTTGAAATCAATAAGGAAATAATTTTTTTATCCAGGTGGACTGGAGTTATCAAAAGCTCATATTTTGTATGACGACTTAGTTCAAGCCCAGTACAGTTTGGTTTTGTTAGATGCTCTTCATTTATTATATCTTGTGACTCCTTACGATCTATGTGATCAAATAAGACCTGATATGAACGTCTATTTCACTTTAGTAAGTTCTATATCACAAGACATACTACGAGGAAAAATTAAATCTATAATGACTTAGGATTAATATAGATTAGATCATGTATTAATTTGATAATAATATTTTGCATTATTCTGTTTACTTTTTTTAGTTTCAACAGTTACCTGAGAAAGAACTCCATACTGCTAAAGTACTTGGTATAACGGAATCTGTTGCCGTAAAAATGATGTCAAATCAGCAAATAAAGGTAAGTTCGACAGCCAATTTTTTTTATTTTTATGAAGTGGGTGTATTATATATATATATATATATATATATATATATATATATATATATATATATATATATATATATATATATATATATATATATATATATATATATATATATATATATATATATATATATATATATATATATATATATATATATATATATATATATATATATATATATATATATATATATATATATATATATATATATATATATATATATATATATATATATATATATATATATATTTATATTTATATTTTTTCAAGTGGTTGCCACTTTTTTAAAGTTATCTTCCAGCATTTCCTCCAAAGATTTGTGCCTTATATATATATATATATATATATATATATATATATATATATATATATATATATATATATATATATATATATATATATATATATATATATATATATATATATATATATATATATATATAATATATATATATATATATATATATATATATATATATATATATATATATATATATAATTATTTATTCGAATTGTTGTTGCCTGTGATCTATTTTTAATCTTTTGATAATTATTAGCAATAACAGGCTGGTTGAATCTTAAAAATCTCGATTTTATTAAGAACTTGACGTTTCACTACGATATTCGTAATTGAAATTTCTTTGACATTTATTGATTTGAAAAAATTGAATAAACAGGGCTGCTTTGTATATGCCATTCAGTCCAATATTAACATTCTAAACTGCTATCACCAGATGGCAAGGGAAACCAAAGAAACCTTTACCCACGTAATGTTTGAAAATAATAATAATAGGGTACTATTTATCTAACAACAAAGAAATTAGTCATGGGAAAACATTAAAGAAGTGGAGTAGAATTATCGGTATAGTACGCTTATATGGAAGCAGCCGTTGACACGTGTTTCGGACTCTTTGGTCCTCATCAGAACGGCGTAGCCAAGCATTGGATTGAAAATTTGAAGATGAAAATAGTATAACAAACAAAATCCTCTGATACGGAAGATAATCACACAATTGTGGTTTATTGTTTGAACTCTCCGGTATGGGAGATTTGGTCAAACTTTGCCACGGAGGCGATTAATGCTATCCGCGAGATCTAAGAACGAGTAAATAAACAATAACAAAGAAATTAGTTGCGGGAAAATATTAAATCCTCATCAGAACGGCGTAGCCAAGCATTGGATTGAAAATTTGAAGATGAAAATAGTATAACAAACAAAATCCTCTGATACGGAAGATAATCACACAATTGTGGTTTATTGTTTGAACTCTCCGGTATGGGAGATTTGGTCAAACTTTGCCACGGAGGCGATTAATGCTATCCGCGAGATCTAAGAACGAGTAAATAAACAATAACAAAGAAATTAGTTGCGGGAAAATATTAAATAGGTAGAGCAAAATTATCGGTATAGTTCATTTATATGGAAGTAGCCGTTTTTAATGAAATTTTTTATTTATTTAGAATTTCAAATCTTTTAAAAAAAGGGGGTACTTACAGTTTAAAACTCTCAGCTTAAGTTTAGGATCATTGCCATATTTTCAGCTTGCAATATTTAATTATTTATTCGAATTGTTGTTGCCTGTGATCTATTTTTAATCTTTTGATAATTATTAGCAATAACAGGCTGGTTGAATCTTAAAAATCTCGATTTTATTAAGAACTTGACGTTTCACTACGATATTGTTTGTTATACTATTTTCATCTTCAAATTTTCAATCCAATGCTTGGCTACGCCGTTCTGATGAGGACCAAAGAGTCCGAAACACGTGTCAACGGCTGCTTCCATATAAGCGTACTATACCGATAATTCTACTCCACTTCTTTAATGTTTTCCCATGACTAATTTCTTTGTTGTTAGATAAATAGTACCCTATTATTATTATTTTCAAACATTACGTGGGTAAAGGTTTCTTTGGTTTCCCTTGCCAGCTGGTGATAGCAGTTTTGAATGTTAATATTGGACTGAATGGCATATACAAAGCAGCCCTGTTTATTCAATTTTTTCAAATCAATAAATGTCAAAGAAATTTCAATTACGAATATCGTAGTGAAACGTCAAGTTCTTAATAAAATCGAGATTTTTAAGATTCAACCAGCCTGTTATTGCTAATAATTATCAAAAGATTATATATATATATATATATATATATATATATATATATATATATATATATATATATATATATATATATATATATATATATATATATATATATATTTATATTTTTTCAAGTGGTTGCCACTTTTTTAAAGTTATCTTCCAGCATTTCCTCCAAAGATTTGTGCCTTTTATCTTCGTTTAAATCAGTTTTTTTGTAGTTTCTTCTAGTAGATTGGTTTTTCAACTATTTCAGTTACCATTTCCAATTCTTTCTTTTTATCTGTAACCTCTTCTATTTCCTAATTCAATGCCTGGCACGGTTCCGAAGAATTTTAAAAATCGTATGTACTATGTACCACAGAGGGATAATCTATTTCTCACGCAAACCAAGTATCGAATTGTGGGTGGAGCCACGAATACGTTAGCTTCGCCCCGTTTAATCGAGTATGCTCCAATGATTACCTAGTAATACAAACGGTAATGTGTTGTTGAACGACTGACGTGATTTATTCTCCTGTATTTGATGTATCCAAACCATAATATATTCTAAGAATATTAGAAAACCCATTTTAATAACCATTCCTCTATGTATTTTCTTCAGAATCCATTATATTTAATAACTACCAGAATTTTTGCACTCCCTGGAAATATAAATACCTACCCACAGTGCCGGATTAACGTTTTTGGGGCCTATAGGATGAGAAGTGGTGGGGAACTCGGGCGAAAATCCCCAAATTTCACGGTTCGCTATTATGTGATTTGGTGCACCTAGTAAGGACGGTTTCCATCAACTATTTAAAACCTGATTTTAATTGTGTCTTAAATCACTTGTTGGAAAACAGCATAACCTGATAACAGATCGGAATATTCTGTCTATCTTTTTTTTCCTCATTATCTTCCATAGAGGTGATTTTTCATATAGAGGTTTCTTAACTGTGTAATATAAATCAGGAAATCCAAAAACTTTGGTTCCTAAATACATAAATAATCCTCAAGCTTTATTCTTTTCTGCATCAAATATTCTCAATGTGTAGTCGAAAAAATTATATTAATATTTTAATAATATTATTTTTAGTTTACAATCGTAATTTTTTTCTTATTTTGAAGATATTTCTCATTCAATTTGCTTTTATGTATTATGTGAGAAATAACTAGCACTTATAACTTTTTTTTAGAATGTCCCAATGAGAGTTCTCAACAGATTTTACCTAACAATGATCCTTTATGACCTATGGAATGAAATGCCAATATTTGAAGCAGCAGAGAAATATAGGGTATGTTTTTTACTTTAAGAAACCTACTCTACCATTATGTGGATATAAAAGTAAATAAAAATTCCTTTCAATAGGTTGACCGTGGTCTTGTTCAAACTCTAATGCAGTCTTCTGCCTCATTTTCAAGCAATGTTGTGAACTTTTGTCAAGAACTAGAAGAATTTTGGCCATTTGCGCATCTATTAAAGGGGATGAGTTTACGACTGTCTCATTGTTGTACGAGAGAATTAATGCCACTTATGGAATTGCCAGCTGTTAAACAGGTAATTTTTTCACGATTCCTTGAATGAATTTGAATATTTATGTATGAATTTAAAAACTTTTACAGAACAGAGCTAAACAGCTTTATAACGCTGGCTACAAAACATTACATTCTATAGCAAAAGCAAGTGTTGACGCTTTAACAAGAGATATTGAATATATGTCCAGACAAGTAGCAGTGCAACTTATTTCAGCAGCAAAGGTGAGGTTGTCTCAGTATTTTTATATCTCGTACGTTATTTTATCAATATTTCAAAATATTCGTCATATTTTTCATTATCATTTCAAAACTACTGAATATTTAACTGTTTGACACAGAGTTGGGCTGATTTAAATCACTCTTAAAGTCATTGATTTTCAACATTAAAATCATGATTCAATTGATATTGTTTTATTATCGAGGCAATGTAACATTATAATAAAAAATATATCGAAAGAAGAACACAACGCTTTTAAAAATTAAAAAGAGGTACATCATATATACTCTGTTGCCGTTTATATGTTTTTGTTACATAGTTTGAACAAAAATACTAAGTTTTTTCCGTTTTCTATATCAATCATGTTGCTAATATCTGAGTATAAAGCCAAAAGAGCTTACTGCTTATTACAAATATCATGGTTTGCATATTGAGTGTTTGAACTATCCCTTGAATATCTTGCAGTTTTTACAAGTATGTCTACACCTAGATTTATTTAGATCCCACTCTCTTAAAAAACTATTAAAGAAAACCGTGACATGTATTTGGCAACTGAAATTTTTAGTTGAGAAAGAAACATTTCTTACAAGAAGCGCCTCAAGCGTGTTCTGGCCAATATTTAAACTATAATTTTTGAACTTGCATTAAATAACTCAAAATAATTTGTATTAATTTGAAAAAAGCGAATGTTTAAATTTCTCATCAAATTTTTAAAAATCAATAATTTATTTATTTTAATAAGAATCAAAATAGAACAGTCCATAAGTTTAAAATATCCTAAGGTAGCAACAAATTTATTTTGGTATAATAAATTTATGTTGTAAAAGCATGCCTATTGCTTCTACTAGAAGACTAGAGTGTGATTAGGTTAATTTAAAAAAAAACATTATTTCGATAATGTATTATCAATACTCATATTAAAATTGTTTCATTGCTACTTTGCTTACAGATGTTGCTTTTAGAGAAGGTCGAAAACTTGCGTGAAGAGGCAGAAGATGTTCTAAATGGAGTAGAAAATCCTAACCAATATAACCAATTTAATTTGAGCCTTATGCACTGAAAAAAATAATTCATAAGTTTTGTAATTAGTTCATGAAAATAAATTTTTATATTTGTAATTTTTTTTCAGTAGTATATATATTGGTGGTATTCTTGAAGCTTTATACATAGAATGTTCATGTTTTCAGTTTAATCTAATGAATCTAATGTATGGTAATTATGAAGGTTTTATATGTGTTGGCCCTTATTTGAAATGAATTTTAATCAACTAAAGGCCTAATCAATCAGAAAAAAAAATTGTAAATTTCAATTATATCATTTTATTTTATCTTTTTTTATACAAACATGGATGTAAGCTTAAGGTGGGTAAAATTCTAGATTTTTTAATATTGGATATTTTCTTGAAGTCTATAAAATGGAAAAGTTCATGTGAAACATCTTTATGGGTGTTTTGGTACCCAAAGCGTTGAACACCGTCAATAAAGTTGTCTACATCGTCAAATCTGCTCGCAACTTCAGCAATTTTCAAAATACCCCTGCAAGAAAAATATGTATCAAAAAATTTTAAGTTATCAATTTAACTTAAGCATGACTACTAGAAACTATGCAAAAATTCTTTTACAAGAAAAGTAGAAACCACGTACAGCATACAACGCATTACAATTGTTAAATAATAAATACTAGTGGACAAATTTTTTTATTTCGAAGTAGTCTATGAAACAAATTTTTTCAGAAATTTTATTTAATGTATTTGTAACATAAGATATTTTACTTTTAGCTATTTGCATTCCTCCGTGGTATGATTCCACTCACCCAACTTTCAATACTCTATTCGCTTCTTTCAGATAGTCGTGAATATTAGTTCCCATGAGGGAAAGGCAGAAGACAACTACATCTATAGAGCCCTTCTTCAAGGGAACATTTGCCATGTCACATGCCGTAACTCTTTCATTTGTTGCAACTAAATCGAAAGAATGTACTTTTTGTTCAATTTCCTGTGATAACTTTGCATCACCACAGCCAAAGTCGGCAACTACGTAACTTTTTGACCTAGAAAATGAGCAACTTTAAGTCTAATAATCACTTAGTTTAACACTTCACAAATATATTGAACGACACAATCCATTAATAAACAATACTGGCGGTTTTAATAACACAATAACTGCCTGTTTTTCAATTTTTTGCTAACCATCTAGATGTTTCTAACATTCACCATTTTTTAGATGAATGGGAATATATATATATATATATATATATATATATATATATATATATATATATATATATATATATATATATATATATATATATATATATATATATATATATATATATATATATATTATATATATATATATATATATATATATAATATATATATATATATATATATATATATATATATATATTATATATATATATATATATATATATATATATATATATATATATATATATATATATATATATATTATATATATATATATATATATATATATATATATATATATATATATATATATATATATATATATATATATATATATATATATATATATATATATATATATATATATAAATATATGTTCGGCAAATGAACCATCAAAATTTTTTGGAATATTGTTGGGGTCATTTGCTACCTTTCCATCTTAGGACCCTGGGTCCTAAGACTCACGGTTAAGCAGATATAATTTTTAGAATTTTTCTCAAATTACCCAAAATCTCGCGTTTAAACCCTCGTAAATTTTCTTATTAATACCTGTACAGGCACCGTTTTTTCAAATAAATATTCTGTTATGTATGATTGTTCAAAAAATTAATAATTACCATTACGACTGACAGTACCAAAAACACATACGAGGATTTTTATTCCACAAAATTCAATGATGATGATGAATGAGGAAAACAATTTTATTTTTATGATGGTTTATTTGAACAAAAGTTAAACTACTAACAATTACTTAATATCTAACTGTTCTCTAGTTACAAATTTAGCTGTTATCCCTTGTTCGTAATCCACGCCCGATACCTTTTTCATACTTAAAAAGCTACGGTAGGTAGTTATTTGTTGAAGCATAAATATTTTCCTTTTTTGTTCGAACAAAATGTGTTTTATGATCGTTTATTTGAACAAAATCTAAACTACTAAAATAATTAAACATCTATCTGCTCTCTTGTTACACATTTTGTTGAAGCAGACATTTTTCTTTTCGAACAAATGTATAACAAGAGAGCGGGTAGGTATTAAATTATTGTTAGTAGTTCAACTTCTGTTCAAATAAACGATCATAAAATCACATTTTGTTCGAACAAAAGAGAGAAATATTTCTGCTTCAACAAATAACTAGCTACCGTAACGGTTGAAGTAAGAAAGAGGTGTCAGACGTGCATTAGGAACAAGGGAGAACAGTTCGATCAGAATTTGTAACTAGAGAACAGTTAAATATCAAATTATTGTTAGTAGTTTAACTTCTGTTCAAATAAACCATCATTAAATAAAATTGTTTTCCTCATTAAGTCCGAACGATTTCCGTCTTTCTGAAGGAATATCCGCAATTTGAAGCACAAATTTTTTCATCAATGTGTAGCACACTGTTAGACAGCAGTTTTTAATTGTTGTTACTTTTTTCAACATTGCATTTTGAAGTTGATTTATTTTCATAAAATCACTAATTTTGTGAGTTAAAAATCCTCTTATGTGTCTATCAGTTGTAATGAAAACTATTAAGTGCTTCAACAAGCATACATTATAGAATATTCATTTGAAAAAATGGTGATTTCATAGGAATAAATAAGAAACTTATGAGGGCTTAAAGGAGGGAATTTGGGTAATTTGAGAAAAAAAATTATATCTCCTATCTATCGTGAGTGCTCGGTGATACTTACATTTTTTTAATGTCACTTATGATCACATCAACTGGGTTAATTGGCCATGAATTCACTTGAATCCTGTATCCCTCATGGTATGCTTTGAATGATTCAGGATCTTCTGTAAACATTTTTTGAGCCTCTTTACTGTTCATAGTATATATCTCTTCATTCAGATATCTGAATCTTGATGCTTTGAGTTTATCCAACATTCTCTCTCTCAAGGACTTGCTTTTTTTATTTCTCCTGGAAGCCATAGGCCTATTACTAAATGAAGATACATCAGATTCAAACTTTGGTGGGGGGTTCTTTATTTTCTGTACATTTTCTGATACTTTACTGAAATTCTCACTTCTACCATTGACGATTTTTGATTTATTAGATTCTTTGATATTTATTTTTAATTTTTTTATATTCGTTTCTATTTTCTTGTCAATGTGCTTTTTAAGAGTTTTAATTTTTTTTCCTTTTTGTTTTTTTTTTGATTTTACTATTGAAGTACTTGTTTTCGAAACATCAACTTCGGTAGAACTATCAATACTAGATGATAACATTTTTTCCATTTCTGAATCATGCTTTTTCTTCAGATTTGCTTTCACTTTATGCACTAAATATTTTGGCTTCGGCAAAAGTTTAATTTTTTTAATATTTCGTTTTGATGTGTGTTCTCCATTTGCAATCTTCATTAGAGGGACATTTTCCGTATTTTTATCACGATATACCATTTTTTTCATTTTGATGATACTTTTTCCAACAGTTTCTAAAACCTTTCCCTTCAAAAGATTTTGCTTATTTTTTCTTTTAGATTTTTCTATTCTTCCAGATTTGTGGAGTTCACCTTTCTGATTTCCTCTCTTCTTCAGTTTGTTCGGCCTCTCTTTGCCCTGTTGTAACAGTAAAAAAATAATTATGCCTACAATTATAATAAGGAAATAATGTGGAAACATCAGATAATCAATTTAATAACAGAGATAATGTGCACAAGTAATCAGACATACCAGCCTATAATAAAGATGATTTTCATTTGCTATTTGTATATCTCCATGGTTCAAAGTTATCTGCTTTTTATTCACATAACATCAATAACTTGACTAAGCCTGAGACCAAACCTGTGCAATATTAAACCTATGATCTGCAGTTTTCTAGATATACACCTCTTCATTTAAAAACTTACCTTGAATCTTTTCAATGTTGGATTCATTTGTAACACCTCTCTTTCTAACTAAAAAATTCCAGAACAGATCTAATTTTTTGGGAATAAAAGTTTTGTATGGATTTCTTTGCTGAATACAGAACCTCTGCTAAGACAGTTCAAGTGTAGGATTAGGCGCTTTTTAATTAGTCGTTTCTTATGATCTAAAGGATTTTTTAAACTGTTACATGTCCCTTGCATTTTAATTTGTTTTATTAATACTATGTCTGGTTTTTATAGCTTTATAATCAACATATCAACTATTCTCAGAAAACAAATAACTTGGGTTGGGAATTGAGAAATTATAGTAGACACACAAATGAAATTCATTTAATTTGAACTCATCAGGTTTTGATAGAATGATTACCTTTTCAACCCTATGTATAATAAATCTTATAGCTGAGTCTATGGAGTCATGAGTAAATGGAACAAAAATTTGTTAGTACCTCCATACCTAGGGCTTATATTTAGAAAAATCAATAGTTATTAAAGCAAATCATTCAAATTAGTGTCAATCATGATAAATCAAACTATATCGGAAAATGTGGTATTTAGGAGATAATAATTATATACTGGATTTATATAGTGTTTATATTCGGCAACTTTTCGCAAAATTATTTCACCTGCTTCTTCAGGCCTCTATAAAACATGTCAATCCATTAGTCGTCAATTTATAACCATATAATAATAATAATAATAATAATTCTTTATTAATCCCTTCGACATTACAAAATCAGAATGTATAGGACAGGTCAAATGAGAATAGGCCAACACAATTTATACAAAATGGCCATCTGCCAAGTATTCCGCTATACTATAATAAGATTTTTCAATCAATATGTGTTTAATGGTTTTTTTGAATTTCGACTCATTAAATCTCTTGATTTCATCTGGTAAATTATTGAAAAATTTTATGCCCTTATAAGATGGGGAGAGTTCAAATTTCGTTGTCCTATGTTGAGGTAGACACAATGTTTCAAAGTTTCTCGTACAATAATTGTGATAGTTCGACAATCCATTAAAACTTCCAATATTACGTTTCATAAACAACAGACATTTGTATATATAAATACAAGGGACCGTCAAAATGCGATGTTTGATGAAGAGCGGTCTACAGGAGGAAAGTGGGCTGATATTGAAGATCAGACGCATTATCCTTTTTTGTGCTAAAAATATCCTATCTACGTCAACTGAAGCCCCCCATAACAAGATGTTGAATTGCAGATGGCTGTATACCAAACTGTAATACACATCTAAAATTGACTTGGATGGCAAACACATTTTTAATTTATTTATAGCATAATAGGATGCATTCAACTTTTTACTCAATACATTAATGTGTTCACACCATCTCAAAGTACTATCGAGATGAACACCCAAAAACTTAACTTTTTCCGAAGAAGAAATTTTCACATCTCCCAACTGGAGGGTCAATGGAACAGTGTCCCTGATTCCGAAAGAAATAATCTTAGTTTTTTCCACATTGACAATGAGCGCATTAGCACTACACCAGTCCATGAAGCTCCTTATCAGTATGCTGCAGCAAGAAAGGAGTTCATTAATATTTCTAGATGCTACGGCGATAGATGTATCATCGGCAAATAGAATCAGTTTTATTAATTCATAAGAAATGAGATGTTCAGGTAAATCATTAACGAACAATATGAACAGAAGAGGCCCTAATACAGATCCTTGAGGGACACCAATATCGATACTAAATTTGCTCGAATATGAGTCACCCACTCTGACGACCATTGATCTTTCTACCAGGAAGCTATGCAACCACTCTAAAAAGATTCCTCTGAATCCCAAATTATATAACTTATTCATTACAAATGGTATAGACAAGCAATCAAATGCACGCGATAGGTCGAAAAACAGACCAGCGACACATAGACCATCATCCAACCACTTATAAGTACTTTCAACAAATGAAACAGCAGCTGTCTCAGTTGAGCATCCGGCTCTGAATCCATGTTGAGAACTTGTGATAATATTAAACTTATCTAAATAATCTACCATACGCTTCAATACCAATTTTTCAATAACTTTGGAAATAGAACTAAGGATTGAGATTGGTCTGTAGTTGACTATTTCATTTACATCATTACGTTTATGTACAGGAATAACGGTGCCCATCTTGAGTGAAAATGGAAAAATGCCAGTTGTTATTGATTGATTTATCAGGTGAGCAAGATGACCTGCAACATACCCCGCAGAGACTTTCAATATTCTTGAAGATATACAGTCAGTACCAGTGCTTTTTTTGTTTTTTAATGAATTTATAACATTTAGGACTTCTTCCATTTATCATTCATTCAATATGCGGACTTATCTAATCTTTTGGAATATTGTGCAACAATCCCAGGGATTGTTACGATATAGTTTGAGTTATTAAAGCATTTTTCATGTGTTATTTTGAAGAATTGAAATGAAAGAAAAAGCAAATCCATAGAGCTTTAATTCACAACATAGTATCTGAAATGCTAGTAGAAGTAATTTTTTCTTGGTTTTTCTTGTTTCTCTTGCAAAGTTTCCTTCTTCTCCTCAAAAATTTCTTTTTGCTTCTGCCTAAAAGTTGCCAAAGGATTTTCAAACGTTCTATAATAGCTTAAAACTTCTCTCACATCTTCCACTTCATTCTGAGCAATAGTTACCAAAAACGATGCCAAATCAACCAATGTACTATCATTATCATTTCCATTCCATTTCCCAATATTCAAAAGATTATTTTGGTGAAATCTAACAGATTCAGTATTCCAGTCAATTACAACCACTTTAGTCAAATCTCTGTTCAGTTTATCTAGATTTTTAACGTGATGACCATCCACAAAATGTGTGGCATCTCTCACTAACTTATATGAGATTAAATTTTTGGTATCAAGAGCTTCAACTAAAGGAAACACTGTAATACCTTGCTCAGCAGTGAATATCACAATTTCATACAAGCCTGCTAAGCTTTCTAGAAAGTAGTCTAAACCTGGTCGTTTTTTAAATCTCCATCCAGTATTATATGTCCAATCTGGATGAACAAGGATATCTGTCAACTCAAGAATTAGTGTATAGGGAGGTTGATGATATGGAAATTTGACTGGGTCTGGCAACAATTTATCACGAGAAGGCTGTTGAATAAACAATGTGAATTTTTCAAGTTCACTCAGGCTTCGACATATATATTGCTGCCAAATTGGAAGCTCTGAAAATTCATCCCTGATTTGATTTTTCTGTTGATCCACTGGTGGTTGTCCATATTTTATAATCAAATATGTTCCTACCCCTAATATACTGATACCTAAACATATTAATGAATATTTGAGAGACTTCACTGTATACTCTGCATTATTTTCCACTACGGCAGATTTTTCTGGTGGTTTGTGCTCCAATTTAGGAATAACTCTCTGAGAACTATGCGTATGATATGAAGATATAAAATTAGTTAAAACGGATGAAACCGCAAGTGGAGCCGGCTTTGAGAGTTTTTGAAGTTTAATAAAATTACTACATAATTTCAACCTCCCAAAATTAAATATGGGCCTCATCAATATCAATTTCAAAGCCATTACTGAAGTTTTATCTCTTGTAAACGTCAGTACTTAACAGAGCCTTCTAAACATTTTAGTACGTTTCACAACATAAAAGAACAAAATGAGCACAAAAAATCATTGCGATCGCCAAATAAGATTACCTTGAACAGATTCCTGCACATTTCTTCTCCAAAAGAAGTAGATTCCCAATCGGGAGTTGCGAATTTGGTAATATTTTTGTTCATAATTAAACAATAAACTTTATACTTTTACTGTAACAAGTAACTGCAATAACAATAACAAATAGAAAACATAACCTTCTTTAGAGGATAACCAACGAATGACTCTTCGCAGGAATCAGTACCGTTCCGAATTCCTGCATATGGATCCATGACGTCATTATTAACAACCTAACCCCACATTTATGTTTTGTTTACTTTTTATAATGTCATGTTTTCCTAGTTGGTTTTCACAGAATTTTAACAGTATAAATTTTATAAACCGTTCTTAACGAGGTTTATAATCATAACAGAAAAAAGTTGTTTTTCATGCTCTTGGTTTTCATCTTCACGTTTTGTGCACGTATATGTGTGTAAAATTGCAATAATGTTTGAATGCATTGCATGCAACAGAATTTACTCATTCCACAAAGCTTTGAATAAGCATAATAGGATACTGCATCATATTTTTATAAGGAGGTACTTAGTATATGAGTGTAACTATGAAGGTTTATGTAAAGAAAAGTTTGCATCCAAACGGAAACTGAAATACATTTGAAAAATAAGGGATAGCCATAAACGGGGAGAAAGTATTCCAAAAAATATGATTAAACAAAACACTTTAAATCAGTGGATTGTTATTTCATCTACAGATATTGAACATACTTATATTGTTGAAAAACTTTCAAATATATGTAATGACGAATGTCAGCTAAGATGTTTCAATTGTAAAATTTGTTTACTTACATAACTTTGAATGTAGCTGTTTGGACAGCGTTATTAACTGTGATATTTGTAAACATATACATGCATGCCTGATGGATTCTATTCCTGAATGTGTAAATGATGGTGCTAGTGTTGTAACTGCAAGTGTAACTGTTTCTCATCCAGTTCTGTCTTGTAGTGCTTTAAAGAATATTCAAAAGAGTCAAGTTTGGACTTCAAGTTTCGAAAATAATAGAGATTTACTTAAATCGAAAATAGAGGTTATTCTTGGTTTCAATCATAAGTTTGATTTATCAGAGAGTAACTCTACTCAGGTTTTGAAAAAGTTGGACCAGGTTATTGTGAACTTGATCAAAGAAAATGTTCATGTAAAACAAAAAATAGAACCACAAGCTAGGATTTTTCCTAAAAAATGTAAAAAGGGAAGTCAAAATATTCCGCATCCATTACCATTCGAATCTAAATGATACATCTTTTATTGTTAGAACCCACTGTAGCTATTACTAATATCCAAACAGGTGTTGATCATACTTACATGTAAGGTTTTAGTGAAAGTTCATTTATATTTAAGGAATTTGTTAATTTAATTCATAAATAAATGAAATATAAATCTATAAAATTTGTATTATTTTTCAAAATCTCATGTTACTAGATAGTTTTCCAACTTATTGAAGAAATTATTTTAAATTTCTCATTTTCTTATATTCTTATATTATTATATAATTAATTTATCATTTCCTTTTGTTCCTAAAAGTATCATATTTTTTGTATATAATACAAATTTTGGTATTTTTATTTTGAGTAATTAACGAATGGCCGCCTCACTTTGTGGCCTTTTATTTTTTTATTTAAAAAATCGAAAGTCGAAGCAGGAAATTTTCAAATGAACCGCTTTGAATGTCACATGACGGTTATGACGTCATGGATCCATATGCACGCTTTGTTGCTCGTAGCGATTCCTGCGATGAGCCATTCGTGATAACCAAAGATATTAAATACAAAGAACATGTTTATTTTTCTACTTGCCTTATGTGGAATGTCACTGAAATTAGAATTGTCAGTTTAGGTATAAAAACGACCAGTAAAATTAGACGAAGTATAGACCGTTTTGCTCTGACTAAATTGTGGTAGACACTCTAATAAATCAATTTTGATCCAGATGAGGAAATCATGTTTACGTTTCTTTTGGCACATTGAAAATAGTAAAGAAAACATTTTTTCTTTTCGTTTATGAATTTTAGTAATGGCTAGAATGTAGAAGTAGCTCTATTAGATGGAGACTGCATTCGTTGTTTCGCAATGATAAATTCAGGCCGTAAAAAATATTGAGCTATACTTAATTTTAATAGCTATACTAATATAAACACTGATATTTTGTTGTCTTGCCGCCCTAAAGTTTCCTTAATCAAACGCCTCAAGGTATTTATTTTTGTCCTGAGACAGTTGGGTAGCCTAACAATAATTAATGAAAATTCTTGTTCCAAATTGACCTTTCAACAATTTATACATATACACAAATCATAAAATTCCTATAAATTTATGGAAGACTTAATTATGATTTTACTTCTTTTAACTTGATGCAATCCTTTCATCATTCAAAGAAATGATTATTTTGTTATTTTATTTATTTTATTTGAAAAGTCAACGGATCAATGATTACATCAAAGATCCTTTTTTATACAAAATTATACAAAATAAGAGTAATTTGGTAATAACAAACTTGTTGATAGTATAGCCAATAGTTTATAATAGCTATATAAGATAATTATAATTATATGAATATAACAATATACAATTTTAGTAGGCAAAATAGACTCTCATTAGAAATAACGATTAACAATAAATTTGAGTTCCCTTTTGAATATTTTGAATTATCAGTACGTAGCACAACTGTGGGCATAACAATTTTGTTCCACTTTCTTCTTAACCTAAAAATGGTAGTTATAAATATAATTCCCATGAGTTCCATGACTCCATGATAATTTATAAACAAGAAGATTGTGGTTGAGAGAATCAAAAGCCTTAGCAAAATCCAAGTAAATAGAATCCACCTGTTTAACCTCATCAGGGCAGGATTCATCATTTAGGGTGTCAGCAATAAAATTGTTACAAAATATAAGATTAGTAATAGTGGATCTCCCTTTGACAAATCCATGCTGATTCCCAATTATAAATTGAAGGCATAGTTCAGAGAGTTTCATAGCTACAATGGAATCGAAAATTTTAGGTATGGTACCAATGATGGCAATAGGGCGATAATTTACAACGTCACGTTTATTACCGGCTTTAAATATTGGGGTAATAAAGTTTTTTTTCCACAAGGTGGGCATGCACCCAGTAATCAAAGATTGCTCATATAGTAAGTAAAGAGGTTCAACTAAAGAACTAGAACAGTTTTTAACAAATAAAGCAGACAACCCATCTGGCCCTACGGAGTTTGACTCTTTCAAATTTTTAATGGTTAAAGCTATTTCCTTTCTACTAATAGTGAAATCAAGTTCATCATCAAGATATAATTGGTGCTGAAAAGAGGAACTGGAATTTAGATAAACCAATTCAAAGTTCCTAGCGAACAAATTACATGCAGACTTATCATCGTGACTAGTTACATTATTAAAAAATACCTCTTCGGGAATATAATTAGATTTTGATAGAGAGTTTACATCATTCCAAAATTTTTTTATACTTCTTATAGATTTCTTTTCAATACTATCAATATATAATTGCCTGTCGGTTTTAGACTGACGAATACATCTGGCCCTAAGTTCACGAAATTTAATGCCATCACTGGGAACATTAAATTGCAGCCACTTTTTGTGAACTTTTTTTTTATCAATAATTAACGAAATTAATGCACTAGAGTACCAACATGGATAAGTACTATCAGATTCTTTTTTAAGTGGAACAAATTTACTTATTTGTTTATTTAGAATATGAAAGAATTATGAAAGAAATATTCTGCAACCTTTGGTGTGTTGAAGATGTATCAGACTGTCATTAAGTGTCATTAGTATATAACCTAGCTAGATATCCCCAAGCAGGACGAAGCTAGTTAGTCGAGTACGTTAGGTACGCTGGCTAGTATTTGGGAGGTTTCGGGTTCAAACCCCGGGGCCAACTGGTCTGCCATGAGTTTTTTCAGAGGTTTCCTCATAGTAATAATTATAAGTCACTGCTTGCAAACTTACAAGGCGAATGCTGGGCCCGTATTAATCCTCTGAACCCTACCCACACTTTCTATGTTCCATAAATATCCCGTCTCACCTATCCTTAATGCACTTGTACATACAAGTGTATCCTCTGATCTGGCTGAAGGAGTTAATCCCAAACTCAAGCTGCCCGCCTCCCTGACACATACTTCAGGGAGGAATGAAACACGTGTGTTTCCTTTTTTATTCCCCAAGCAGGATCAAGAAAATATCAGATGGAAAAATATTGCTGTAAGCAATAATCAAAGAGACCGAATTTTTTTATAATAGATCTAAGAATTTCTTCTTCACTGAGAACCAGAAGTAACTAAGAATTCGTTTTCGAGATCAAATAGTTTATCTTTCCCTTCATATGTTTTTTATGTTAAGTACTACATACCTACAGTAAGAAATATATTCCTTTAAGAGTTAGAATGAAACTATGTTCAAATAAAATCTTAATAAACGAGTTTACTGCTCTTAACATTAATATCTCGAAATAATTATGTATTATGGACTAAATCTGTCCCCATTTTTATTAACTTCTATTCGTTTGCATCAATTGAATTTTTCTTTGCAATACACTCATTCCTGATAATTTATATTTTAACGCTTTAATGACAGTTACAGATATGTTCCTTATATTTAAAATTATTGACGTCACGCTAGACCAACACCTCCTACACTAGTGTAGGAGGTGTTGGCTAGACATGCATGGATTGTACGATTGTAGTGTAGTTGGAAAATTAGAACACTATTTCATCTTTCATCACCGAAATTCCTATATAATTAGGGAATTTTTTAATCAAACATTTGAAATGATTTTATGATAATTTTAAAGCTTGGAGTATGTCATAATACTATAATGTATTTGAATATTTGTACAATACCAATACCATAAGTGCCATAACTATGATTACATAACAAAAAGTTGTATAAATTTTGCCCGATATAGTATTCTAAATTTATGTAAAATGATTCACAAAGGTAAAAATTTATTTTTTCAGTTGAAACCATATGTTTACGTCCATGCTAGACTTAGTTCAAGAAACTACTCTCTGAAGTCATCTGGTCCTGTGGCCGTTTTGATGAAAAAATATGAAAATGGAGAATTGTCTAGAGATGAAATTCAAATAAGCGCTTGTAAATTATTACAAAATGTGTATGACAAAATAGAGAACTACAGGCCTCCAAAAAGAAACCTTATTAGCAAAATAATTTTAGGACAGTCAGAATCACCTCGGGGACTATACATTTATGGTGCAGTTGGCGTAGGAAAAACAATGCTCATGGATCTGTTCTACAATTGCTGTTCAACAGATAAGAAAGCACGAGTACATTTCAATGAATTTATGGTGGAAGTTCACAATAAGATACATATTGTTAAAAATAAGTTCAGTCTGCAGTCGGATAAATCAAAGCCATTTGATCCAATTCCAATAGTTGCAGAAGAAATTACGGATAAAAGTTGGCTAATCTGTTTCGATGAATTTCAAGTTACAGATATAGCAGATGCAATGATATTGAAAAGATTATTCACACAATTATTTGAAAATGGTGTTGTTGTAATAGCTACAAGTAATAGAAAACCTGATGATTTATATAAAAATGGATTACAGAGGTCAAATTTCGTTCCTTTTATTCCCATTTTGAAGAATTATTGTGAGATTTTTAACTTAGATTCCTCTATAGATTATAGAGTTAAAACTATGAAAAATAAAAAAACATTATATTTTGTTATATCAGAATATAAATTAGATCCAGTCAAACCAATATTCAAAATTTTGGTATCAAAGGAAAATGATATAGTAAGGACAAAAACTTTCACAATTCTGAATAGAAATGTAACGTTTCGAAAAGCTTGTGGTGGTGTACTTGAAACATCCTTTGAAGAACTCTGTGTCAGACCTCTTGGACCAAATGATTATCTTCATTTAGCTCAGTTTTTTCACACTATAATAATAAGGGATGTTCCTCAGTTGAGCCTGAAATTACGATCAGAAACAAGACGTTTTATCAATATGATTGACACGTTTTATGATAATAGAATCAGGATAATAGTGACATCTGAAGTTCCAATTAGAGACTTATTTTCAAGGAAAAAATTAGATTATGGTACAGATGACAGTATGGTTTTAATGGATGACTTAGACTTGAATAAGGCAGATGCAAGTGCTAATGTTTTCACTGGTGATGAAGAAATATTTGCATTCGATAGAACTATTTCAAGGCTTACAGAAATGCTAACTCAAGAGTATTGGAAGAAATATGAGAGATAAAATATTTCACAATAACACAATATCAATAAAATCTATTAACTAATTTTGATCACAAAACAAATTCAAACATTTCTGATTAAAAGTTATAATATTCATGATTATTTCTAATATCAATAGTAAATAACAAGCAGAAACTGTACTGCCAATAAATCTAATCTCATTATTCAATACTTAATATAATTTCTTAGGTAGAAATAAATTTTTTCGTACTTATGTCTGTAGTTTCATGCTTGTTTAAGGTGAACATTTTTAGTTTGCCACTAGTCAGAGTATTGAAACAGGCTGTGCTTGTCATTAATGATATTGATATAGCATTAATGATTATAAAAAAGGTGAAATAATTTCTAACAATCGGTTATATAGTTCATATTGGATAAAAAAATGTTATAGAATATATATGAATTTTTAATGTTATTCACAAAATGTGTTTTATTTATATTGTATAGCCTTTTGTAATTTATTTTAAGTTAGTACATATTTTATTTACATAAAAATGTTATTGCATCAAGCAACATCTTTCCAATAGGTAATGTATAAAATGAATGTGAATATAATTGAAACAAACTTTAGGAGAACTTTTGTTTGTTTCCGAAATAAACATATTACAAAATAAAGGAATACTGCTATATTTCAAAACTCTATAATTATTTTTTAAGAGTTGCGAAGATTTATAAGTACAGCATGTATTATGTAAATTTATATTTTTATTACGTATGTGTTTGCTACTTATAAGTTTCACTGTATGTAATTATGTACTTAGTTCTACTGTTAACATTTTGTTTTACAAATACATAATAATGGTTTTATTTATCTGGTGATGGCTTAGGCAAGTTTTGTTTATGTTTTGGTTCTATCGAAAAACCGGACATTTTGATAATCTGAACAGGGTGTGGTCACAATTTATTCGGTTTATCGACTCTGCACTATATATATATATATATATATATATATATATATATATATATATATATATATATATATATATATATATATATATATATATATATATATATATATATATATATATATATATATATATATATATGTATATATATATATCTATATATATAATATATATACACTTATTTGTATTTTTTTTTCAGCAATAATAGGCCAAAAGGCAAGAATTCAAATATAATTGCAAGTTATGTAGATAGTAGAAGTGAGTAAATGTTTGGATCATAAAAAAATAGTCTATATAACGAATTATATTAATGTTATATATATATATATATAATAATACTGAACAAGTTTTGTAGAAAATTCAACTAAAGTTGGTTGTTTCTGTCAAGAAGTAGTTGTGGTTGATTTGAATGTATGGCGGGCTACACACGGACGCCGATGTTTTAATACATCGACGTGCATCCAAAAACGTGCAACCTTATTACGTACACATGTACGTAAAAAACTACAGTTTTGTCTTGATACATCATCGTGCATCCAAGAATATACAATCAATAACGTTAAATCGCATCCACACGTTCACACCTGTACGAGCTCGTTGGAATGCGCATCCAAAAATTCAAGCGATTCAGAAAACATCAACGCGGCGTTCATCCGTGTTGTGCATTCAAAAACGTGGGTATTTTTGCATCCACATTAACGTTCTTGGATTTACGTTGATGTATTAAGACATCGACGTCCGTGTGTAGGGGCCTTAGGAGTGTTAATTCTATATGTTTCGATTAGTGTTTTATAATGAAATTGCTAAATATGGTGATACTCTGTTTTTTCCCATTATGAAACGCATTTCAAGCTGTTCGTGTTTTTATACTATTCCTTTATAGTGTTAAATTAGCATTTTTGCATATTTGAGAGCTTTTAATATGTTCTCCAAATATTAAGATATTATCTTTGTATTAATTTCTCAATGTATTTAATTTTCAATATAAACAAAATTAGAAGGTATTTCTGTAGCAATGATTATAGTTTTTTGTTAAATAATTATTACACATAACTACCAGGTAATTTAACCGGTTGCTTATTGGTTGGTGGATGGTGGTTAAAAACGATCTAATGCCAAAGAGCCAAGTGCCAACAGTATGCGCTTGCGCTTGTAGCACCAGCTGAACGAAAATGAATTACATTTCTGGAAAACAAATGAGTAATTCAAACATGGCGTTAAGTAATTTTTAAGTTTTGAATGTTTTCAGAATTGATAGATTACGTACATTGATTGTCATCAGTTCGACAAAAGTCATCATTTGATAGATAGTTTTTTTCAGTATTAGAGGATCACCTCATAGAAAACGAATAATTTGTAATTGTTACGACTATGAGTGTTGACGCGTATGGGCCCAGTTCTCAATCACTCACGTTTTTGGAAACAGAAGATGCTGATTTAATAGGAGCTGATACCCAAGGTTCAGAATGTGAATTTACTGATTTTACAATCCCTTCTCAGACTCAAGCATCGCAGCATGATCATGCCACGAAGACTCCGAAAATTACAGCTTTACAGGTTATTGTTAACCTAAGTTTGGCACATTTCAGAATGTGCTAATTCTATATAATTTTTAGGTAAATAACAATATTGGAACAAAAATTGCCAATGCTGCGAATGCATTAGGTGAGCTCCAGTTTGAAGAGGAAGATGAGGAGTTTTATAATAGCAAAGAACTTCCTGATTATGCATGTAAATACTGTGGAATTCATGAGCCCAACTGTGTTGTTATGTGCAATTGTTGTAAGAAATGGTTTTGCAATGGGCGTGGAAACACTTCAGGAAGCCACATTATAAACCATTTGGTGAATATCTACTTTAGATATGATAATTTTCATTCTTTTTTCTAGTAGTATATATTTTAATTAATTTCGCATCATCTACCTGAACTCTGAACATCCTATTTATTTTACCATAATTTAGCTACGGTGATGTTTTCATGCATTCTATAGAAAGTTTTGAATTTGGTTAGAAGGGATGATACTGATCTATTTTAGTTTAGATTTAATGTGTTGAATTAAAGAAACCTAATAACTTACTGCACAATTGTTTACATACTAGTGGAATGATAGTTCTATTAATATTAAACGGGTTATTTCAATGTTACTTGACTCTAGTATCTATTGTTCTCTGCTGTATCAGAAGTCTTACTGTCAGTCATTACTAGAAATATATATGTAGATATAAAATTCTATATTAGAACGTTTACTTTATTCAATAGCCATTTTGTTAGAAAGGGTTAAGTAATGTATTATGTATTATCTTTGACCTTAAATTTACATGTTTAACTAACATTAGTAAAAGTATTGACTAAAATCATAGATACGTCTTCTATCATTTAGCAAAACCCTAAATCATTGGTATTCCAATTGGAAATTATGAAACTTATACCAGTTACTGTACTTTGAATATCATATTGGACCTTACTAGAGCAAAGGTATAGTTTCGATAAGCTGTCATTTATGAGCAATTTTTTCTTGTAAAAGAAAGATGTATCAGAAGTTTTATTTTTAAATTTTTACTGACTGGTTGGACTACTGAATGAATTGTATGAAGCTAGGTAATGACTGACTTACAAGTTGATATTGATCAAACCTAATAATACTTGCTTAAAATAGATGTTTTAAATTGAAAATGTTAAGTACTATTCAAAGATTCATTATAATTTGGACGCATTTTAAATAAATGACTATAAATAAAATTTGGATTTAACTCACTAACTATTAACAGCTCCGTATTAGTGGCTCCGTAGCTCAGTGGTCAGTGTGTTGGGCTACTGAACAGAAGGTCGGCGGATTGAATCCAGGCCGAACCAATGAATGAATGCGGAGCCACCTCTCGGAAGGCAATGGCAAACCACCGAGTAGTATTCTACCTTGTAAAGCCTCTCTATAAAGACGTTCGGAACCGTCGTAAAACTGTAGGTCCCTTCTATTCGTGTATCATGCACAACATGAATAGATGCAGAGAGGTCGCCTACGCCCTCTCTATAATTCTACTCTGTAGAGCAAATCTTGAATTCCAATTGTGGTAATAAGATTATTTTTATAATTTATAAGATGTTATTATGTGTATGTATTTATCATCATGAATTTTGTGGAGTAATATATTAATATTGTCACTTTCAGACAAATAATAATTTTATCAGCGGTTAATAGAAAGTTTTCAAGTGCATATGTGTTTATGACCCAACAAGGAATAAAATAATTGCATATTTATATTATGTAGATTGTAGACAAACTGTCGTTAATTAACATTTTTGTTTGTTTTTAGGTTCGAGCCAAGCATAAGGAAGTAACATTGCATAGGGATGGTCCTTTGGGAGAAACTATTTTGGAGTGCTATAGTTGTGGAGTTAGAAATGTTTTTGTTTTAGGTTTTATTCCTGCAAAAGCAGATTCTGTTGTTGTTTTGTTGTGTAGACAACCATGCGCAGCTCAAAATTCACTGAAGGTAATTAAGGAAGTTTTTCTACTAAGCTATAAAGTGAACTTCCATTTTTTTATTAAATAGAGGAAAAACAAATCATTATCAACAAATGAACAATATCTTTTCAAATTGTTTAGTATGTTCTTATTCTGTAGGATATGAATTGGGATCAAGAACAATGGAAGCCTCTTATTGCCGACCGCTGTTTTCTAACCTGGCTGGTCAAAATTCCTTCAGAACAGGAACAACTGAGAGCTCGTCAGATTTCTGCCCAACAAATTAATAAACTCGAAGAATTGTGGAAGGATAATGTTGATGCCACTTTTCAAGATCTTGAAAAGCCAGGTGTGGATGAAGAACCTCAACAGGTAATTTTGCATTATTGTTTATGATCACAAAGCAACTTTGTGCGATATTTTAAAGTTTCCTTTTCTAAACAAAATATTATTTTAAGTCACAGTAAACGATTCTCCTTTATATGTAAATGCAGATTTTCAGAATTTCAGTTTTTCTGAGTTTATAATATTTTCTTGAAATTTGATACATTATTGATTATATGTAATAAGTCAAAACAATGATGGGTTATGGACATTAGCAAATGATAATGCAATGTGCTATATTTTTTAATTGTCTGAATATTATTCAATAAATTGTTGGAACCATTGACCTCAATTCTAATAGTGGATATCAATTTGAAGAGGTCTACAACGAAGAAACTATATATCTCGCCCCTACAAATGAAAGAGAACTTCGAAAAATCCTTGCAGAAATAAAAAAGGATTCCTCAGCAGGCATAGATGGAGTAAAACTTACAGACATTGTAGATATAGTTGAAGAACTTCTTCCCATCATATGTAATATCATAAATAACATGTTTGAAACTGCCATATTTCCATATAGCTTGAAAATATCGAAAATAATACCCTTGCACAAGTCTGGATCTCATACAGTTTTGGAGAATTATAGACCTATTTCCATCTTATCTGTTTTCTCAAAGATCATAGAGAAATTGCTAAAAAAGAGACTTCTAGGATATATATAAAAAAATTTAATTTAAGAGATGCACGACAATATGGTTTCTTGGAAAATAGTGGTACCCAGAATGCAGTTATGGATCTTGTTCATGTCCTCTCACTTAACTTGGATCAGGATAAATATATAATAGTAATTTTAATAGATTTAAAAAAGGCCTTCGATGTAATTGAGCATCAAAAACTTTTAGTTAAACTGCATAGCCTAGGAATTCGAGGGAATATGTTTCGTTTGCTGAAATCATATTTAAGTAATAGAAAACAAACTGTTATACTTGATGGTGAGAAAAGTACTGAACGCAACATTACATATGGAGTCCCACAAGGATCTGTTCTGGGTCCATTACTGTATATTTTGTATGTTTTGAGTTTGAAGAAGGCGGAGCTGAGAGCTAACTATTTCATGTTCGCTGATGATACTATTCTAGTATATACTGGAGAAAACTTACAGTGCATGGAAGAGGAGATAAATAATGATCTGCTAAAATACAACTCATGGTTAACAGAAAACAAATTGAAACTCAATACCAACAAAACAAAATATATGTTATTCAAACAGAAAAATAAGAACGAAGATATCATTCAACTCAGATTAGGAAGCAGTATTTTAACTAAAACAGATGAAGCTAAATATTTAGGAATCATTTTGGACAACAAGTTGAACTGGCAAGCACATTACCAATACTTGAGCAGTAAAATTATTCCGATGATAGGTTTGATATATAAATGTCAACAGTATTTGGATATTAATTCTAAATATAAGTTATACAATGCTTTCTTTGCTTTGAATATAAGATACCTGATATGCATCTGGGGGACATGTTCTGAAACTCTGCTATCAAAATTCCAGAGGCTACAAAATAAATTTGTTAAACTCTTATTTCACATTGATTATAGGACTCCTACTGCAGAGGTATACAAAACACTAAATATAGAACCAATAAAAACACTATTAGAAATAGAACAATGTAAAGTAATTTATAAAAAAGAATATGAAGGATATAAACTCAACATCAGGTTAACAAGAAATTGTGAAATTCATCAATACGGAACCAGAATAAAACATAATCTCCACTTACAACAAGCAAGGACTGAAATAGGCAAAAGGAATCCAATAAGGAAATGCTCTGAAACATTTAATAGATTACCTCTAGAAATACAGAATAGCAGCTCATTTCCTAAGTTTGTGAAGTCAATAAAAACATTTTTTTGTTCAGCAGACTTGAATTGAATATTAACTTCTAAGAGCGATTGAACTCCTGGAACAGCAATACGCTGATTTGGAGTAAACTTACCTAAATCATGAATTATAATTTTGAGTTTAATATTTTATATATGAGATTATTTTTGATTTACTGTATGTTTAGGTAAATAAATGAATAAATTGAAACTTTGTTCAAGTACAAAATTATCTGATGCATATTAATTATTAAAATATTTTCTGCCTATCACTAGTTTGAATATGTTGTATGAAGTAGAAGAAAACCATTATAATGAAGTATTTTACATACTGCCGTTTTTTATTTATGAGCATCAAACTTCAGAGTTTACATTTTGAAAACTTGTTTTATTTTGCAAAATATTTTCGATATAATATTATAAACTGTCTACATGCAACCAATTGTAATAAATTCTCATAGGTTTATATTATATTAGCAGGTGGTAAACTTCAGAGAAAACAGGTTCTTGTTCCTACCATCCAGATTCAGATATGGAGTCATGTTCTCGGCAGGATGTTCTGACTTTGAAAGAGCATTCATATTACAAAAATGAATGCATAGATCTACCCTCAGGTTGACGCGGGATTCTAATTGTAGACTTTATTTTGTTTGGAGTTCTGTGTTGATTCTGTCATATCTGTTTATTTATGAGGCTATCCTCTTTGTTCATAGGAATAGGAAGTTATTTGGGTAATTGATAAGGCATCACACATATTACTCACTTCAGAAATGATCTGATATGTGAAAGATATAATTTTGGCTACTTGTGCACTCTAACATTCGAAAACCTTACAACACCTTGCTAGTAGACTTTCCTTCAGGTAAAAACAGGATCAGGAGCTTCCTTAGTAGGACTTATTATAGCCAATATTTGACATATGGGTTTCGAGGAGCATCAAATTCATAATAATAATAATAATAATAGCACTTTATTTCAAGAATTATTGGTAATAATTTACACAATAAAGTTGAAAGATGTCAACAGAATACTTAAATATTATCCTTACAGTAGTTTATGAACTCCTGTATATTGTACGGTTAGCACTTACAGATAAATTCGCGAATATTAATTTTAAATTTCAACAGGTCTTTCTTATCACTTCCTCTGATCCTTAACTTATTCGGTAAACTATTATAGATCTTGATAGCCATGTATTTTGTTCCTCTCTCGGTTATGGTCAAACGATGGACAGGATAAAAGTATGGTACAGTTCGACGTGTAAACGCACTGCGTTTCTCACAGTCTTCAAAGTAGTACTTATGTCCCACAAAAAAGCACAGCAAACGATAGATATACAGCCCAAAGACTGTCAAGATACCCATCCTTCTAAAGTGGGTTCTACATGATTGTCCATACCTAAGTGAACATAGGACTCTCAGTGCGAACTTCTGACTGATAAACACCCGATAAGCAGAAGAAGAAGCACCCCAAAAAATCAGACCATATGACATAATAGACCCAAAGTTGGCCGTGTATACAATCTTGAGGACATTCGCGTCAACATGATTTTTTAAAACCATTAACGAGTACACCACAGAGTTCAGCTTCTTCCGGAGATGGTCCACGTGAGGAATCCATCTACAAACACACCCAAAAATTTTACCTGTGTGCTAGGTACAATTGACGTGGAATCATGCTGTATCGATTCAGGTAACCTAGCACCCAACAGGTTTGTCGCAAATCGCACCATTTCCGTTTTTTCAATATTTATGAGAAGGTGGTTATCAATGCACCAGCTCTCAATCTTTGTGAGAAGCCTTTTTGATATGTCAAGTGCTGATGTTATGCTGCTTGACGTTACCAATACACTTGAGTCATCCGCATACTGTAGCGGCTCAGTCCAGTAAGGACTTCAGATATGTTGGACTGTCAAAATAGACTGTTTTGTGACTAATCTACTAGATTATGATGAATGTGTTGGACCATTTATTTGTCGATGATATTATGAGTGTTGGATTATTATATTAGTTTGACACTAACTAAATGCTTAGTGATAAAAGAAATATTTATTTATTTTATTTTATTTGAAAAGTCAACGGATCAATGATTACATCAAAGATCCTTTTTTATACAAAATTAAACAAATTATACAAAATAAGAGTAATTTTGTAATAACAAACTTGTTGATAGTATAGCCAATAGTTTTATAATAGCTATATAAGATAATTATAATTATATGAATATAACAATATACAATTTTAGTAGGCAAAATAGACTCACATTAGAAATAACGATTAACAATAAGTTTGAGTTCCCTTTTGAATATTTTCAAGTTATCAGTACGTAGCACAACTGTGGGCATAATAATTTTGTTCCACTTTCTTCTTAACCTAAAGATGGTAGAGTTATAAATATAATTCCGATGAGTTCCATGCTCTAGAAGAGGTCTTATGCGCCTTAGCTCATAAGGGACCTCCCTTTCAGTCAACATCCCAAGAAGACATTCACAGTTTACGAGACCCATTAATGCTTTTTTTAACAAAATAAACATCATGATATATATGGAGGGATTTGATAGATTCCAAATTAACAGATAAAGCAAATTGAGTGTATTCGTGCTCTTTATAAGAAAATCTATTACCCATTTTGGGTAATAGATGGAGATTACCCATATAATTGAACCATAAAGCATAATGGGTCTGACTAGCGTTTTGTATAGATGAATTATAGATTCGTGGGATTTAAACTCATTTGTAGACCTAATAATAAAACCTAAAGACCTGTAGGCCTTAGAAACAGTAGCATTTAGGTGGAGGTCAAATTCAAAATTACTTTGGTGAATTACACCTAGATCCTTAATATTACAAACATTATCCAGTATTTCACCATTAATGGAATAATTGAATTTTAGTTTCTTATTTCTACTTCTAGTGATAGGTAAAACTTTACATTTGGTACAGTTCAATTTTATTTGGTTTGTACAAGACCAATTATAAATAAGGACCAGATCTTTTTGCAACTTAATCTGGTCATAGAAGCATCTAACTCTGTTGAAAATTTTTATGTCATCGGCAAAGATTGATACAACAATCTCCCTTTGACAAATCCATGCTGATTCCCAATTATAAATTGAAGGCATAGTTCAGAGAGTTTCATAGCTACAATGGAATCGAAAATTTTAGATATGGTACCAATGATGGCAATAGGGCGATAATTTACGTCACGTTTATTACCGGCTTTAAATATTGGGGTAATAAAGGTTTTTTACCACAAGGTGGGCATGCACCCAGTAATCAAAGATTGCTCATATAGTAAGTAAAGAGGTTCAACTAAAGAACTAGAACAGTTTTTAACAAATAAAGCCGACAACCCATCTGGCCCTACGGAGTTTGACTCTTTCAAATTTTTAATGGTTAAAGCTATTTCCTCTCTACTAATAGTGAAATCAAGTTCATCATCAAGATATAATTGGTGCTGAAAAGAGGAACTGGAATTTAGATAAACCAATTCAAAGTTCCTAGCAAACAAATTACATGCAGACTTACCATCGTGACTAGTTACATTATTAAAAAATACCTCTTCGGGAATATAATTAGATTTTGATAGAGAGTTTACATAATTCCAAAATTCTTTTATAAATATGCATTTGGACTGAATTTTCAATTTCTCTTGTAGGTTCTGTTGCGTTACGAGGATGGCTACCAATACCAAAACATCTTCGGTCCTCTTGTAAAACTTGAAGCTGATTATGACAAGCGTCTCAAGGAGTCTCAGACTCAAGAAAACATTGAAGTCAGATGGGATGTTGGTCTCAACAAGAAAACCATCGCTTACTTCACTCTAGCGAAAACTGACGGGGATATGAAGTTGATGCACGGCGATGAACTAAGGCTGAGATATGTAGGTGAGATGCATAAGCCGTGGGCTGGTGTGGGTCATGTGATCAAGGTGCCTGATAATTATGGAGAAGATATAGGAATTGAGCTCAAGAATAATAACGGAGTTCCATCAGATTGCAACAGTAATTTCGTTGTTGATTTTATATGGAAGAGTACAAGTTTTGACAGGTAATAAAGTAGTTTTTATAAACATTTTTATTTTACACTAATTAGTAAACACGCGTTTATTGAAATTTCAAGTATTTGATACTCGATGTGAAAACATCGTTTCATGAAAATAAATTTCCTCAAAATTGCTTATTCAAACAAATAATGAACAATACATGCCACGTTTCTCTTATCATACAATTCTTTGACTTTCCACTGATACAAAGTGATGTGCACTTGTTGCAAATTATTTTATTCCTGAATTTTTATTTCATAAAGTGCTTTTTTTTAAAACAATTACTCTCTACCCATTACTGAAGAAGACAATGCTACTGATATTAAATCATTACAATTTTATTTATTATTGTATTATTATATTATTTGTATTTTTTCAATAATTCATCAACATTGCTTATTAGGACTTTTGGCATTTTTCTGAGAAATCGAATTCAAAACTTGAGAAGAATATATGAATTATAATACGAGTTGGATACTTCTTTACGTCATTATATTTATAACTCCTTATTTATTATTCTTCTGAAGTACATTTTGCTATATATTATTTACTAAATAACGCATACAATTAAATAAACATCAAAGTTTGAGAGTAATCAAATGAAAAAGAGAGACATTAATATTATGGCGTGAACAGCTTGTTACACATACACACCCATATAGGAATACAACTGACGCGCATGCCTAGTGGCGGTCGAAGTCTTAAGAGTACTTTCAACCGAAAACTCATTCGACAAGTGCCTGTAATTTTTCTTCAAAAATGACTTATTCATACTGGAGACACATGAAGCTATTTAATTATCTTATTCATTATCAATTATTTTCATTCCACTTATTCAGTTATAATCAAATATTTGTCTATTACAGAATGCAACTTGCATTGCGTAAATTCGCAGTGGACGACACGTCAGTCTCCGCTTACATCTACCACCGATTACTAGGCCACGATGTAGAGGATGTTCTTTTCCGTTGCCACCTACCCAAGCATTTTTCAGCACCAAATTTGCCGGATCTAAATCGCTCCCAAGTTTATGCGGTGAAGCACGCCCTTCAACGTCCTCTGTCTTTGATTCAAGGCCCTCCTGGCACTGGAAAAACAGTCACCTCAGCTACCATTGTATACCAGTTGGTAAAACAAAATGGCGGCCCAGTATTGGTATGCGCTCCAAGTAATACTGCTGTGGACCAGTTAACGGAGAAGATTCATAAAACGAATTTGAAGGTAAAATATCATGCTACGTGTGTAGGGCATTCAAAATAAAATTTTGTATTTTTATGATAGGTCGTTCGACTATGTGCTAAATCCAGAGAAGCAATTGACTCTCCCGTCAGCTTTCTTGCTCTTCACAACCAAATCCGAAAAATGGAAGGAAATACTGAGCAGCAGAAGCTACAACAGTTGAAAGACGAAACGGGCGAGCTAAGTTCTGTAGACGAGAAAAGGTATAGAGTATTGAAGAAAATGGCGGAAAAGGAACTACTTGAAGCGGCCGATGTGATTTGCTGTACTTGTGTTGGAGCGGGAGACCCTAGATTAACAAGATTGAAGTTTCACTCCATTCTCATCGATGAAAGTATGCAGGTAGGTTGAAATTGTATAAAATGGCCAATATTGCACACAAATAAGAATATCAGATTTTTAATGATAAAATACAAATAGTAAGTAACATCAGAGGTTGAGTCCTCTCACGATATACTGTATCTCTCTCACGGAGTCCAGATGGCAGTCAAAGTACACTTTTAGGAACTTTGTATTGGAGAAAATTTCAACCTTATTCGGCAACAAATTGTCTTTCTGTTGAAATGTTAGCGGTGAAAGTTCTGTACTAAAAAGAAAATTTTTTTACTTTCAATATTAAGAATGAGCCAGTTGTCCTCAAAACTATTCTCGAGCTGAATGCAAGCACCGCTTTCTCACTTCAAACGCAACCTAAACCGCGGATGCTACGTTCAGCAACTTTAGTATGTCCAGCGAGAATTAGCGTGCACGTCACAGACATGCGCAAATAACGACGCAATGCTGCCTACCCAAATAAATAAAATTCGAAATTGTCAAAATTGTCATATTTGGCGTAAGTAATTTTCTGAAATAGTAGTTATATGATGATAGTAACCGAATCATCCATTTCGACAAATATTCTGTCCATAACATATCAAATGGTATGTATCCCTCAAGAAAAAATTAACATTCCCAGTAATGAAAATAAGTTGAATTGAATGTTGAGTTGTCATTTTGTTTCAAAATTCGCTATGTTGTCGGACCCTCTCGACATACTTTCACGTTTGACAGTCGCCGAAATAACCTCTATATCTCATTCTTGTCAGAACTTGGGTCAGCTGATTAGATTTAAGATTATTTATCACGTTTGGCAACACTGTTCCCGATCGACATCATATACAATTGACGACGTTATCACAAATTCTCGCTGGACAGACTTTAGGTGTCACTAGAATAGTTCATTGTTTTCTTAGGCCATAATTTGGTTTCTTAAGGTACGTTCAAGATGCATGCCGTTTTTCTGAATCAGACAATCGACGACGATTGTCGGCGTGCATATAATCCTTTGCTTCTAAATGGAGCTGTCCATAATGCACCTGCGCGCAGGCTGCCTGCGTACTGGTAGTCTGACTCTAACGTTTACCGGAATGATTTGTTCATTATCGTTTCAGACAACCTACTGCTAGGACTGTTAATTTTTCTTTCAGTGTTCTAGTATTTTGTTATTTTTAAAATGGATATCCAGGATTTGATATCTAAAGTACAAATGAATCCTTCGATATGGAAAAGGCGTATTAAATATCATTCAAATATTCGAAAAATCGGTTTTCGTCGTTAATTCACTTCCAGTTGGTTTTAATTTAATTGTAACATTGTCACTAAGCAGTCTACTCTCTTGTAAGTTCCATGATATACTGATCTGTTTTGGTGATAGCTCTGTCGGCGCCGACAATAACGCTCTGAGTCAGACAGTCGGCGCCGAAAATCTGAATCTGACTACCAGTGTGCATTTTGGACGTACTCTTGTACTAAAGAGTAGTATAATCAAGACATGACCAAATATATTTCAAAATTATAATATAATTATAGTGGAATTCTACAATTATTTTTTGAAAGATTTCAGTGATAAGTCACGTGTTGCGTGATCATAATAATTAGTACATCTCCCGATGTAATCATTAGCTTCGTGAACTTCAAAAGTTTTTCAACTTTGTATATATTGTTATAAACTAAACGGAATTATATAACTCACGTATAAAATCTAAATATATCGTAACTGGCTTAGTGACGCAAATGATATCGCATAATTATGTAGAAAATAATCGACGAACGTGCGTCATGCGTTATTTCTTATAATAAATGTGTAAATTGTTATTTTTAACCATTGTTTTAATATGTTTATTAATTTACACCAAGTATCAGCCCAATCAATCCAAAATTAGAAAATAATCAGTTGCAGCTTCAAGTGATTTAATACAATAATACTCCTATTTTGATAGATCTTTTATTTGTGGGAGTGGATCAGAGTAATTCAAGAATCGATTATCGCAGTATACTATTCATGCCCTCATTAGATATTTATGGTTTTATCAGTACTAATAGGATAAAACAATATCGTTATTTCACCTCAATCTGACAAGTGTTTTGTTTAGGCTACTGAACCTGAGTGCATGGTACCAGTAGTTCTAGGTGTGAAACAACTGATTCTGGTCGGTGATCACTGCCAACTCGGCCCTGTTGTGATGTGCAAGAAAGCCGCCAGGGCGGGACTTTCTCAGAGTTTATTCGAACGCCTTGTCGTACTGGGAATCAGACCATTCCGTCTGGAGGTCCAGTATCGTATGCATCCAGAACTATCCAGGTGTGTCTCTCAAAGTAATACGTAATTTATTCGACGAAACTATAACGTTTCTATTTTTCAGGTTCCCGTCGAATTTTTTTTACGAAGGAAGTCTCCAAAACGGCGTTTGCGCTGACGAGAGAAAGCTGAACAAAATTGATTTTCCCTGGCCAATTGCTGAAAGGCCGATGTTCTTCCATGTTACACAGGGACAGGAAGAAATAGCTGGATCTGGAACGAGTTACTTGAATAGAACTGAGGCTTCTAATGTCGAAAAGATAGCGACAAGGTAGAATATTTAAACATCTATTTTTATATATTAGATACGGAGATAAACTTTTGCAAATTTGTTAATCATAGATATTTTCGGCTGATGGCTCTTTGGATAAATGAATTGCAATTTCATTTTAATGAAATGATTGTCTAATAACCAAGAATTTTCAATAATAATAATATTAACCTTATTTTCAAATACATTCATGAACATAAAATACATTGAATTCATGACTTGAGTGAAAATTGTGTTGGAAAAAGAAAAATGCATTACTTACCAAAAAAACTTAATAATGAAATATTCATACAAAATTAAAATGATTAATAATAACAGCAGTATATTTCGGAATTATTAATCTATGCCTCTGCTGCAATGCAGTTGATTATCATCAACTTAGTAAAACAAGTTACGTAAATCATCTGAACATATATTTGAAAAGTTGAAATTTTCAGATCTCATCAATTACTCTAGTAAAATTTCAAGATAGTTATTTTTTATAGGTTTTTGAAGACTGGCGTAAAACCAGAACAGATTGGGGTAATCACTCCTTATGAAGGTCAGAGGGCTTATTTAGTACAGTATATGCAGTATCAAGGATCTTTACATAGTAAACTTTACCAAGAAATAGAAATAGCAAGTGTCGATGCATTCCAAGGACGAGAAAAGGATATAATTATTATGTCATGTGTTAGGTCTAACGAACACCAAGGTGAGAAATAATATTAAAAAGGGAATTACGTATTTTCTGTTTAACCATATTTGTTCTTCTACTTTAGAAATATGTATTACTCAAATAGATCACCCTTTTCTATATCGTTATACATGTGATATATTTCATTCCATTTTGAATCGAAGTAACCTTTACTTGATGGAAATTCATCAAAGAAATAAGAACACGTTTAATAAAACTTAATTTCTATTATATTAACAATTAAATAATGACAATTGTTTCGACAACAAAGTGTCTTAACAAAACTAAATTTGAATTTACTACGTTTATTATCACAAAATATTTTGAAAAATATAACACTGCGATTGCAATTTGGGTCACTAGACCATCATCGGGCAGATTGAGTTAAGAACTGAGTACAGAATAATTATAGATTTGCGCTTACGGGTGGGAAAGGATTATTGCAGGTACCTAAATAGACAAGAGGATCATATTTCAAGAAGGGCTAATCGAGTGAATTTCACAAATTGGTACAATACAATGTTCTTAGAAAAGTCATTATTGTTTAAATACACTAAATATAGGAGAATATATCAAGTCAATCTGGTCGTTCAGCAAGGTATCTTTTGCATTATTATTGAGTTTAAAAATTTCTAATGATTCTAAGTAAGTAAGTTTGGTTCCTTTCGGTAATTTGTGCATGATTTGAAAATTATCTATTTGTGGAAATGGGTGGTGGTTTTCACGGCAATGATTTGAAAACGTTGAATCAGTTTTATTTTTCAAAAAAGATTGTTGGTGTTCTTTAAATCTTGTCTTGAACGATCGACCAGTCTGACCGATATATACTCCCTTGCATACAGGACAAATCAACTTATAAACTCCTGAACTTTCAAATTTTGAAGTGATATCTTTGGCATTGAATAAAAATCCTGAGAGTTTTGTCTTAGGTTTGAAAGCAATTTTAATATTACATTTAGGTATGACATTAGCAACTTTTTCTGTTAGAGGACCAAAATATGTTAAAGATGTGAATTTTTCCGATTTTTCTACTTTTAATTGGGGATATATGCTGTTATACGCTAGTTGATTACGTTTCTTGTTTATCATTTTATCTATCAAACTTGTATGAAAACCATTATTTGACGCAATTAGTTTTATAGTCGAAATTTCTTTCGCTAAATTTGTTACGGATAATGGAATTGAAAAACGCTCTGTGGATCATTGAATTAAAAGTTGAATGTTTATGGGAAAGAGGATGATTTGAATCCGACGGAATACATATATCCGTGAAAGTTGGTTTTCTATATATATCGAAACTCGAACTATTATTATTATGAAAGATAGTTAAATCCAAGAAGTTTATTTGTCGATCCAATTCTTTTTCAATTTTGAACTTTATATTTGGGTGAATGCTATTAATATAATTCAAAAACTGATCTAATTGTCTCGCGGTGCCCTTAAAACAAGCAATTACATCATCAACGTATCTATGCCAAAAACTTATATGCGATGCTTTTGTAGAATTGAATATTATGTTCTCTATATGTGACATGAAAATGTCTGCAATAAGCGGACTTAAGGGTGAACCCATAGCCAGCCCACTAGATTGTTCAAAAATGTTGTTATCAAACTGGAAGTAATTTTGACTAAGACATATATCTACCTGCAAATAATCCTTTCCCACCCGTAAGCGCAAATCTATAATTATTCTGTACTCAGTTCTTAACTCAATCTGCCCGATGATGCAATCGCAGTGTTATATTTTTCAAAATATTTTGTGATAATAAACGTAGTAAATTCAAATTTAGTTTTGTTAATCATGTTAAATTATCACGTAGTAACGACGGATTCCATCAACTATTTACAAAGTGTCTTCATGAGATTTAGTTACAAACTAAATTGTAACATCAGATTTAGTTACAAACTAAATTGTAACTACTAAACAATTGACATTTAATTGTACATATAGTGGAAATTAAGTTTTAATAAACGTATTCCTGTTTCTTTGATTCTATTTTTAAAAGGAATGCATGAAACTTAATTTTCATAGATATCACTTATTTATAGATGGAATTTCATTTATGATCAAAGAAAAATCGAAATATAGCGTTTTAACTTATATTGAAACCCCCAGCACGTAACCTAAAACAAGATTTCCAGAGTATATGAAATAAATTGCTGTAGTTCAAAATTTTACATTTCAAAGTAGAACTTTCAGAAATTTTCAAATTTAAATATAAACGTAGTTTTGACAATAAAAATATATACTCTCATTATGCAAGTCATTTAATTAAGATGAACCACGCATTTAGCTAAGATTTAAAAATATTAAATAGGAAGAATAGGTGTTTAAATCAAATTTTGTAGAATCTGCAAATCAATAAATTCAATTACTTGGGTTCCCTCCTCAATGGTCAGGTAGAACTCGCAAATAGTCCCTTATTCAACTTGTTCAAAAATGCAGTATATTTTTAATTTCAGGGATTGGTTTCCTCAACGATCCAAGGAGACTTAACGTAGCATTAACGCGCGCAAAATATGGTATAATAATCGTCGGCAATCCGAAAGTCCTTTCTAAACAGCCGCTATGGAATCATCTCTTATCTTTCTATAAGGAACAGAAGGTACTCGTTGAGGGCCCACTGACAAACCTGAAAGAATCCCTGATTCAATTCGCCAAACCCAAGAAGCTTCTTAATGCAGAGAACCCCGGCTCTCACTTCATGACCACCTCTATGTTTGATGCTCGAGAAGCAATAGTTCCAGGATCGGTGTACGATAGAACCAATACCGCCATCAATGGTCAGTACAACTATCCAAGAGGCGCTGTGCCATTAGACATGTTTAGTAGGACCCACGATCCCATCAGCTATATCAGTCAAGATCGTAGCCAGGCCAGCATGAATTTGCCTGTTCCTGTCGGAATGTTCATGAATATGGCGCATATTCCACCAAGATTCTACAATCAACATCAGCAGGCTTTACAAGTGAGTATAAAAATTGATTATTCTCGTTTTATAGCCTGTGTGATATTTATATGTAAAAAAAAAACGTGTGGCACTCTGGGGCTGCCGCGGTAAAGCTATTGCATAGCATTTTTCATCAACTGATGCAACTATAATTATTTATTTATTTTTTATTTATGCAGTATTGTTTTCTTTTTCTTTGATATTAATTCAAGTTTTTTCTTTGATATTAATTCAAGTTACACTTTTTGAGCGTGGTGACCGATAAGAAAACAAATTTTCTTCTTTTATCGAATAAATGAGAAGTTAATATCGTTTAAAATATTTTTATTATCTTACAATACATGTAGGTTATTCAGGAATTTTTATCATTGAAACTATAGGTTTATCGTAACTGAAATAAGAACATATCATATATTCTCCTCCAATTTTGGATTCGGAGAAATGTAAATTGCTACCATGACTATGTGTAGGCCATTTCTAAGTTTGCATAAGCACGCACAAATATCTCCAACAAATGAGCGCCTAACATTAACATCGCTAACGTGTGCAATATTTATATCAATATTCGGAATCATAATATTAGTTATATATATAGCTATTCACTGTTGTACATAGGTACACCTATGTATACATTAGAGTGTATCGATTTTTAACTTTTTTTTTTGTTTTCAAATGCCAAGTTGAAAAAAAGCTGCTACTAGGTACCACAACTTACCACAAAGAAAATTGGATTTTTTAAAAAATGTTTAGGTCTCCCGCACAAGGCCTAAAATTTTAATTTTTTTCAAAAAATGCCAATTTTTTTTTAAATTTTAAAAAATAAAATCGTAACTTTTGTGTTTATTCCAAGTTAAAAAACAGTAATATTAGGGCATAAAAATAAGTAAGAAACGATTTTTTTAAATAAAAAATGGATTATAGGTATCCCGCATAAGCCCTAAAATTTGTTAATTTTGATGAAATTTTGTAATTTTGTGTATATAAACCATGTTTTTTTTTTAAATTTTAAACCAGCGGAATTAATTGTACTTTTGTTACTAAAGGCATAAAATGAGATAATATATATATATATACATAATTCATATATACATATAGTAAAAATATATACCACATATATACTATATATATAATATGTTTTATACCTGAAAAAAGATAGTTGGACCGTGTAAATTGTATGAGAAAGGTGTTGAAAGAAACTTATGTTATTTGCTATTACTGTTGTTTATTACAAAAGTATAAATGGTTATAACATGTCATAAAATGTAGTATAATAACTAAGTACAAAATGTTGCTGATTACTTTCCATACGACATGAGTGGCAGTTTTCTTGTTCTACTGCAAATTTACTGACTGGTTTAAGTATTCATCCTTTCATCTTGGCTTCAAAACCTTAAAACAAAGTTATGTATAGTATTTACGTAAGCCTAGTGATTTTTACAAAATTTTATAAATGTTATTACAGTTCCCAAATGAAATTTCAATTTAATATGTGTTCTTCCGATACAGATTTTCTGACGCTTTTACCAGCTACTATTTCTTTTGTTATGGTTTCATCTTTACGACCATCAAAGTAAATAGCCAACAGATCGGAGGTTCGAGTTGAGCTCGCTTCTTTACGAGACTTAAGTCTTTCACGTACTACTTTTGATTTGTCGATTACTGCTTCTTGGTTTTCAGCAGTGACGACATTTAAGTCTCGATAAAGTGCAGTAGCTAACTGAGCTCCAGCTCTACTAGAAATGCCTCTGCGGTCACAAGCTCGTGAAAATGAAGATAAGCGTTGTGGCAGTTCTTGTTTTACTTCTACACTTGAAACACTTTTTTCACTCATATCAAGTAAATTTTTTTCAAAATCACCACCTTGACTTGAAGTTTGAGACATTGAATCATCTGAACTATCACTAGAATCAATGTTATCAACAGATTTTAAGTTTTGGTCCTCATTTTTATTTACAACAACCTGCATTAAAGCTTGTGACCTAGATTTTCTTTCTAATCGCTTTTTAAGTTTTTCAGTTTCATTTTTGTCACACTCTGCAATTGACATCAATCTAGGACCACGTTGGTCGAGCAAAAACTCGTGTTCTAATGCCGGGACTTTTTTGTCAATAGAACAAATGCAATTGCTGAGGTCACATTTGCAAGCACAAATGTCAAACAATGCAGTTAAAGTTTTTGACTGAAAGCTAGTTATTGATTCTTTGTATGAGTTAGGATATTTCCTTTTAGGCCCTGAACATTTTTTAATTTTCTCAAGTTGCTCGTGCAGTTTAAAAAACCATAAATATTGTATTTTTTGGTGCCACAAACAGGAATAGAAGCTCTTTTCCATATTCTCCTCAAGTTTTGAAGCAACTCTCAATGAAATTGGCTTTTTTGCAGGCTGATGAATTCCCCTCTTGTTTCATTTCAACGCGTACCCACTCAAAATACTTCAATACATCCATCTTGGTCGGCAGAACATTTGAAGCCACTCACATCGATAGGTTGCCCGATAACCGGCATGTCGGTAGTTTGTCTAGTTAAATGCGGTTTTTTACTCATCTTGAACACAACAACACTCACTCGAGTCTTAGAAACGGTACAAGCTCACTGAAAACACAACCGCTACTGCCTGCCGGCAGACGAGTACAGCTACATGTCTGCGTGGTGATTCATAGGTGGAGCCTCACCGCGGTGAGACAGTCTGGCCTTCCCCTCCCCCACTCCATCGCTTCAGGTTGACGCTTGACTTATGGAAATGTACTTCATTATTTCACTTATTACAATAAGTTACAATAATTCAAACCAAGCTCAACCAGATTTTAGTCAAATTTAAGGTTTGAACTATGAACAATACAATCAGCAAAGTACTGCAAAATTACAAAAGTTGGCTGAAATTTACTACTTTTAGGCCTTATGCGGGAGACCTAAATGAAGTGCTAAATTTTTGAAATAATTTTTTTATCATTTTTTGTACTTATTGTTAGAGGAATTTTAACTTGCAACTTAGAATAAGAGTGTTTTAGATTCTTTTAATATTTTCGTAAAAATTGACTTTTTTAGTAAATTTTCTAAACTTTAAGCCTTGTGCGGGAGACCTAAATTTTTTTTTTAAATCCAAAATTTTTTGTGATAAGTTGTGGTGCCTAGTAGCTACTTCATTTCAACTTGGAATTTGAAAACAAAAAAAAAGTTAAAAATCGATACACCCTAGTATACATATATACCTAGATGTATACTTACGGAGCGCACATGCGGTGATTGTGGCATTATAAAGATATGATAGATACCTATACACTAGAATACACCTATATACTTTCTCACAAACAGCTGCTTACGTATTCGTTGGATTTCGGAGCAACTCGACTCGATCCGTGCGAGCTTCGTACAGTCGTACCATATAAATTACACGTTGAAGCGAACGCTCGGCCGAGCTACATGGTGGGCGGAGTGGGGGGTGTTAGCTTGAATGAAGTACTAATTTGAACAATTTATTTTATTTTAGGCAAGACAACAACAAAACCCAAGAAACAGAAAACCGCCTTTGAGACAGAAAGGCGGAAAAGCTCTAAGTCAAGATCAAACGACCCAACCGTTCAGTCAAAACTTACAACTGACGCAAGGCATGTCGCAACCAGGACTGTCACAGCCTGGTTTCAGCTTATCTCAGCCTGGATTAAGTCAGGCGGAACTGAGTCAAGATCCTTATATGGTAGAGTACCAGAGTCAAATGGATGGACTATTGTCGCAAGACTCCACCTATCAGGTGAGATATGTATTCGAAATTTTCATTCATCTTTAATTTCACTTCCATTAAATATATATCAATCAAATCATGAAAAACACATTTGTCGACCATGGTCAATTTCATACATTACATAAAGTGAACAAGGAAAATTCTTTAATAATTTAAAAAATTATCGAACAACTTTCCAAAGGAGCTGGTTATACGTATTCCGGAACGCAAAATCTGCATTCACAATCAAACAGTGAATTACAGAAATTGTCAAGTCACCCCGACTCAAAATTTGCATACAGCTGTTTCGATCTCATCAGTGCAGCTTATTTGACTCGGAGTGAATTAAATTTTTTTTTTTTTTTTTAATCGAGGTGAAAACTTCAAAAGCGATACCGGTTGCGAACCCGGCCTGTGTGGGATTCAATAGTTGATATATATATAAATATATATCAACATTGCCTACCCACTAAAAACACCTCTGTTCTTTCGGTTTCCGGGCATAAGCCTACTAAACCTCCAGTCTCACACTTAGATTAGGACTCTCGTGCTGCGGTCAGCACTAGAACCTGTTCCCTTCCTTGTGTCTATATTTCAAGACCCAAGTGTATATCTCTCTGCGTCGCGTCGCATTAATTTTGAAATCAAGTAAACATACCTGACGACTGCCCGTGGCATTCTCTGTCGACTGGAAGTATGTTCGCTTCATCCCAGGTTGGTTCGATCTTGAACAATGCTCATCACTCCGACCTCGAGATCCAACATCCATTTTCACACTCGTCGTCTGCAATGACCATTACTCCGACATCGTGATCCAATATCCATCTTCACTCTCGTCGTCTGCAACGAGCATCATTCGTCTTCGAACCTGACGATTCCGCTTCCATCCCACCGTGCCGTCCTCTGTTGGGCGCTGCGCCTTACTAGCGGTCCGAGTTACTTCGTGTCTAATGGACTAACATCACTGTCCATCGATGTCCTTTTCACTCTCGTCGTCTTCAGTCATCAGTCGCTTGCCGTCGAATTCTCCGCTTTCCCAGGGCGATGCTGCTTCCTCGGTGGTCTGGTCTCGAATGTGTGAATTAACAAATTTCTAATTGTTTCCCAATACAAATCGTGGTCGGTAACAATGTCTGGATAACAACCCAAAGCGCCCTCCCACCAAAGATATTGGGAACCAACAATTCACCGCTCAGATTGAAAATGCAGAAATTCGTCGCGTAAACACGTACCTCCTGACATGAAGATATCTACTCTACAACAGTGGTGTATATGATTCCAAGGCACACTAACATAGTAATTTAAAACCTTTGGATATACTCACGAGATTTCTGTAATTCACCGTTCGATTGTGAATGCAGATTTGCGAGTTTAGAATAGATGCACTTCCGCATTAGTTTTCATTTCTGAATCCGGCGTAGTGTTCGTTCAGTATTTATTTATTTATTTATTTTATTAATATTCAACGGGCAAAACCCTTTACATGTAATATAAGTTTACATAAAAAGAAAATAGTAAATTCCTCATATAACAATGAAAACTTGCAATTTCAATTAAATAATCTTACAAATATCTATTAACAATAGTTTTAAGTTCTCGTTTAAACTTAGATAAAGAATCTATATTAGAGAGACCCGCAGGTATAACAATTTTATTCCACTTTCGCCTCATTCTAGGGACAGAGGAATACTTAACATAATCACTTCTTGAAGTACTCTCTTGATAAATTCTAAATACCCTTAGATTATAGCGGTTTTCACGCTCATCAAATAAATTTACAATAGTTTACGAGACCAAGCTGCACCTTTTTAAGAAATTAGATATCATGATAGACATGTAATGACTTAACAGATTCTAAATTGAGAGATAAGGCTAAATCAAAATAGTCATGATCAACAACACTCATTCTCCGATTCATTTTATACGCAACATACCTAAATAACTTATGTTGAACTAACTCAAGCTCCTTAATCAAATACTTGTCATGTGGAGACCAAATGATGGAGGCATACAATAAGATAGGCCTTATAAGAGTCTTATATAGATAAATAATAGAAGAAATGGTTTTAAATTCTTTAGTAGTACTTTTAATGAATCCTAGCAATTTAAATGCCCTAGAGGTGACATATCTAACTTGCAAATGAAATTCAAAGTCACTCTGATAGAAAACTCCAAGATCCCTTATACTTTCAACTTTGTCAAGAAAAATTCCATTGATGCTATACTGGAATAGTAATCTATTAGATTTGCTACGAATGAAAGAAATGAATTTACACTTGTTACAATTAAGTTTGATTTTATTAAGACATGACCATACATAAATTTTATCTAAGTCTTTCTGTAAGCCAACCTGATCATAAAAATTTGAAATCCTTCTAAATACTTTAAGGTCATCAGCAAAGACAAGTATAGAGGAAACAGAGAGATCATCAACAATATCATTTATAAAAAGTATAAATAAAAGTGTAATCAACTATTTGCTCTCTAACACAGATCTTTAATAGCTACTCATATGGCGGAACCACTTAATGGGCCTGAATTCTCTCATTTAACTGGCGTCTCTTCTTTTAAATAGACAAACAACTGTAGCTGACTTTCATTTTAGGGGAAATAAGTCAGACTCCAATTTTGGATTGATTACATTGTCTCTATTCACTTTCAATGCTGTGTTCAACACTTTCAACGTTTATGTCATCTTTGTTGCTCTCCTTATTTTCAACTCGCTTCACAATTTTCCATTTTGCTAAACTTCTCCACTTTTTTCTCAGTATTTATGTGTTGTGTCGCCACTTTTTGAATGTTTTGTTTTCCAGTATTATCCTGTGAAATGTCTAGTTTTCGTATAAGGTTGTTTTAAAATTAGCAAGTGACAGTAATAATTCACTTAGTCGTAAAAGGAGAGATGTTGATATTGTTATAATAGGAGGATAAAGATTAACTTTGTGACCTTCTTACTTACTTTTGTTATATTAGGATACTTACTTGCTTTTGTTATATTAGGATAAGGATTAATATGTAACCGTCTCAAGGCTTTGTTGATTTTACCTGTAGGTACATGAATAAATAATAGAGGGTCATGAAAAATTAACTCGACCTTCTTACTTACTTTTGTTATATTTGGATACTTACTTGCTTTTGTTATAATAGGATAAGGATTAATTTTGTAACCTTCTCAAGCCTTTGTTGATTTTACCCGTACATGAATAAATAATAGAGGGTCATGAAAAATTGAGTCTCTACGTAAAAGCGAAGATGTATTTATTCAAAAGTATAATATGTTACAGGGAGATAGATCAGCATTTTTCCAGCCCAATGCCCAGTTCTCCCAACCCTACTGATCAAGTTACAAAAGGAGATGTTTTACAACGATCGCGGGAGCGGTTCCTTGAAAATTAGCAAGTGAATGGTCTGATTATCAAATTGTCAGTAACGCAACACTTATGCACACATGAAGTGGAACAAAAAGGAGAGCGGAGAGATTCTCGCTTCCATCGATCACGAAACCATTCGTGGGATTACCAGATGACTTCAATACACAAATAACTATTAAAAAAAAAGGAAATCGAGAAGAGATTTCGGTCGTCCTAAGATGATTTCGAACCTTTCCTGTAACTTAACGCTATTTTACTTAGTTTTTTATTTTCAGAATTTTTCACGAAATTTCTTTTTTCTAATTTCGATTATTTGTGATCAGTTATTGATGATTTTATCGTCATGTCATTTCAAAAGGATATTATATTTTTCAAAATATAAAATCAAATAATTGGATTCAATATTATGAATACAGTTCATATTCCATGTTCATCTTCGTATGCAGGTGTGAGGTTTTGAAATTTTATTTAGTTCATTTTTTTTTTTTCATTAGTAAAAAGCTTAACTCTGGGAATCATCTCTAATTTCAATAAATTTTCATTTCTCTGCTACTAATAGAATTGAAAAATGTTATTCTTCTACCCTTATCCTGATCCTCGTAGCATATTTGATATGTTGATTAATAGTGCATTATGAAAAACTGAAATGACATTTTCCTCTCCTCTGTGCTCATTAGATACTTGTTATTAATTCTATATTATGGCCTTTTTTTTATGAATATAGAGGAATCATCAAATTAAAATGATTTTTGACATTGTTCTCAAGTTAGATCAATTTTATTATATTAAACTATTGAATTGAGTCACTTTTAAAATTTTAATTTATTGATGAAGTCTCGGATTGTAGAAGTCTGATAATGTTTCAAGTAATTTGACATATTTAATTTATATCAATTATAAATAATTAGTTCCAAATAGGGTGACCAGATGGCTGAATTGGAAAAAACGGACACCTCTCCCGTTACCACCGCCCCCCCCTCACCTACGACTCAGACATTATGCCGTGTTGATTGTGTTTTTGACAAGCTTGTTGGGCGTCGGGTTGAGTTTTGCTTTACCGAATTTTTGCGGTAAAAACATTCAGACCATACGATTACCTGAACTTGCAAGATCTGCAACAACAAGTACACTTTTTTCACAATAAAGCTCTCAACTAATCTAATCGTGATTAACGTTTGAAAAACATTAAGAATACGTACGAGTTGGTTCTTTTGTTACGAACTGTCTGCCCTGACGGACTGGGAGACTTTCACCTGTTATAAAAGGAAAAGGAAACACACGTGTTTCATTCCTCCCTGAAGTATGTGTCAGGGAGGCGGGCAGCTTGAGTTTGGGATTAACTCCTTCAGCCAGATCAGAGGATACACTTGTATGTACAATAGACCACAAGCCCAGTCAAATTTTCAGGGGGTGATTTTATACACCACCAGTCATATATATTCTTGAAGTAATTTTCGAGAAACAAACTTTAGGCACTATGCCGTCAATTTTCCGCGGTACAGGTGAGTTGAAATGTCGTAAAAAAGGGGGTACTTTTTGATTACATTATACATGACGGCACTATTCTCGTTGAAGAGACAATGAAAAAAGAATGCTTTAAAACCCAGTGCCGTCAAAAAATAACGGTACCGGAACTCAGAAATTTTTTTTGAAATCGGCGATTTTACCCCCCCCCATAAATCGCGAATCAAAACCCGATTTTTACCCCTTGTGTGGTCATTCAGAATTTGACGGCACCAATTTCTAAATTTCAGTTAACATTTATTAAGTGTTCTAAACATTGTGCCGTCAAAAAATTATGGTTCATGCAAAAATAAATAAAAAAAATTACTAAAATTTTAGAGCAAAAAATCAATTTTTTCTTATAAGGTCATTTATTTCAGGACGGCATATGGTTTTTTTTAAGTTGAAACTATTATGGTCTTATAATTATGCCGTCAATAATTCATGGTACCCATTTAAAATACAGAACAAAAATAAAAATGAAAAAATTTAAGAATTTTGAAAACTTTGAAAATTGCCTGCACATTTATAAGAGTTTATTTTTGAAATATTATTGTTTATAGAACCTCTTTAAACATTAAAAAACATAGAAAAATCGGTGCCGTCAATTTTCCCTTGTCATATTTTATGCATTTGACGTTAAATCTCTTGCTACTTTTGGCTTACTTTACCTACCATTTTGGTTATGATTTTGGTCAAAAATTACAAGACGGCATTATCAATATAATATTGACCATATGAAATAGTAATTAAAAATTGTGGTGTCGTATGTACCCCCCTTTTCTGACGGCATAGATGTATTATAGTTTTTTAAGGAAAGGTAAAGTTAACTGAATCAACGCCGTCAAGTATTCGATTAACTGGGAAGGGGAGGTAAAATCGCCGATTTCAAAAAAAAATTCTGACTTCCGGTACCGTTATTTTTTGACGGCACTGGGTTTTAAAGCATTCTTTTTTCATTGTCTCTTCAACTAGAATAGTGCCGTCATGTATAATGTAATCAAAAAGTACCCCCTTTTTTACGACATTTCAACTCACCTGTGCACTCACCTGTACCGCGGAAAATTGACGGCATAGTGCCTAAAGTTTGTTCCTCGAAAAGTACTTCAAGAATATATATGACTGGTGGAGTATAAAATCACCCCCTGAAAATTTGACTGGGCTTGTGGTCTACAAGTGCATTAAGGATAGTTGAGACGGGATATTTATGGAACATAGGAAGTGTGGGTAGGGTTCAGAGGATTAATACTGGCCCAGCATTCGCCTTGTAAGTTTGCATGCAGTGACTTACATTACCATGAGGAAACCTCTGAAAAAAACTCATGGCAGACCAGTCGGCCCCGGGGTTTGAACCCGAGACCTCCCAAATACTCTGGTTCAAACCCCGGGGCCGAGTGGTCTGCCATGAGTTTTTTTCAGAGGTTTCCTCATGGTATTGTAAGTCACTCTTATATATAGAAATACAGAAACGCGCTATGTATGCGACAGTGTGCATACTGCATATACATAACAAACCGAATAACTAGCTAGACGCAATTATGTCGCATATTTCTAGGGAATTTTATCGTATTATGCGTGCTAAACTTATTGCGCGTCCTTTATACGTGTCGAGACAAACTGCGAGCGCGGGCGCTTTTGGATGTGAAGTTTGGAAACTTATTTCGGCAAAATTATAGGCACAACCTATTTTTTCGTCAAAAACTAGAAAAATACGGACATTTTACAAAAAATACGGACTAACGGACACAGAGCTGAAAAAACGGACGTCTGGTCACCCTAGTTCCAAACCCACTTGAAAAATTACATGGGGGTACCCGATAATATGCTGCAATCTGCAGTACAAGTGCCAACTGTTGGTAGCACTGGTACTAAATTGAATACCGCACGCTTCTCCGTACTTTCTGTTACATATTTCAGTCGTATTCACGAAAGTAGTCGCACGAAATACTATCAAGTGGCAAGATTTTACATATAATTGTAAATTACATTCATAAAGGGGTAGATAACTTATTTTGAATAACGCCTCACAAGAATGTGATGAACCAGTGTTGAAATATGTCTTAGCCGTGCCGTGTCTAATGGAAAATTATTGAAAAAGTATATAATCACATGAACCATTAGGACAGTTTCATAGAAATCCACATTTCGAAATTGCATAAAAAAAATAATTTACGCGATCTTTCAGAAAAATACCATTTGAAGGGAAGCTACATTTTCAATGAAATTTCGTGTCGGCACCATAGAGATATTACAGATAGAGTAGGCATGCCATAGGCCCTCGTAGCCTCGTACAAGCGAGAACGTCCTACGGATAGAAAGACAATCGTTCAGGTATTGCCGTCTCTCTCTTTTACAGCGTAATGCGCATGCGTGAGTCATCATTCAACAACTATTTATCGAGGTATAGGTTAGAACACGCATTTTGTCGTTGCCGTTGAACCGCTTGAATCAGGACTCACGCATGCGCGGTGAAAGAGAGAGACAGCAATATCAATTTCTTTCTCTTTTTATCCGCCGGACGCCTCCCACTTATATGCATGCCTACTCTATCTGTATTATCTCTATGGTCGGCACACGTCACCTGCATAAATGTGTTTCACTTATGTGATGAACTGTAGACATGAGCAAAATTATAAATAAATATATTTTGACATCAGACACCCATAATTTTTTTTATTGCAATTCACGTTCATTATTAATATCGTCTGTGTTCTTCATTCTTTTTTAGTTTAATTAATACTTTTCTAGAAAAAATTGAATAGACTGAAAGAATAGCTTAACAAATACTAAACTTACTGTCCAAAACCGTAGATATACGCAGACGCAGGCCAATCCCGCCAATCGGGGATTGTGCCAAGCTGCACTGAAATTGAAAATGGAACATTTAAAATATATGCGCGTATTGACTTCACACAGCCCGCGGAATTATTTAAAATTTAGCTATTACCAAAAAGTGCGGTCGTTACAAGAAGCAATATCAATTGGTAAAATAGAGTGGTTGATCTGACACTATGTAGCGCGGATGGATCTTTCAGAAGTTAAAAAGGCTACAGTTGACGAATAGTGCACTACATTTGATGGATGCGTGGGTGACCATTCGTGAAAATGAGACGAGCAATAACTGAGGCGTTATTGCATAATGCAGTGTACCACAATGCACAGTACATACTTGGATCGGTAATGTATAGACTGGCAATGTTGAGATAATTTCATAATACTTGGTAACTATAAGAATGGCTCCGTAGATCAGTGCGTTGGGCTACTGAACAGAAGGTCGGCTGATCTAATCCCGGCTGAACCAACGAATTAATGCGGATGCACCTCTCGGAAGGCAATGGCAAACCACCGAGAAGTGTTCTGCCTTGTAAAGCCTCTCTATAATGACGTTCGAACCGTCGTAAAACTGTCCCTTCTATTTGTTTATCACAGTATCACGTACAAAACGAATAGTTGTAGAGAGGTCGCATACACCCGATACCGGGTAAGGCACTTGAAGAAGAAGATAAGAATGAAATATTTGGTACTTTTATGTGGGTATTAAAATAGTTGAATTAACAGAATAATTATAAATTCATAATGATGAACAGTTTTTATTATAATTTAAGGTAATGTCTTTCAATATCCCAATATGTAGGAAATAGCGTTTTGACGTTATAATTCAAACTATCATTATGAATGGATTTATTCCAATAGTACGGCCCGCAAAAAAAAAAGTGAGTGTAGGTGCATTATACATCTGACCGTACATGGTATATACCATCAGTAGGTGTCGCAAGTTTCAGACACCTCAAATTTCGGCATAATCAAACAATGGTAGTAATCAGCTGTGACTAAAACTACTATTCTTTTGTCTTGGATCGTTGTCAAGCTAGTTGAACACGACCTAAAATAAAAACCATTTTCTGCCTACCTCTATCCATAGATATATACTATAAACTAGGGTGCATGCGCGTTGGGCGCTTACACGCTTTAAGCGCTTATAATCTTCGTTCTCCTGTGGTCGACTCGCGCTCACAAACGCTTAACACTAAGCGTAAGCTAACCTAACTTTTGTTGTCGATAATTAATAAATTTGTAGGGAAATGTTAAAGCACAGTATTTGCGTGAACTATCGGGCTTTTGCCTACTTAAGCGTAAAAAGAAGATCTGATATTCAACTTTAATGCTCAAAGCCAATGCGTGAGCGTCTCTGAACGCTAGTAGGCCAACACGAACGCCAATAATTTGTGCTTCTAAGCGTGAGCGCTTAAAGCGTGTAAGCGCCCAACGCGAATACACCCACTTACTTTAAGATTTCTATGCCTCTATCCAAAGATTACATTTTGTGGCCTCATTGTAGGGGGCAAAGTGGTACTTTTCCTCCCTAGGGAGGAAAAGTAAAAGTGATGTCATGGTACGTCATCAATGAAATAACCGTGACGACCTAAACTATATTCTATTAAATAATTCTGGAGGAGACATTCTTGCTTTAAAGCAACACAGGGGTTGGAAGTTTACGAATATCGCTGAAGGGTTGTGCAGCAAGCTCTTGCAAAAAAGCGAAAAACCTCGAACCAAATTATGGGAGTCACTGAACTAATGAAATTGATTATAATCAGCCAAGTACGAGTACTGACGGGGGATACCAGATGTATAAAAATGTTATTAATGAAGATATCACGAAAGCTGCGTTGGCTCCAGCTCTCACTTCTAGTGGTATTGAAATAACCACTGCTCAAAACTACGCGGTTAACATTAGTATAAATAATTACTCTACCACAAATTAAAAATATGTAGGATGCAAGAATGAAAATATCGTGCCTATAAGTTATACTGTACCTACTTCTTAGTTTTAGTTCTTTAATAAATTTTGTTTGTTAGTTTCATAAATAAATCATTTAAAAATGACTTGTTATTTGAGGGAGGCGGAAAAATCATATGTATAACATGGGGGTAAAGTGCTTTTTCTTCCCTTGAATGATTACTGCCCTCCGCTACTTCATCCTCGGGAGGAAAAGTAGCACGTTCCTCGATCCCTTGTTACACAAATAGCTTTTTTAATGTTTCTTCAAACTTGAGTATCGAAAGAGCTAATGATAGCTTACCATTAAATCGAAAAACTGATCCATACACAATTCTTCATATTTGTATTTATACATGTGACACTTGTAATGACAGATGAAAAAGTTATTTGGTAAACAATTAAGAGGCCTCAGTAGCTCAGTGGTAGGGTGTATCGCTTGTAAACCGAGGATTGTGGGTTCGAGTCCCAACTTGCTCTTGGATGTTGTGTTATTGTACAATGAACTTTAGAGGTTCTAAATATGATTAACTGTTGGGTAATGACTCAGTTTCAAGCCCATTGGCCGTTCGGAACCGGCGTAAGACTGTGTAGATTGAAAAAAAATATCCCATTCGTAACAAGAAATCTCGTTTTCTGTTCACACAATATCATAATATTTATTCGGTTCCAATCAAATGGAGTGCTAACAAATAAAATAAATTTACTGCCTGTCTTACAATCGCTATCGTTTTAGATACTTCGCCTTCTGATCTAAGGAACATTTCAATCTGTAGACAATATCATCAATATTAATTTTATCTCGCAACAATCAAGAAATAAAGTTAGAATGAATATTATAAGCACCACAGAACATAAAATTTATTTTATTTACATATGTATATTAATTTGGATAGTCTTACTGAATAAAATAATTTTGTATCAGTTTTTAAAGAAAGTGTTTCAAAATCGTTATTTGATCTAATTGTTAATATTTATCGTTAGGTATAGGATTTAGTATAAAATGAAGTTCAGGCAGTATTTCAACTTATAATCTGAACAAAACCTTGTGATCTACAATGAAGTTTAAATTTTATAAAAACGATGTGTTCAATATTTTAGCCTATCTAATAATTTATATAATTTTTAAATATAGGTTCGTCGTCGTCAACGTCTGTGTTCAAAACTTTACCGACCACATCATCGTATTGCATAGGGTCAATTCCTTTTGGATCCGCTACTTTGATTTTCAAATCATGCTCTTCGATTATTTTCCCTTTTTTCAAATCTTTGGAGGCAACGAGTGTTTTTCCCAGTTTTAACCAACACTCCGTTTCTGATTCAATAAAACTTTTTCTTGGGATTCCCATAGCAATTTGTAGTTGTTTAACCCGCTCTATCATGAGATGAAATTCTTCAGGTAATAGAGAGCATTTGTGATCGGTTCCTTTCTGGTTTTTGTCTAATGTAATATGCCTTTCAATTATCTACAAAAGATAATCATTATGAAAGAATGGAATTACCAGTTAGGCATTGAAATTCATCAATATATCAAAATTGTCTCATTTAAAATATTAATTTGAAAATATTGGTCAACTCTGGACTTAATTCCATAAATACCACCATTTTTATATGAAATTTAAACTTTATATAAACAAAAAAATTTGTATCTTCTTTTTTGATTAACTCCAAATTTAGAAGGTAATCTACAGTCAAACATGTTTAAAGAACTATTTTCGTTGAACCTACAGTCTGTTCTGAAAATAATTTGATTAATTCTATTTCTTTTCATTTCGCCCTAATTATTAAGATGAACAAAAACAAAACTTGAATTTACTACGTTTATTATCACAAAAATACTCACTAGACCATCATCGGACAGATTGAGTTAAGAACTGAATACATAATTATAGATTTGCGCTTACGGGTGGGAAAGAATTATTGCAGGTAACTAAATAGACCAGAGGAACATATTTCAAGAAGGGCTAATCGAAGTGGATTTCCAAATTGGTACAATGAAATGTTCTTAGAAAAATCATTATTGTTTGAATACACTAAATATAGGAGAATATATCAAGTACATCTGGTCGTTAAGCAAGATATCTTTTGCATTATGATTTAAATTTTTTTCAGATCTTATTTTTAAAAAGGTTCATGCAAGGCCACTTCAATTAATTTTCAACATGGCCTTAAAGACAGGATGTTTTCCCGATAGATGGAAAGTATCTAAAATATGTCCAATATTGAAATCAGGGGCTACAAATAACATTCTAAACTATCGACCCATAACAATTCTGTCCAACTTTGCAAAGGTCTTTGAAATGTGCCTGTATAACAACATTTTTCCTAAGGTGAGAAATAGTATAACTCTATGTCAACATGGTTTTATCAACAAACGGTCAACAATAACGAATCTCATGTGCTTCACACAAACTGTGTCAGCACTGCTCTAGATAATCAGCCTGCAGATTGATACAGTTTATACGGACTTCTCGAAGGCCTGTCGATAAATTGAACCATCAAGTTCCTATTAGATAAACTGAGTTATGTTGGTTTCGGGGGTCCACTGTTGCGCTTATTGCGGTCTTATCTTCGGAATCGTACGCTATTTGTTGAATACAAAGGACAATAAATCACTCGAATTTACTCCATCTAGTGGCGCTCCTCAAGGAAGTAATCTGGCTCCTCTTTTGTTCTCTCTGTTTATAAATGATATCAATTCAAATATTTCTAGTAACATAACTACTCTTTGCTGACGATTTGAAGATTTTCAGACCTATTCAGGCAGCGGGAGACTGTCTTATTTCTACAGAAAGAAATTAATCTATACATGAGTGGTGCATACTAACAAGCTTCCGCTGAACATTCAAAAATGTAAATTTATTAAATACACCTCATATACACAACAATATACAGTTTGACTATGCAATAAATGATATCATATTGGAACAATGTACAGAAACTAAAGATTTGGGCATCATTTTCGATCAGAAACTCAGCTTCACGTCACAAAATTAAATCAAATTACATCTTCTGCAAAACGAATGCTTGGACTTATTTTCAGGACGTGTAAAGACTTTTCAAAATCAAGAATGCTTTTATAACACTTTTCAATGCTTTGTCCGATCCCGTTTGGAATATGGCTCCTAATCTGGTCGCCTATATACATACCATGTGCTATATTCAACAACTAGAATCTTGTCAAAGAGTTTTTTATGAAATACATGGCATACAAACTGGATGGAGTATACCCATCCCAAGGAAATTGATAATAGAGTGTTGCTAAATAGATTTTCCCTCTTATCCTTTGGAAAAACAGAAGAACATATTATGCTTGTATCTTCATTTATAAATTGATTCATAATCTGATAGACTGTCCAGATTTGTTATCTCAATTAGATTTTCACGTTCTCGAGACTAAGTAGTAGAAACGAAATGTGCTTCTATTTACTCTCTGCCAAGAATCAATGTTTTATAAAATCCCCAGTTTACAACATTTGTAAAACTTGATAATAGTTTCTATTCAGAATGTAGATATTTTTGTTGTTCCATTTAGGATGCCTTCAAGTATTATAATTCGTAACAAGTTAATTAATATGCAAGTCTAACTACAATCTAATTGCAACCTCTCCTCATCCATCCTGTAGGGGTGATATATATGCATTGTGTTCAAACTCTCTGTACTGCCAAGTCAATTGGAATTCTACAATATATATTATTTTATTGTTGTTTGTATGGATCACTGTGTATTGTATACTGTTCTATTGTTCTGTTGTTATACTTATACTATGTCTGTCTTATAATTGGGAATACTCCTGTTAGACAATAAACTCTTTCTTTTTTTTTTTTTTTTTTTTTTTTTTTTTCATGCTAAAAGGTCTAAAAAGGTACTTTGCGCGAACACACGCAAGTTTTAAATAGCCATATCTTACTTAATTTTTATCCTATAAAAAAAAATGAAACGTCAACATTTTCAAATAAGAAAAACATACAATTTCGTACTCCACAAAATATTGCGTATCATTAATAGTTTTTGAGTTATTTTGAGGAAAAGGCGATTTTTCGCTAAATTACAAAAATGATTTTCTTTCTTCAAACTCAATTTTTTTCACAAAGAAGTTTTTTAAACTGGTCAAACACTCAGAACGTATTATTAAAACATAAATGAAGTGAATTGTAAAGTGGCAACGATTTTTTTCAAGTAGGGTGGAAGAGAGGGTGAGATTTTCACTATTTTTTTCCAACGAAAAAATAAGAATCGACATTATGATCATGCATCGACATGTTTTGATGCTAGGAACTTTTATAAAAAAATGGAAATAAAGGTTTTCTAAAAGAAAACAAAAAAAGTTTTATGAGTTTTCGAAAAATGCGTTAGTTTTTGATTATTGTACGTAGAAACTTTACATTTTGGCGATTTGAAAATACCAGTCAACTTTCAACAAGCAATAATTCCGTTTGTATTGAATATACATACATTACAAATATACAATTTTCTTTGTTTTTTTATAAGCTATAAATTTGCTTTCCACATTTTTTTCGATAGAAAGAATATTTTTCTTGTTATCCGCGAAAAAGAATCTGAAAACGTGTTTTTTTGCCTGAAAATCGACGATTTCTCCCGCGAATATGTGGAAAAGTATTCACTTTTAGAAAAAACTTCATAGAACAAAAGTAACTTAGAATTAGTCAATTTATCGATTTCCGTACTTATTTTCAATGAAAACTTTTTCATCCCTAAGAAGGGGTGGCATCCACCCCCAGGGAAAAAGCAACCCCTGCCACAGGGTAGACTTTGAGATAGATGGTAAGTAGAACCTAAATCCAATTTTTTATGAAAATCGGTGCTGTATGGGACAATGGTCATTGACTGGACTAGTAGTAACGACGGATTCCATCAACTAATAAGATCTAATATTAATATGTAATTTACTATGCTAATAACATAAACATATTCATAAAATACAAACCTTTGCACCTAGCACAGTAGCTGCAATCGACACTTCTATCCCCAATTCATGACCAGAATATCCAATTACAATATTTGGAAAAGTTTCTTGGTAAAGTTCTATAATCCTCAAATTAACATCCTTCAATGGTGTAGGATAAGAAGATACACAGTGTAGGAAAGCGAAGTTTTTCATGTATTCCACCACAATAGATTCAATTTTTTTGACTGAATTCAATGACTGCATACCTAAAATAATTTCCAATTACATACGCTGCTATAGGTACTGGATTTAAGTATATATTTAGTTAAATTTTACATTTGGTTTGGTAAAATAACTATCGATTTTATTGATCAAAAGTCTATAATGTCAAAAATATAGGTACCGATTAATCTCAAAATGTTGAGTTACTGTCTTATTAAATCCATTTAGTTATATCTAATTCTAATGTAACCATCAAGTTATGTACCTATATATGTAGGTAACATAAAATAATAGGTAACATCTTAATTGTTGAATTAACGTGTTAATATTATGAATATTTTCTAATTAATAACTGACCTAAATAAAGAGTATGCTGATAACATCTGGCACTAATCATGGTTTATATTAGAATGAATGGAATTTAGTATGCTTTCATATTCAAACTCTATTAGAATAATACCAACTGATTAAAAATATCTACTTTACCTGTAGATATTATCAAAGGTTTCCCAGATTTCGCTGCTTTCAATAGCAATTGAACATTATTAGCATCTCCAGAACCAATTTTCAAAAATGGTACTTTAATATCCAAAAGAAATTCTAGTGACTTTACATCCATTGCTGATGCTGTGAACATTATGTCCTTATTTCTCGCATACTCTTGAAGGATTTTGAATTGTTCTTCACTGAATTCTAAATATTTTTTATGTTTTCCATAAGTTCTTCCCCAAGAATTTTGGTTTTCGTATCGTTTTTCTAATACCTTCTTCGTAAATTTTTCATTAATATCTGTCTTTTGAAATTTTACGCAATCAGCTCCAGCATTCTGAAAATTATATGTTTATTATCATATTATTGATTGATCTTTCGCCTAACTCTTGGTGAAACATGTTTTAATTTTTATTTACAGTAGTTAAATTTATTTTCAAATTGAGTAAATACTTGGCAAGATTTCAAAATATAATAGCCCATTATTATCAAGAGTTTTTTCGAGACATTATTGTTAATGTTCAAGTTCAATTACTCAATATTCTTCCACAAACATTTAAATTATGAATTTTTAGTACAAATTGTCAGCTAGATTTGCGCATTATCCACATGATGTGGGTAGCTATGTCAGCTATGTGGCCCACATCAACCTAAATATAGTAAGAAACACTTAAACAGGGCGGTTACACTAAAATAATTTGTCTATTTTAAGAGGTCATTGTTAAATGTTATTAAAACAATTTTTCCGTTGTAGTATTATAGGACGTATTCGAAAATATGGTGTGCCAAAAAACAAAATCAAAGGATCACTATTTTTTTCCAAATAAATATCACAATAATTTGTTTACAATTATAATAATTTGTTATGGAAAGCATATATTATAATATTAATACTTGTTTATTCATTTTGATATTTGTAATTAAGACATTTTTTATTACAATTATGAAAATAATGAATTTCTTTTCAAGTGAACTTTTAAAACTGTATATTATATATTATAATTACACAAAACTTTTCTTTATAATTATGTCTTATGCATTTATAGTAATTATATATATATATATATATATATATATATATATATATATATATATATATATATATATATATATATATATATATATATATATATATATATATATATATATATATATACATAATGTTTTCGCAAAGGAAGCAGATAATAAATGCATAAAAATGACTAAAGTATAACGTATTTATGAAATACTCACTTTCGCAGCATCGATCAATTTTTTGGCTGTTTCGAAATTTCCTTGATGGTTTTGTCCTACTTCTGCTATGAAAAATACTGGACTATTATTTCCAATAATCTTATGTTGTATTAACAGTTTACGGTTAGCGATCTCTGGGAGATTCGAAGAAGTACAATGCGGATCCATGATGCACGTTTAACTGTTCACTTTCGACATTTATGAACTATTATAACTGCAATGAATTTCTTTCTTGTAATTTTATTAGTTTAAAATGGTATTTTCCGGTTCTATTCAATGGAAGAAATAAATATGTGAGAGTTAATAAGGTAACATACCTACTAATTTAGTCAAGAAACTGGTATTGACGAATTGGTCACTTTTACACTGATGATTTTTGAAACATTTTAAACTAAGAATTATCTTGGATGTCAATAGTAAATATGTATAGACTTTGTACTCAAAATAAGTCATACTTTCAGTAGTTGATTGCAGCAAATTATTGATTAGACATTATAATTATCAATATATATATATATATATATAAATATATATTTCAAAAACCAAGCATGCTAAAGCTAATACTTGCTCAAAAAACTACCATATTGGATAAGCTACAGCTGAATGAAAAATGGAGGGCTGTAGTTAAAAGATAATCATAATATTTAAAAGATTGTGATGTCAAGTGGATGGTGCCTATAATGAAATAAAGTACTAAGTAGTTGAAAAATATCCATTTTCAAAATCAATAGTGCCATCATCTTGGTAAAGCGCACATTTTATAAGTATATAAAAAAAATCGTATCAAACACAGATACTTAAATCCATTTCGTGGTAATCTTAGAAAACTAAAGCAAATTTATGTATCCTTAACTGATTGTTAACGTTTTCTCTCTAGAAAGGAAATTACCAAGGTGATAATTCTTATTCAGGTAGAATGTACCACCCAGTAAACTCTACAGAATTTATTTGAGTAATGTATCTCAAATGAATTTAAACAATTCTATAGGAGAAAAGACTTTATATATTATTATATGGTAGTGGTACTCTTAGTACAACCTAAGTCTTTTTAATAAAAATATGCATGGTGGATACAAGTCCATCAATTGATTGTCGTATATTAAATGAAAAATGCTATTATCAGATAGCTTGAATGTTTTGGTAAAAACCTCCAGATACAGGTGTTCTAAAGCTGCTTTAACCTGAGTGAGGTAATTTATTAAAATGACATTCAAAAGACAAGTTACTGAAATGAATATATCTTCATAACTTCACACTCACTGATATGTTGTATACCGATAATTGAAAAATATATTTAAATTTTATTATAACTAGTGAAACTTAATAGGGAATATATGAAGTATAAAAGCAGAAACGTAATATAAAATAGAGAAACCCTTTTAATATTTACTTCCTTAACAATACAGAATAATTATATACTACTTCTTTCTTTCGTATTTCCAAACATATAGAGGTGCTCTATCCTTCTTCCCTTTTTTCACTTTTTTTGGTGGTAAAAGGGACTTTTTATTTGCTATATGCCTCTGAATTTCTAATTTTTGTTGAACAATAGCTAATTCTCTTTCCCTTGCAATCCTTTTTCCTAGTTCATCATAAAGTATTCTCTTTTTATTTGTACTTTTAGTTAAAGATTCTACATCTATATCTGGAAGCTCTTTTTCAGATAACCTTTTTATCATTCTATTTTCTTCATCTTCTGGATTTCTATCAAAATAAATGTGTGTATTTTTCACCTCCATATCCACACTAGTGAAGTGTAATTGTGCTTGCAATTTCTCAATCTTCTTTCGTTCCTGATTTCTTTTATTCACTATGTACTTCAAATCTTGAGTTTTCATCAATTTTATCTGCTCTGGAGTATCTTCCTCTTCTTTTTCCTTGTCGAAATGCATACCATCAACAACTTCAGCGTTTATCATATGATGATAGAATTCATCTGGATTTTTATTGAGTGCTCTTTTTTTAAGTAACTTGAGTGTTTCCTTTTTATCACTGTGATCTTTTGCTCTCTTTACATAATCTTTTTTCTTTTCTAAAATTCCCAAATGTTTTCGTTCTTCTGGTTGATGTCTCTCCGCATGAATTTTTTGGAAAGACTTCGATGCTTTTTTCCACACAGACATTTTAAAAAGCTATTCCTGATGTTTTTAAGAGTCGTTTATCAAACGAACCTAGCAAAATGGTAGGTATTTGTTATTCTGAAAATCAATTTCAGGGAATCTCGTATCTTTATACTAAAATGTGGTAATGAAATTAATGGAAATGGCAACCAGGCCAGGAAAATAATTAAAGTTGAAAATGTAAGGTTAAATCATAGCCTTTTTCACATATCTCAAACCAACGCTGTCAGTAGAGTTTACAGTTTACTTGAGTTTACGGACATGACATTGCTGTGCTGTGTACTGTCGGGGTTGTGCTGGCCTATGTTGCCAGGTGTACTAAAAATGACTTGGTTGGCTACTAAATTTGAAGCTACACTACTAAATTCCTTCTTTACCGACAAAACGCGAGAAATTCGAATGAAAATTATGTAACTAGTTGGTTTATTCTAAAATTCGACTATACAATAAATATTCACACACGGGTAATTGTTTTATAATGAATATCTGGGACGAGACAAAATGCGGGAAATTCAAAAAGCTGATATAATAATTTTATTTTAATAAATATACAAACAAAACTTGTAATTCTCCAAATCAAAAATAAATCGTACTGTGGTTGTACTGTTTGTTTACGTTTATGGAGGGTAGAAGTACCCTCCATATTTACGTTGTAAAGTTCCATTATCTCACCATCACCCTCATATTCCAATAACATGACAGAATGACGCATATTGGTTGAGAATACTAGATTTTCATTGAGAATACTAGGCTACTAAATGGAATCGAAAAGTACTAAATTTAGTAGAATTCTACTAAAAATGCCAACCCTGTGTACTGTGTGTGTAGTGTGTATAGGGACGTTCCGATACAAGTAAATACGAGTAAGTATTCGATACTTTTGTTTCGATACCAAGTACTTTTAGTATCGAATCAATCTTGCGATACTTACTCGGTATCGAAACGAAAGTACTTGGTATCGAATCAGTCAGGCTCAGATTGAACGGAACGAAACGAATGTTACTTTTTTACAAAATCTGAATGCATTTTCTTTGTGATCAAAAGCTGTTTCGCTGGGTTCTGTGCTGAAGTTATATTACAATCTCTTTTTCTCTCTCACTCGCATGCAGAGTCCCGCTCGTTGGCTGTGAAAAAAGATGTTTTCTCTGTCTACGGTCGCGGTCACGAATTTCTTTCGAGATTATAAAATCTCTATCTTCAGAATCGAGTACTTCCAAAGTATCGATACTTACTCACATCGATACATTTAAGATTTTTTTTGTAATTATTTCGAAAAATTATAAAATTTCAAAATTCATAAAATTTTTGTTACTAATTTTCGGCTGAAAAATCCGAATTAACTTAGATTTTGCCGCTGTCTCACTTTTTTCTTTCAAAAAATTAAACCTACTTGACTTATTCTAACCTCACTATCCTAACCTCCGAGTGCAAGAAAGTATCGAATTCATGAGTTAGTAGAATTTTAAATTGGAAAGAATCTTTTTTCTTAATATGAAATGTATCTATTATATGAATTCGATACTTTCTTGAACTCGGAGGTTAGGTTCGTGAGGTTAAAATAATTTTTTAAAAAAATAGTGCGAAAACGGCAAAATCGAAGTGCATATTCGGCTTTTTCACCGCAAAATTTGTAATTAACAAATATTTTATGAATTTTGAGGATTTTGTCAATTTTCGAAATAATTACCAAGAAAAATCTAAAATGTATCGATATGAGTAAGTATCGATACTTTGGAGGTACTCATATGAGTAGTATCGAAAAAATTGATTTGAGTACTACTTATATGAGTAGGTATCGATACCTTGTATGTATCGGAACGTCCCTAAGTGTGTAGTGTAGTGTAGTGTGTATGGCCAGACCATAGAAATCTTAAGGGTGCATAGGCCTTTTCATCACAGAATTTGTTTGTGCGCATGCGTCAGTTTCCGCCATCTTTTTCGTACTGTTTTTAGTAAACAAGCATGTTAAAATACCTGCGCTCAGACAATTTAAATCAACAACTATTAAATACATGAAATAAATTGCAGTAAAGTAACAGAAAAATAAAACAAGAAGTGTGTTAATTACAAAATAAATTTTTCAAGTCACCTATAGTGATGTTATCTGTACGAAAAGAAACAACAAAACGGTGTTGTTATGAAGTATGTGAGAGTGATACACGGTATAAGGCATTCAAAGCCAATACTTATTACTTCATAAATTTTCCAAAACCTTGCCTACAATATCAAAAAAAAAATTATCAAATCATCAGGCAAAATACATATCAAAACATGTTCAAAAAATGTGATATATGGGTGAAAAAATGTGGTCGAAGTGACAGAGGTTTTTCGAATGATTGATGTTGTTACTAAAGATACTTATTCACTACATTTTCATGGAAAAAGTCCAACTGAAGAAAATCCCAATCTTTCTGAGCTATCGAGAATTTCAACAAATTGATTGATCAATAATTAAGTATTGTTATTCAATGAGTAAGATGTTTATAGTTATAACATCTATCTTGTTGTAGGTCCTGAAAGCAACAACCAGTTTTATTAAACAAATAGAAAAGAGTTTATATGGAAGAAACAAATGGATCTCTACCAACAAAAATAAAGTACACTGTCATTACTAAGCAGGTAAAGTTTAAATGTAAAAGTCTATAGATTAAATTAAAACTCTTTTCTATTATTATAGACATCAACGGTTCATGAAGAGGTTCACAGTATTATTGATAAAAATTTGTGTTTCAATTCACAATTTCCAGATAATTCCTTATCTTCAGAGATAGCTGTACTTGGGAAGAAGTGAAATCAGTGAAGAAACCATCAAAACTACTGGAAGCAGAGAAAGTCAAACCGATTTCGTGAAAATATGTAATAAAATTATTCAGGTTAATCAACGGAAAAGTTCAGCCATGGAAAAATGTCTGAATTCTATAGCTTTACAAAGATTTTTGAGTCCAGCTTGTGAAGACTTATAGTATTCGGTATTCAAAAATCTAAACAATCAATGCAATAGTTAATTTTGGTATCATTGAGATTGCGCATGGGATATTTGATTGAAGATTTAGCTTACAATACTCCAAATGGCTGAGTTAGTTTTGTATCTGATGCTTATGAAGGATCAATATCGGATCCTGAAATATTTAAACGATCGAAACTTGCAGACTTTTTGCAACCTGGAGAAGTAGTACTTCTTCAAACAGTTTTATCATTGAATATGCATACCATGATGTTACAAATTATATTTGTCTATGCATGTGTGGTTAACTTTCAAAATCCTGTAGTCTTTGACTGATAAATACAAAAGAATGTAATAATTGTGTAAATTGAAAAACAAAACAAATAGTTAATAGAAATTATCAAACATTTTCTGTACCATAGGTATATAAAAGTTCCATTGAACTTATAAATATTTGTATATATAAATAAATGACAATAAAGTCATTTATTAACTCTATTAATGCACTTATACATATATCAACTTTGATAATTTTTTTGTTGTTATTGTATTGAAAATAAAAGCTTACTATTATCTATTTTTATTTTTTTGTTCTAGAAATTTTAATGGTTTTTTGAAGCATTTAATGCATAATTTGCTGGTACAGGGTAAGCTATGTTTTTCACTGGCATCCAAATATTAAAGCAAGTGCTATAATTTTCATTTGAGTGTTGATTATTGTTCACATTTTCAATATCACTTTCATCAACATCTTGATTTATTCACGATGTTACTAAATAATGTATTATTCATAATGAATTCATCCATAATTAAAGTTTTTTGGCACATCATTTGAAGGAAATGGTTGCCAAACTTGCGGATAATTAATGGCTTGAGATGTTATGGTTCACATTTCTTTTCTTCAAAACGTCCAGCCATTTTCCTCTGTCAACAGCAGGGTCAACAGGTACTTCATTTCGTATAGAATTAACCCTGACAAAATTAATTTGTTAGTATAATATTTGAATTAATATAATATTGTTCTCGTTGCTAACCTTTCAACCAGTTCACTTCTTTGCCTTTTTGAGAACGTCCGTGGCAGTTAAGCCACCTTTTTAATTGATCACAATGATATGTTTCAACCGAATTGTGAAAAAGTACAGTACCATCAATAATTCATTTCAATGATCGATAGATTTTCGGAGATAATATAGCTAGCCCAGCCATTATGGTACACAGAACAGTACGAAACTTTTAAATTCCCGCTCTTTCAACATGGTGGCTGCGCATGCGCTTGTCATATGATGAAAAGGTCTATTCGCGTCGGGCGCTTACACGCTTAGCGCTCACGCTTAGAAGCACAGATTGTTGGCATTTGTGACAATTTGTGTTAGCCTACTAGTGCTTAGGGCGGGTTGTAACACGACAGGTTAAACTCTGGTTTTCTTGACCGATGGTTATCCTTGAGAGACGCTCACGCTTTGGCTTTGAGCATTGAAGCCGAATGTCAGAATGTCAGATCTTCTTTTTACGCTTACGCAGGCAAAAGCACGATAGTTCACGCAAATACCTTGCTTTGACAGACTCTGACTAGTTTTGAGTAGTGCCAGTGTCACAAACAAGTTAAAAGTTATTTAAACTATTCTTGTGGTACTAGCACTACTCTCCAACATCTTCTACAAGCTCCTGAATAACAACATATATATATATATATATATATATATATATATATATATATATATATATATATATATATATATATATATATAATATATATATATATATATATATTTATTCGAACGGCCACAGCCGAAAAATTTTAGTGAAACATAGTAGTCTTTTTCTATTCAAATTTTTTCAAATCAATAAATGTCATAGAAATTTCAATTTTTTCAGAAGTTTTGATAAAGCCACGAATGTCGTGGCGAAACGTCAACTTTTTAATAAAATCGAGTTTTTTAAGATTCAACAAGCCTGTTATTGCTAATAATTATCAAGAGATTATATATATATATATATATATATATATATATATATATATATATATATATATATATATATATATATATCCAAAGTTGCAAAAGATTTCAATGAATACTTTGTTAATGTTGCTCCTGGTAGGAGAGATGGATTTTCAGGGGTGAAGTGTTCTGATAATTTTAAAAAGTTGAAACAATCTTTCTACATGTTCGAGGTAACAGAAGAAGAAATTCTAATTACGATGAGAAAATTCAAAAACAAAAGCTCTTCTGGCTATGATCATATCCCTATGAGGATTATAAAACAAAGCATCAATTTCATTGTGAGGCCACTTTGCTACATTATAAACAGCTCTTTCATTAATGGTATATTTCCAGACCTATTAAAAGTAGCCATAGTTAAACCTTTATATAAGAAGGGAGATGAGAATGACAAGAGTAACTACCGGCCTATCAGTTTGCTTTCGTCGTTTTCCAAGATATTTGAAAAGATACTTGCTGAACGTTTGTTGAAATTTTTCAGAAAGTTTCAGATTATCAGTAAGTTTCAGCATGGTTTTTTAAAAAACAAGAACACAGAAACTGCGATCTTTGAGTTAACTCAGTCGATATTTGTAGCGCTGGAGAGAAATGATGTACCTGTCGGTCTGTTTTTGGATCTGTCGAAAGCATTTGACTCTGTGGACCACGATAGACTACTATGGAAGTTGTCATTATACGGTATCAGAGATAAACAACTCAATTTAATAAAAAGCTACTTGACAAAACAGAAGGCAACGAGTTTTCCTCTCCGCTGAAGATGGTGATTGCTTATCTGACCAACAGTTTCTGAAAGTAGGAGTACCCCAGGCAGTATATTGGGCCTCTTCTTTTCGTTGACTATATTAAAGATCTTCAATCGGTTTGCACAAGTGCGTCTGCTCGGCCGGTGCTGTATGCAGATGACACTAATGTTCAGATATCTGCTAGCTAGCATTCATTGAGTGGGGATGTATGCGAGGCTTTGAAGAAGGTGTGGGGCTGGTGCCTTGAAAATTACTTATCGTTGAATACAAGCAAAACTGAGTGTATAATTTTTTCAACAAGTAGGTCTACTTTGGAGCATCCGGACTCAATAACCTGCAGCGAGAGCGTATTGGAGTTTCAGGCTGAGACAAAATTTTTGGGGGTATGGGTGGATAAACATTTGAGCTGGCAAAGTCATGTTGATTGTCTTAATAAGAAATTGAACTCAGTTGTCTATACACTTAATGTTATGAGATTTCATGTTGAGGTTGATGTACTTAAAGTCGTCTATTTTGCTAATTTTTATTCGCTGCTGAGTTATGGTGTTATTTTTTGGGGGGCTGGCAAAGAGGATATTTGCTGCTCAGAAATTTGCCCTGAGGACTATGTTTGGAATTGGTTACAGAGGATCCTGTCGTGGAATATTCAAGAAAAATAATATGCTTACTTTACCTGGCCTGTTTGTTTACAGAACTCTACTATTTTTGCATAGAAATAGGTGTTATTTTGATGAGTACTTAAATCGAAACAACACTAGACAGATGTCCACATTTTTTATCCTAAACATAGGCTAACGATGACCAATAAGTCCACATGTTACAGGGCAATGAAGTTATTTCAACCAGCTTCCCAGATTAGTTCAAAATGAAATCAGAATACACTAAATTTAAAAAAGAAATCTACAGGCTTCTATTGAACTTGGAGCCGTATGATATTACAGAGTACGAAAGATACTGTGCTAATATAGCTTAAGTCTTTTGCTTTTGTTTTGACGTTTTCTCTATTTATTGTATGATATTACAGAGTACGAAAGATACTGTGCTAATATAGCTTAAGTTTTTTGCTTTTGTTTTGACGTTTTCTCTATTTATTGTTAAATTTGTAATTTGACATTGTTATTTTGTTTGCAATAATTGAGAGAAATAAATATCTATCTATCTATCTATCTATCTATCTATCTATCTATCTATCTATCTATCTATCTATCTATCTATCTATATATATATATATATATATATATATATATATATATATATATATATATATATATATATATATATATATATATATATATATATATATATAGTTCTAAATTTCTTCATTCAAAGCTACAAATGTGGCTAAAAATCATCAACAATTACAATTAAATTAACTAAAAACCCTGCATAAACCAAGTTTAGTTAAACGTCGTTTTATAATAAAACGGTGCAAGTGCCTGTAATAAATGATGCAAAAGTATAGTTTCCCATCAAATTAGGGCAACTAACGTAGCTTCAAATGCGTTCATCAGACCTAGTATTGAACTTGCACTCCACAGCATAAACTCAGATGAACCTAGTTCAAATTTGATTAGCATTTTGCAATTGAAGCTCAAAGGAATGAAAAAATAATCTAAATCTACAATATTAAAGTTTTTTGATTTTTGGGCAAAACTTGCTGTTTAATGGGTTGAGCTTAACTGTGCACAATAGCGCAAACTATATGTCGTGAACAAATACTCCAATAGGTGTGAATTACTGGACATACAAGCTCTTGCACCGTTTTATTTCATTTTTAAACTCGGATTATCATTAAACTTAGTTTAATAATATACGGTGCAAGAGCCTAATAATAGCAGAGCAAAATTCGAATGACTCGAACCATTGGAGTAGTTTGCGAAATCTTGAGAGCAAGTTGAAGGAACGGTCGGAGTGTCGGAGCAGCTGATTCGTATTTCATCTTCCTATTCGGACTGTACTAGATATTTACGTATGTCAAATGTCAATGCCAAAATTGTCAAATCTAAACATTGATGTGATGTCAAGTGATGTGCATAACATTACAATATACTGTAGAGTTAGACGTGAATATTAGTGTTTTTGAGAAGTTGTTAATTTTATTGGATTATGTATTTTAATTTTTTCATACTCGTTAAAAGAGCTTAAATTACCCAACAAAGATGTCAAAAAAGGAAACATCTCATCAACAGAAGATGTCCAGGAATGATCGATTTGCCCAAATGTCACACCAGGAAAAAATTATAGAGCAGAAGAAAAGAGAAATTCTAGCTAAATTGGAAGCGAAAAAGAAAGAATCGGAGGGTTCCGTTCAAGATGACAAATCTAAATCAAGGTTTGTTTAATGGAAATGAGTAGTTAGTTAGATAGTTATATATATATATATATATATATATATATATATATATATATATATATATATATATATATATATATATATATATATATATATATATATATTTTATATTTAATTTTGAAATCATTAAGATATCATTGTTGTGATTTTTTATTGATCATCATATAGTTTTTAGTATTCTTCTTGAAATTAAATAATTTCAGAATGAAACTATTATATCTAATTTTTTTAGCTCTCAAGAAGAAAAGAACAATTTGAACGTGTTTAATAACGATGGCTCATTTCTCAGTACTTTTAAGACTATGAAAGAGAAAAGAATGGATTCAAAACTAAAATCTTTCAAGTCGAAGGATTATGGGTAAGGAAGCTTAATCCTATATTAGGAAATTGAAAAAATTGATATAATTATATAATTCAACATGCAATTATGCCCAAATAATTTATATTTAACCTTATTATTATTATTATTGGATAGTGCTGAAGGGACTATTGAACTGTTGGTTGAAATTAATTAAAGAAAACTTAATTTTTATTAGACCAATATTTTCTACATCATATCTGTAGAATATTTGGAGTAGGCAATACATTCCTTTGTTATTAAATATAAATATGCTTATTGAATTGCAACAGTATCAGATTCAATAATAAGGTTTTCATTTCAGAGACGACAGGGGAAGCAAATTTTCTAAGTGGGGTCAGAAGCAGACAGGATCTACTAAAGATCGATCTAAGCAACGTGTATCCAGATTTTCCGATAAAAATTCTTCTTTCGAACAACAAAAAATCACAATTAACACATCATTCAACAATGCCATCAACCAGCAAAATTTTGATTACAATTCACAACAACCACAGGAATTATCAATTAAAACAGAGAGTGTTCCTGACCAAGTTCTATTTAAAAATGAAATCCTCACTCCTCCAGAACCACGATTTCCGATATCTCCACCACATGCACCAGTTCAACAAAATGAGGTTCAAGTTATCGTTTCACAACCTGTTTTAATTAGCATGCCAACTTCTCAGCTACCTAATCATAATTTGATTATGTCCACAGATTCAATCAACCTTCAACCAGTCACTTTAGATAACTTATCTATGGTTTCAAATCAAATCGCTGTAGCACCACAGAATAGCATTTCTGCTGTCAGTTGTGTACCCACTGTTGAACTTGGTAGTATACCTGCCCCCAACCCTATTCAAGTGCAGAATATTCCACAACCAGACCCCATAAATACTTTGAATATTCCACAACCAGCTCCACTTCAGGTGCAAAATATTCCAACACCTACTTCGTTACAATTGAATAAAATTCCCAATCCAAAGCCTTTAGACTTGTTGGCTATACCTACACCTGGTGAAAAAAATATATCCGATGCAGAATATTTGAAAAGTGTACCCCCACCCAACAAGTTGGTCCCACCGCCTAATTTGGGTGAATCTTCCATTATTTTGCCGCCGCCTCCCCCTCCAAATTGTGTATCAGTGGTCAACTTGCAGCAAACACAAAATATGGGCATTCAGAGTATACCTTCATCTCAAAGCATTTTGGTGCATACCATTCAATCTGTAGCTCAATCTAATCCTCAGATACAACAAACAATGCAAAACATTACTAGCACTCTTCCTCAGAATACTTTCACACCTGTTATTTCTGTTACATTGCCCCCAGGCATAGTAACTTCAACAGCTTTGAATGTTTCTAATAGTATTCCTGCTCTGATGGCTCAGCCTATTCTTCCTCCACCTGGTATGACCTTAAACTCTGTTCAGTCGGTAAATATTAGTTGCCCCCCACCTCTTCTCACTCTGAATACTTCCAATGTTCAATTGCAAAATCCTCCCCCTGGATTTGTGTCTCAAACACCTATAGGAAATCAAATGAATCAGTTACCTCCAATGAGTATTCCACCTCCTCCTCCGCCATCGATGTCTGTGATGAATACTGTTAGTTCAAGAAACTGTCCAGATATGAATGAAGGTAAATATGCCTGTACTTTTTCCTGTGAATATTGTCAGGATATTTTGATTTTTAGAATTTGCATCAATAGCAAACTTGGAACTTTGTTGGTATGATGAACTTATCCTTCAGAAATTGTTTATACTCAAACCAAAAATGCTCTCTAGGAATGAATGATTGTGTTGAATATTATAAGAAATATCGCAATATTCAATAAATTTGTAGAATTTATTCATTTAATCAGAGGCATCAATGAAATGTGATCGAAAAATTCAAATTATCATCTGGAGTGAATATATTGATTTATCTTTTTTTGTAGACATTTATTTAATTAATTTCGTGAATTACCTTTTTTATAGACTTAATTCAACATCACAAGTTTACATTCAATAAATTTGTAGAATTGAATCAAAGAGGCATCAATGAAATGTGATTCTCTAAAGTATAATTTTCATTACATGACGGTCATTCAGACTCATGTAATATGTCATAAATATTTGCATTGATAATTGAAAATTTTAAAATTATTACCTCCTTTGGATCGAAATATTCAAATTATCAACTGGGCTGAAATATTGATTCATATTCTTGAGTCATTATTTTTTTGTAGACTTTTATTTAATTATATTCGTGGGATACTCATTATAGACCTAAATTCTTCAAAATCACAAGTTTACATTCATAATGCATCTAATTTCTTATCATTCCTATAAAATATTAGGACATTTTAACGTGTATTTTCATAATACTGTCTAATTTTTCAGTTTCATTAAACAAATAAAATTGCACTGATAATATTATTCATCTGGTTTTTTTGACGTTCTACATGAACAGAGCTCAAGAGAAACAGGTATGGCATTACACATATTTGGAAATATTAAACACAGTTTCAAGTTTGAACAGATTAGTTATTTTTTTTTATATTCACTTGCTTGTGAAAAAAAATTACATTATAAGTTATTTCAGCGTAGTATCCTTGGCAAAACTGGCAGAAATGTTTTAACTTTCATACCTCTAGGGATGATCCCAAAAATAAGTTATATTTTATAATGTTCACCAATTTGGGTCAAAAATTTGTATTGCTTACAAAATATAGTGGACATTATTCCCCATAATACTTTCAATATACAAAATTTGATAATATTTTGATTCAGGTCATGTTTTACTTCTTGATCGCGTGTGAATGTATATATATATATATATATATATATATATATATATATATATATATATATATATATATATATATATATATATATACCGGGTGTCCACGGAAGGTGGCTCGCCCCTATAACTTTTTTGTTTTCGGAGATAATGAAATGAAATTTAGAGGATCTGTTGAACGCATAAAACTGCATTTTTTTGACAAGTAACTCATCTTCATGCAACTTCCGGTTTTACCGGAAGTGACATAAACTTTCGATTTTCAAATGGGACACCTGGTATATTTTCAGTTTTTTTGTCTCCATATGACATTTAGAATACAACCATGTATCATTTGTTACTTTTTTTCACAGTTTTTTTATTTTTTTTTCGAAATAAATTTTTATTCTAGAGGGCTATGGATGCGTTCAAGTAACTAATTTCGGTTCTAAAATGTATATTGTATAATCTATTAGTGCCAATATACAGAATGTATTTACACAGTTCAATATATGTCAATACAATTTTTTATAATCTAAACACGAAAATAGTAGACAATTGAGAAAAGTTATTGAAGCAACATACAAGAAATACATATTTGAAGAAACACATTAATGTAACAACAATCATACTAAGAGATTAAAATGGGATAAAATGACAGTACAGTCACAAAAAGATAAAAACACAAAATCTGAAATTCAAAAAACATACTCCAAAAACTCTTCATGACTGTAAAAGGCTCCCCTGACAAGAAAGTCCTTTATTCTTTCTTTGTATATATTAAATGAGAGACCCTTTAAGTTGTCAGGAAGCCTGTTATAGAATCTAATGCATAGGCAGCCCGGACCATTCCTGCATCTCTCGAGTCGCTGTGAACTAGGAACCAAACGTATGTTAAAATACAACCTCACTGTTTTCGATCAAAATGTTTCAGCTATGTGAAGTTTGATTTTGAAACTTTTATTACTTTTTTTTTCAAATGGCAACATGGTGGCTCGTCGGGTTAAAAAAAAAGATAATTTTATTACGATTAATTTAATACCGCACTCTAGATATTTGGTTGAGAGAAAACTTTCGATAAAAACCTGAAATCCCATAAACTTAGAACATTCTTTAAATGAAGAATCTTATTGAGATTAGAATAACATTTGAAATCATCGAGTAGCCTGTAACCAACACATCTCAAACAAAAGAAGTCCGAAGCCACGCCCACAAATCTACGTCCCAGGACGGTAAACTGGGCAATTTTAGGGCCGAAATTATTTATTTGAACACACCTATAGCCTTCTAGAATAAAAATTTATTTCGAAACAGAATACAATAACGAATACAAAAAGTAACAAATGATACATGGTTGTATTCTAAATGTCATATAGAGACGAAAAAGTTAAAAAAAAAAACCAGGTGTCCCATTTAAAAATCAAAAGTTTATGTCACTTCCGGTGAAACCGGAAGTTGCATGAAGTTGAGTTACTTGTCAAAAAATGCAGTTTTATGAATTAAACAGATCCTCTAAATTTCATTTCATTATCTCTGAAAACAAAAAAGTTATAGGGGCGAGCCACCTTCCGTGGACACCCGGTATATAAATATATATATATATATATATATATATATATATATATATATATATATATATATATATATATATATATATATATATATATATATATATATATATATATATATATATATATATATATATATATATATATATATATATATATATATATATATATATATATATATATATATATATATATATATATATACACATATACACATATACACATATGTATTAATAGTATAAAATTAATAGCGCTCTTAAGCAGAACAAACTCAAATGATTATTCTGAAAAGTTGGTTAAAAATTGATTATTTAAGATGAAATATTATAAAATTTATATCTTTCATTATTCGATAAATGCAGAATATTAATAGATACAGATCAATAGATATAGCAGAATATAATTCTTGGAAGTTTTTTGTCAGAGGTTCGACCTCTAGAAACATTATTATGATGATATGTCATACACATAATGGAGGCTATTTTTTATTATATTATATATATATATATATATATATATATATATATATATATATATATATATATATATATATATATATATATATACACATATACACATATATACATATGTATTAGTAGTATAAATTTATTAGCGCTCTTAAGCAGAACAAACACAATTGATTATTCTGAAAAGTTGGTTAAAAATTGATTATTTATGATGAAATATTATAAAATTTATATCTTTCATTATTCGATAAATGCAGAATATTAATAGATACAGATCAATAGATATAGCAGAATATAATTCTTGGAAGTTTTTTGTCAGAGGTTCGACCTCTAGAAACATTATTATGATGATATGTCATACACATAATGGAGGCTATTTTTTATTTATTCAAGATCTTGGTGTAATGTGTCAAATAAATGTATGAATATAACTAATGAATATTTACAGAATATAATAACCCATTTTTGAATAACTTTACATATTTGAAATTTTATATTTCATATATAATTCTAGTTTGGCATATCTAGCATTAATTTTATTTGTAGTGAACATCTAATCTCATAAGATCGGTGAAATGAAGTAATCTGACTTGAAAGGTATATAATTTATTGTTTGAAGTTTAATGTGGAATAATCTCTAATTCGTACATTGCCTTGCATTATAACATTGTTTTTAGAAAAGTGTTTTATTGGGGTCATCTCTACTAAATATAGGGCGGTTAGTGACGTGTTGTGAAGTATTTCCCCCAGGTACTGCAGATTATGAAGCAATGGCGTCGCTGGCGCGTATGGTGGCCCAATGCGGACCTGGCATTCAGGACGTCGTACAACAGCGCAAAAAGCAAGATCCCAGTCTTTGGTATGCAGAGACACTGGCGCTTTTTATCTACATCTGGCACTAAGTCCATTATTTAGTCAGAGAGTGCAATGTCTATGTTATATATATGTAGATTATCTTTCGGCTATTATGTAGTCGTTCACTGGTATTGAAAAGTTGACTAGTAAAAAATATATAGTCCTTCCAACTGTTGGAAAGATTTTCAGAAAGTTTCATGAGATTTTCCTGAATGAGAGTTGGCTTTCCCTCTTTATTACGAACAAATTATTCTGATGATGAAAACATTAAGATAATGGAGTTTGATGAAAATGCTCATAATTTTTAAGTAGCAATCAAAATAATGAGAAAATCGATTAGCAATAATATTCAAGCGTTAGTAAAATTTTTCATAAAACTACTATTTTGACCATTTATTTCGGCAAGTTATATACTCAAATATATTTTGGCTTCAATAGTTGAAGGAAACTAGATCCTTTATGAATTTGTGTTACGGCCTCTATAGAACAAGTATGTTCAGAAACATCAAAACAATGTTAAGATATTGACTGTGATAAAGAGATTCAAATAATATAAAAAGAGATTCATTAACTAAAATATATTTGAATGATCAAGAAAATGAGTAAAGTATTTCTTATTCATCTTTCAACATTCAAGTAGATTTTTCATATTAAAAAAATTATATCACATGATTTGGAAAAATTTGAATTCTCTATTGAAGTTTCAACAATTCAATGTCTTACGATCCAGTGAACACTTCAAAGATAATTAAACTCTCAAATTAGAAAAGTGACGTAGACAATGTTGAATCTTATGATACGTTAGAACACGTGATTCCCTCACTATTTCCATCTACTATTCATTTGTCAAATTTTTGATGTTCATAGGTTCCTCTTTCATAAAGAGTCTGCAGTTTATAGGCAGTACCTACAGCTTGTTGAGCAGTTCAAAGAGGAAATTGCATTCACATCAAATAGAAATGAGTATAAGCCAGAGGACATGTATGAACCAGAAGCTGCTGGAGAAGATGATATAGAACAAAATAAGGTATGGATTTATATAGAAACATGTACATAATTTATTTTACTGAAATATTGAAAAGCAATAAAATTAAGTAAATTCTGCTTTTACATTTAAGTGTTGATGATTTTGATGCAAAAAACAATACTGTAGAATTTTTGTGTTTTTAGTATCTTGGTGGTAAAATTATGTCAATATTCTGCAGAATTCAAATCTACTTGAAACATTTTGATAAATATTAGATATATTCGATGACCAACTTAATGTTGTAGGATGCTCAAGAAAATTATGGTGGCAATGGCCAAAACAGAAGGAAGCGCAAAAGTAGATGGGGGGAAAAAGATTACGATTTTTCTAGTCCTACAATTCTTGCATCACCAAGTACAGGAGTCACAATGTTACCACTGCCCTTGAATCAACAGCCAGGTATGTTAGATTGTTTAATATTTTGTTAATAATTATTCAATATTTTTAAGCATTCACGTAACTGGTTATCTTATCATTTTTCCATTTTTTATTTGCGTGCAAGTCAGTTTTCGATATTAATATTTGATAATTAGTAGAGTAGAGTATATAATGGAAAATCTTGGGAGCGGGAGGAGTGCTGTCTTGGCGGGTGACTTCAATGTACACTTCGAGACTAAAAAAACTAATGCAGGCTTACTGTGTGATGCACTGGGTACATATGGCTTTCAATCCATGATCTCTGGGGGTACACGGGGAGAAGCTTGCCTCGACAGCATCTTCATTAACTTCTCTGTGGATACTGCTATTGGTGAGACAGTGGATTTGCATCTCTCTGATCATATAGGACAAGTGCTTAACCTCAATATAAATCTCAAAACTGAGAAACAAACTAATAGTAAAGAAACTTTTAAGCCAATAACACAACAAGGCATTTTAAAATTTTATAATATCATTGAATCCTACTCATGGGATTTTATCTCAAAAAACTTCTCCTATGATGAAAAATTTGAAGTTTTTATTAATAAAATCCAAGATGCGTACCTGCAGTCATTCCCTGAAAAATTCTACTATTCAAAAGGTAATCAGCCAAATAAAATAACTTGGTTTAATGATGCCCTCTATAAAATGAGGGATCATTTACACTTTCTAGGGGATGTATGCAAAAAATATAATACCTTGGGTAATAGAGAAGAATACAAGTACTTTGAAAAAATGTACAATAAGGCTATTAAAAATGCTAGAAAACAAGCCAATGACAATCTAATTGCATCTCAAACAAGCCCGGGCAAGACCATGTGGAACATTATTAACAGTCGTAGAGGAAATTTTAGCAGGTCACTGTCGTTACCAACTATAAACCCTGAAGATTTTAACACATTCTTTTTAAACATCCCTGATAATATAGTAAATGATATTCCAAAAACCAATGTAAATCCTCTGGAGAGTCTAGAAATGTTGACTGGCCCACTGGAGGAATTCTCATTTGGTGAAGTTAGCTATAACTTTGTGAGGGATGTAATCGATAGTATAAAAAATAAAAAAAGTGGAGATATTTATGGGCTTAATGTGCGGCTTATTAAAACTATAAAAAACATCATTTTAGTGCCATTGACAAAATTGATAAATTTGTGTTTTAGGGAAAATACATTCCCAAATTCACTCAAGAAAGCTATTGTGACTCCAATTTTTAAAAAAGGGGACAAAAGTGACATTTCAAACTACCGTCCCATTTCACTGTTGCCAATTCTGTCTAAGGTGATAGAAAAGTGTATGGCATACAAACTCACTAATTTTTTTGAGATCAATAACCTATTTACTAATAGTCAATTTGGGTTTAGAAAGGGGAAGAGCATAGTTCTTGGTGCCCTTAATCTGCTCTCTGAAATAATGGATTCTTTTTAGAAACATGAACATCTGCTAGCACATTTTTATGACCTGAGCAAGGCCTTTGATTGTGTTTCACATGATCTCCTTTTGAAAAACTCAAGTTTTACAATTTTTCAGATAGTAGTATACAATTTCTGGAATCGTATCTTAAATAACGCACTCAAATAGTGAGAGTTGGGAGGTTTTCATCTTCTGAAGGTTTTTTAAAACTAGGTGTACCGCTGGGTTCTGTATTGGGACCTATTCTTTTCCTCCTTTTTATAAAGGACCTGCCAATGGGTAAACTAGCCGTTTACATACTTTTCGTGGATGACACTACTATCACTATTCATGACCAAGATCTTGATAGATTGAGAGGGAGATCTCATGGGGCACAATTGGAGGCCATAAGTTGGTTTAATGCTAACAGACTTAAACTTAACCAGGATAAAACTCAAAAAATGTTGTTTCAATGAGAGACACTCGAGATTTTACTAATCCATCTGAGGTAAAGTTTTTGGAATTATATCTGGATCCAAAACTGACTTGGCATGTTCATTCAGAGAATCTGTCTGTAAAATTGAGGAGCAGTGTATTCTTGCTGAGAAACCTCTATGACTGTGTATCCCAGAGTACAATCCTGAATGCCTACTATGGCATCTTTCACTCGGTTATGACCTATGGGATTTTAGCTTGGGGTGGATCAGATTCTTCAGCCAGAATATTTCGGCTGCAGCGTAGGGCTGTTAGGATTGTCGGGGGTTTGGGATATAGGGATGACTGCAGGCCTGCATTCATAAAACTCAGTTATCCAACCTTGCCGTCAGTTTACATCATGGAATGCGTCATTTATGTTAGGAGATCACAGGATGCATTTTTAACTCATAGTGATATTCACAACTATGAAACCAGGCACTGTAGCAGTATTGTACCATCTTATTGCCGTCTATCAAGGTGCCAAAGTCGCCCGGAGTTCATAGCTTTTAAATTATTTAATAAACTGCCAACAAACATGAAAAGCTTGCCATGCAGCTCTTTTAAAAAGGCAGTTAAGAGGCTAGTATGCTCCAGAGCCTTTTACAGTCTACAAGAGTTCCTCCAACCCTAGACGTCTACTTTTATGTATTGTACACAATTATTTGTTTTTGTGTAATGTTAATTTCTTATGTATGTATGTCGTAAAAGTGGGAATTTTAAATTTTAATCTCAATTTTAAATGTGAATACATATATTTTCGTACAACATTTTAATTACCTATATGTAGATTAAGAGTGTTTTATATATATTTTTTGACTTGTGTGAATACTTTGTATTTTAACATTAATAAATTACTTTACTTTTCAGATATGTAACTATGTTTATTTTCTTATCATCCTGTTCAATAAGTATTTGTATATGTATGAAAATATACCACCTATCAATTTTTATATAATACACTGATTATTTTAACTCAAATTTTGGATTGATTGGGCCGATACTTGGTGTAAATTAATAAACATATTAAAACAATGGTTAAAAATAACAATTTACACATTTATTATAAGAAATAACGCATGACGCACGTTTCGGTGGAACTTCACCTTCTTGGTGGAGTTCCACCGAAACGTGCGTCATGCGTTATTTCTTATAATAAATGTGTAAATTGTTATTTTTAACCATTGTTTTAATATATTTTAACTCACAATAATTTTTTAAATAATAATAATAAAATTAACTTTATTTCTGACTCCAAATAAAGTATCTAGAACTGGTAGCGGAGCCTTCAAGTGAATAGTTACAAAATGAGTAAAATTAATAACAAATGCAAATTTACACAATCAAAACAACAATATTAAACTCATCTTTTTAAATAAATTTGGAGACTGTGGCACATCTTCGTAATGTTATTTAGTTTTATGATTTTTTGTGGTATGCTGTTAAATGCAATGATGCTGTTTTGTACTGGATTGTTTTGCAATCTTGCTGTTCTGTAAAAACCTGCTCTTAGATGTTCATTAAAATAATTAAACTACCAACTTTGCTTGTACTTCTCTTTGTTTTCTATCTTGTTTTGAACTATGTAATTACAGATGATATTTCTGATCTAGGAGCAGATAATAGAGTAAATTGCCAAGATTTTCAGTTAAATTAGTAGCGCAATTTTTTAGTGAAGGTAAACCAATGTAACTTTTTAATCTGAACTTGTTTTATTCATTTGAATGTAGGTCAGATAATGTTGTCAAAAGTTACGAGAACAGATCCAGCCCTACTTCAATATGCTAGACAAACATTTGGGACGATCAATCTATCTGATGAAGAATGGAAGAAAGCTGAAGATCATTACAAAATCAACCTATTGTATCAAGATATGGTGAGGAAAAGAGAAGAAGTGGAGAGGTTACAAATGGCGGGTAAAAACAAATATGATTATGATTCTGATGAAGAAATTGATGGTGGAACGTGGGAACATAGACTTAGGGAAAAGGTTATTAATTCTTTAATAGTATATTGAATATACAAAAAATATAAATGTTTCATTGAGCCCATTATTCATTCTATGATCATCGTTGTTGTATGGAACATGAATATAATTAGACAACACGGATATAATTACACATTAAAGTAATTTATATTGAATGTAGTATCTTATTATCACAACTAACGTAACAATAAGTAGCAATGAATTTACGTACTCAGTAATTATTCATTATTTCTATAGAAATAAAGAGTTGTAGTCCAAGAGCCAGCGACGATCAGACCTTCGTTATTTTATAAAACCTGAAACTTTCTCTGAGTATTTGCCTAATATAGGTAAAAACAATCCCCGACTATGAAGTTCGGATAACGGTGGCTTTGGATGGTAACAGGTAGCAAAGTTGTAAAAAATTGCACCTTAGTTTCGTTAAAGTATAAAGCTCAGTTTTTATATATTTCATTTGGACTAATATCAGAAGTCACGTCGTCCATTGTCAGACACTTAGTATGGTTGCAACCTCTGTCAGACACCCTTAAATTATATTGAATTGTAATTAAACTTACGTTATATTATAAAGGCTGAATTTTTCGTATGTTACTTAAGGAACTACCAAAAGATGTTTTCCCAGTGGTCAGACAGTTTCGATGGTTCTTACACCTTGTCAGACACATGAAGGTCTACCGTAGGTGCGAGAGCGAAGTATATACATGCAAGCGGGCGCGAGTGAAATAGTGCGTTCGGTCTATTGCGATCTGTCACTGCGCATGTTTCATTTACTCAGTATTATATGTTTTTTGGATTTATGGAAAAATTTCATAATATAGAGTTATTTCTAAATAATGATATATAATTTCATTAAGAATTAAATATTCAGAAAATAGATAATTTAGGAAAATTTTCATGCCAGAAAAGAAATAAATCAAAATTCTGATGAAATAATCAATAAAATTTTGGAGTATTACGTTTTTATTTAAAATTTAATTGTAGGTTGTAGTTCCATTGGTTTAGAAATAAAAGTTGATACTGATATTGTTGAACATTCTGTTGGTATAGACTGTAAATGAGAACTCCCTGGAGAAGTTGAAGGTTGCAGTTCTATTGATTGATAAATTGAATTTGATTATGATGTTGATGAATCTGTTGAAGACTGTGAATCAGTTGGGTCTATGGTCAACTCGGGTATCGATGACGTGGCTGGAGAAAAGTTGTCTCCAGGTACGGAGTTTGATTTTTTTCCTCACTATTAGGTCCAGAACTGAAATAAAATATCTGTCCGGAAGTCCTGTGAATACTTTATAGCATTCCCTGTGACAGCCACCGTCTGTATATTCATCAGGCACAATAATATCTTTATATTTGAGGATATGTTTTTTTCTAGCATTCAAAACAGCTTGACATTTTTTCAATGATTGTTCAGAAAACAATATCATTTTGCCATCACTTTTTCCACACACAGCACAAATTAATACGTCTCCCATGATAATAATTCATTAAAACTGAATCAGATCTTTTCAATAACTACACAAATAAGAAAAAACGACATATGATGCTCAGTGACAGATCGCAATAGATCGAACGCACTATTTCACTCGTGCCCGCTTGCATGTATATACTTCGCTCTCGCACCTACGGTAGACCTTCATGTGTCTGACAAGGTGTAAGAACCATCGAAACTGTCTGACCAGTGGGAAAACATCTTTCGGTAGTTCCTTAAGTAACATACGAAAAATTCAGCCTTTATAATATAACGTAAGTTTAATTACAATTCAATATAATTTAAGGGTGCCTGACAGGGGGTTGCAACCATACTAAGTGTCTGACAATGGACGACGTGACTTCTGATATTAGTCCAAATGAAATATATAAAAACTGAGCTTTATACTTTAACGAAACTAAGGTGCAATTTTTTACAACTTTGCTACCTGTTACCATCCGAAGCAACCGTTATCCGAACTTCATAGTCGGGGATTGTTTTAATCTATATTAGGCAAATACTCAGAGAAAGCTTCAGGTTTTATAAAATAACGAAGGTCTGATCGTCGCTGGCTCTTACTCTATTGGTTCACTATCATGCAACCTTCCCATGAGATCATTTGAATCAAAATTAAATTGGTACAAACTTAAATGTAAAGTTACTTCTCCTGGGCGAATTAAGATTATTCTAGTGGATCTGATTTATTTATTTAACTGAAAAACTGAAAGACACTGAATATACATACAAATGTTATGGAATAATATCTTATAAAAATAATTATAACATGTGATTAAAATTTATATGATATTGAAAATTTATCATTACATTATTTTAAGGAAATGATGGCCACTCAGTTATGGGCAGATGAACTCACGAGGCAAGCGGAGGGAAAGCACCACATTGGTGATTTCCTACCACCCGAAGAATTTAAAAGATTTTTGGAGAAATCCACTGCTGCCAAAGAAGGAAGGCAACTCAATTTCTCTGATTATAAAGAATTTAAAATAAAAGAAGACAATATTGGTTTCAAGATGTTACAGAAATTAGGGTGGACAGAAGGTTCCGGATTGGGTTCTGAAGGAAAAGGCATACTGGATCCTATAAATAAGTGAGTCATTTTAGTTATTGAATTAAATTAACCTTAACGCGTAATTTGTTTGAAATCCATCGAGTTTTGGATAGAAAGATGAATATTTTTGTGATAGAACATGTTCGAGAATTTTTAAGGATATTTGTATTTGTACTGTACTTGCATTAAATAATAAAACTTTATTTTTAATTTTATATCTTCATTTAGAATTGAATGAAAATCACTTGAAGAAACCAGAAATAAAAGGCAGAGTACTAGAGTACTCTATTATAATGTGTATTTTGTATTTTAAATTCTTCCTTAGAAGGCAACTGATCCATTGAGTGCTGGATTTTGGTCCACATTGGAGCCTGAGAGTTTGGTTCGCCCGACGGTTCATATGTTGCAGGAGGTCGCAATATCAGTTAGCTAGTGATCGGGCATAACGCCTATCTTGACGAAATCGGCGTTCCATTTATGCATACATTTCCAGGCAGCACATGTCCATATTACATTTTTAAGAATCAAGTGGTAACCTTACTGAGCATTAAAATAAATAATATAATTAATGTTACTACAAAAATGTATGAATAACAATTTACTACTACATACGTAATAAAATTTTTTTAATTAATAATTGGATTTTATATACAAACTGAAAGAAGGTCATCTTCTGTCGTGTGTATCGCGACATGTCACCCTTTTTAGTATAATTTTTCCCGAAAATAATATCGAAAGTCAACAGTGAAGTGCGGGAGTGGTTTTTATATCAATTTTAGACCTCCTGGACTACGCTTTTCGAATTTGTTTTGATGTCTCTGATATATATATATATATATATATATATATATATATATATATATATATATATATATATATATATATATATATATATATATATATATCACAGACAGCGTTTGACAGTACGAAGCTAGTTAGTCGAGTATGTTAGGTACGTTGGCTAGTATTTGGGAGGTCTCGGGTTCAAACCCCGGGGCCGACTGGTCTGCCATGAGTTTTTTTCAGAGGTTTCCTCATGGTAATGTAAGTCACTGCTTGCAAACTTATAAGGCGAATGCTGGGCCAGTATTAATCCTCTGAACCCTACCCACACTTCCTATGTTCCATAAATATCCCGTCTCACCTATCCTTAATGCACTTGTACATACAAGTGTACCCTCTGATCTGGCTGAAGGAGTTAATCCCAAACTCAAGCTGCCCGCCTCCCTGACACATACTTCATGCAGGAATGAAACACGTGTGTTTCCTTTTTTCCTTTCCGTTTGACAGTGTTGATCATGAAGAATTATTGAAGAAATTGGAGGCTTATGGCGTTAGAGATAATCAAGTTCTATTAATTAGAAGTTATCTCAGTAATCAGAAGCAGAGAGTTGAATTGGTGCGGAATGGAACGACTTGTGTATCCGATTATGTTACTGTTACAATAGGTGTCCCTCAGGGGAGTGTCCTTGGACCGCTTTTGTTCTTGATTTGCATTAACGATTTGCCGGGAGTGGTTGGTGATCTGGCTTGTAGGTTCTCTTTGTATGCGGACGATACTAATATAGTTTCTGACGATGATTTGGCCACTGTTATTAATAGGGCTGAAGATGCTCTCGAGTCTATAACTTCCTGGTGTGGTGATAACAGTTCAAATTTAAACATTGCCAAGGCTGACTTTATCTTTTATCATACCGATCGCTCTCGTCGTTCATTTCCATTGTCAGTAAGGATTCTTGATAATGATATTACAACTAGTGAGTCTATTAAGTTTTTGGGTGTCCATGTTGATGTTACCTTGAGGTGGCGTCAACATATTGATTACTTGAATGTGAGACTGCTGTCTGTCTTGTATTCGATTAACGTTTTGAAGCATCAATGTATTAAAAACAATTTACTCTGCAAATTTTGAATCGTTGTTGTCATATGGAATAATATTCTGGGGCAACAGCCCACATACTAATTCCCTATTTATTACTCAAAAAATGACGCTGAGGTCGATGTTAAGACTACCTTTTCGGGAATCGTGTAGAGGTTTATTTAAAAAGCATATTTTGACTGTACCTGGCTTTTTTGTTTTTAGATATTTGCTATTCATTTATAAACATAAAGAACTGTTTTCTGGCTTCAATAATCTGAATAACACACGCCAAATGATTCCTTATCAACTACAAAAGCTATCACTCACACTTACTCAAAAAAGCACAATGTACACTTGTATGAAATTATATAATGCTCTACCAAAAAATTTCTGGGCTAGTGATGGTGTGAGTCTCTATGTAACAAGAGTTCGTAAGTTTATCCTGGATGCAGAGCGTTATCATCTAAATGAATATTATAATTACTGGTCCATCCAGCTTAAACTGTGGTTTCGTCTGACATGTTTCAATTTTATCATTTGTACCTGATCTATCTGTGATAATCTGTGAAATAAATGTTATTATTATTATTATATATATATATATATATATATATATATATATATATATATATATATATATATATATATATATATATATTATATTTTTATATATATATATATATATATATATATATATATATATTTATATATATATATATATATATATATATATATATATATATATATATATATATATATATATATATACAGGGCTATTCAAATTCGAGTCTATGCATGGGGATTTCTATAACGGTAAGAGATAGAGGGTTCGTTGAATGGGGGCAAAGTAGCGTATTTCAGAGGTTAATAATATGAATAAAAAAAATCAGATCTAGCTTCTTTAGCTCTGGGGTTGTACAGGAAAAATAAAAAATTTCGAAATTCTTCTTTTGCCTATATCTTTTTAATTAACGAAGATTTTTTTTACAATTTTGAATCCTTTCCATAGCAACTTTTTGTAGCCTTTCCGAATATCTGAATAAAATGTATATATAGGCCACCATCAACTTTTCTTTTTCAAATACGGACCTGTATTTTTGCATTTTTTCAAATGCCAAGAGTCATGTTTCATATTGGCGTTTTATGTTTATCTAAATCAGAAGTGTTTTGGAAACATTGAACTAATACCTACTAGGCATTATATACCTTATTCTATGATTTTTTTAAAAATTACAGCTGGAATAAAAAAAAAATTTGAAATTTTACTGGTAATAGTTCAATATTTCCAAAACACTCTGTAATTCAGATGAAAATACTACGACAATATGAACCCTGACTCTTGGCATTCAAAAAATGCAATAAAAAATACAGGTCCGTATTTGAAAATTGAAAGTTGAGGGCGGCCCAATTTATACGATACCCTATATATAAATTTTATTCAGATATTTGGAAAGCATACAAAAAGTTGTTATGGAGAAGTGGCAAAATTTAAAAAAATCTTCGTAAAATAAAAAGATATAGGCAAAAGAAGAATTTCGAAATTTTCGATTTTTCCTGTATAACTCCAGAACTAAAGTAGATCAGATTTTTTGTATCCATATAATTGACCTCTGAAATAAACTTAGGACAAGGAAGTGGCGGGTAGGTATATAAGCTGGGAAATTATTGTCATCCCAAATAAATATCAACGTTATTTTCAGTCAACAGTTCTAGTCCATTTTGACATGATTTGATGTAATTTTTACTCAATTAAATGTTCACGTGATTTTAACGAACTGAAATTAACAAATAAATCTAGCCATCCGTATCAGTTTTCCTATCCTTTTTTGCTTTCTACACACATGATGAAGTGGCAGTTCGACTGAAACGGAAATGAGAACTGAAATAATTGTATAAAAGCCTTTTAGGAATTATCACAAAAAAGGATAGAAAAAAACTTTAATACTTGCTGTAATTCAGTAAATAACTTACAGTTGGTTATTTTATTTCTAAACGTTTTCTGACTTTTTGTCTCACACAAACAGAATCTTTTTTATTCATTTATATTTCGTTTCTTGCTATTTATTTATTGACAGCACATGACAGCAATTACATAATATTCATATAAGACAAATACAAATTAGTATAGTCCAATAAAAATAGCTTCTTGCTTTTACATTATTCATTATAAATATATGTAATATCACAGTATGTTTCTTTATGTAAACCTCTCAAATAATACATTGTTAAATTTTTCTTCATTAAGTGCTTTATACAAAATTATCTAAATCTAACTACACTATATCTTATGAATAAAGGTCACCCCGTAAAAATACGCAAGGCCCTTGAAGAATAGCGGTTTCAATACTGATGTCCTAGTACATTTTGGAATGTATATATTACTAACTGTTTGAATGTTATACCAATAAATCTCATTTAAGTTCATTTTTCTGTTGAGTGTATAGTTTTATAATTAAATATAGAATTAGATAAGAGAAAATTTGTGCAATATTTAAAAATTTTAATTTATTTAATATTATCATATACTAGTGTATTTATACATACCCAAAATTAAATGAAACTATTTTTCTGATAATGAAACCAGTTCAATTTCAAATTTAGAAATACAAAAGTATACAGATGGTTGTAATATTATTATCTTAAACTATAATATATCGCAGAAAAAACCTATAACTCTAGAGTTGATTTAGAATAATACCAAAGTTTTTTATATTTGATAGCAGTTTTTTTACAGGGCGGCTTCAAGAGATATGAACCAAGGATTAGGAATGAATGAGGAAGATTATAATGATGATGATGAATATGAATCTTACAGAAAACGAATGATGCTGGCATACAGATTTAGACCAAATCCATTAGTAAGTGACTATAAGTAATATAAAATTATATTTCTTTTCTTTTACTACCTATTCTTTTTATAGAATTTACAGTACCAAAAATATCGTCGCATATTACTTGGCTCACAATTCTTCATTAATTTTTTTTATTTGATGTAAAGTTTCATTATGTTTTATTTTACAGAATAATCCAAGAAGGCCGTACTACTAATGAAATAATATTGAAATGTACGTTTGAATTTTGCTTTCGATGGTTTATTTTAGTTCTAGAATTGTATTCTATTAATCCTAAGTGAAATAAATCATCTAATTATCTATGGAAGTTTCAATTGAGTTTATATATATATATATATATATATATATATATATATATATATATGTGTGTGTGTGTGTGTGTGTGTGTGTGTGTGTGTGTGTGTGTGTGTGTGTATGTGTGTTGTCAGTATTTTAATATTATAATTTGGTTCTATTTTTATTAAATAAATGAAACAATTTGTATAACTCTTAGTTTTTAATGAGACAATATATTATGTAAGATTTACAACTAAATTTTTTTGTGCATCTTCACTAGGTAATAGGGTAGGAAGATTCTTTTTCTCATGGATATCGACTTGCTCAGCAGCTGTTGCACTAGACATTAACATATACAAAGTACCTTGAAGGGCTGCCAATTCATTACCTAAATCAATTTCTTCATCAAGGAGCTGGGTTAACCGTAAAAATAACTTAACTGTTTCTGGAGGCATTAAAAAAATCACATCTTCATATTCATTCAGGAAAGTGTGAATAGCATCTATAAGAACACTAGTAAAACGATAATTTGTAATATTCCTAATGAAAAACTGCATAAGTTTAGTGATTAATTTATTGTCTTTTCCACGAATTGCTTTATCAAATGATTTTCGTTTTATAAGTTCTTGAATCACACTTACAGTGGTTTCCGGATGTTTATTCATTACATAATTCAATAAAACATATTCTAAAGCTTTTGAATGTTCAAATTTTCGTAGACATTTATCATGTTTTGCCTCTGTATCTAGTTTGTTTTCAGGAACAAAATGATCAACTGTTGATGATACAGTATTACTGTTAGCTCTATATTTAAAAGAAATTTTTTTTTCAACTTTTGCGCTCTCTTTATCTTCCTGTCTTCGGTTAATAGAAACCACACCGTCAACTAATCCTGCAACTAAAGTATCATCATTTTTTGAAATACCCAAACTCAACACACTATTTGGATAATCGATGGTGTGCACAACACGGAAATTACTTAAGTCATACACTTTCACATGTCTATCCAAGCTACCTGAAAGTAATCTTTTATTCTCAGATGCTAAATGGAGGCATGTAACTGTTTTATGATGTTCTGAAATATTTCCTAATAATCTTCCTTTATTGAGGGTGTCCCATACTTTGATATCATTTCCACCAGCAGAAATAAATATACCTCCAGATGGTAAAAATAATAAAGCTTCAACAGGAGAACCATGATCAACAGATAAAGTCACTTCATTTGATCTTAAATCATACATATTAACTTTATTGTCATAACCTCCTGAGAGTACTATATCTGGCACAATTGGGCTAACAGCTCCTGCTCTTATATAGTCATTATGTTCTGAAAATGTTAATATATTTTTTTCTGTTGCTATATCCCATGTTTTTACTGTTTTATCATCCGAGTATGAAATAATGTGTGGTTTGTCTTGAATAAATAACGTTCTATGAACTGGTGCTGAATGTCCTTTGAATAACCTGAAAATTATTAGATTTAACAATTTATATTATTAAATTTATTTCTTCAGCATCTTATTAAATGGTCTAAGTTGATCTAACTCATTTACTATTGTCTAGTTGCTAGAATGAGATAATATAACTAAAAATTCACAAACCTCAGAAGACTTTTTGAAGTAACATCAAACAATTTAACATTACTTTCTTCTCCTCCTGCACATAAAAGCTTCCCATCAGATCTGAATGATGCACCATATGCATTTTCTCTGAATCTTGATAAATTTTTGACTACTAGTTTTGTGATTGGATTGTATATTTGCACTCGAACTGAACATGTTATAGCAAAGTGATATGGTTCTATAGGTGAGAAATCTACGTAATCTATAGGACCAAATTCTTTAACAAGAACAGGAGTCTAAAAAATTAATGATTTAAACTGGGTTTAGAATGCATGATAATACTTACACCAAATTTCTTCCAGTATACTGTATCTTGCGTAAGAATATTATCCGATTTTTGGAAAATTTTTGTATTCAGTCTTTTAAAACTCATCATTTTTAGGTTTTATTACAGAAAATTATAGGTTATGACAAGGAAGTCAAAATATAGGTTATGTTGTTTTATCCATTTGTAGAACTAGTGCGCACTGAGTGCAATTTTTATGATCCATTGGAGAGCTTAGTGTGAGGGTTCTTGATTCCTTGAGAAACTAGTGCTTTCGAAATTGCACCGAGTTGCAGTTGTTTACAGTATTTAAAAATGGCTGTAACTGATGCTTCAAATTTGGATTTACTGAAAAATAAGGCGATTTGTTTATTTTTTCCATTGAAGAAGAACAACTTGTAACTACACTGGAGCGAAATCAAACAAGGTTTATTTCTTGCGTCATTTTTATAAATTTTATTAATAAAGAAAAACTTTAATTTTACGATTAAAAACAAAAAAGCCGAACTTACATAACCTCAAAAGACAAACAGCTCTTTAGTGTTACCGAAACCTGAAACGGAATTTATAAAGTTTGTGATCCATTGGGATTGCCCTAGGGCAGCTTTTTGACAGAATTAATCGAGTTTCAGTGCCGCATCAGTTTTACCAATGGAGAAAGCTATACGTTTTGCAAGGGAAAGAGAATGGGCGTCCTATTCAAGCTATTTAACCCAACTATAAAGGAGTGATAAGAAACTATTTTGCTTTCTTATCACTAATAGCAATAAGAAACAAAGTATTTTTTTGTCATTCATAGCAATATTTAGCCTAAGTCAACTTATCTCCAGTTAGGTAGGTCTCTGGTTTCGATGGTCTTGGCGTTCCAAGTTTCAATACCTGAAACGAGAATATTATTGTATGAGATAACTTTGTGTTTCAAATTATTCAAAAATTTTTTCAGCAAAATGGTTGAGTAGCCATATACAGGCTCTTGCACCGTTTTATTATAGAACGTCGTTTAACTAAACTTGGTTTATGCGGGGTTTGAGACGGCTTAAACGCCGTTTATATTTTGGTGCAAGTGAAAATGTCAAATTAAATTCGGTTTATCATTAAACTTAGTTTAATAATATACGCTGCAAGAGTCTAATAGCCTTCTGCATTTAAAAATTTCTTTGAGAACGAGCGTTAGAAAAAAGTTACGCTAAGCCCGTCTCCTTTATAAGAGGAGGTACAGAGAAGAAGAAAAATGATAATTACTTTGTTCTTCGTTCTGTCAAAAAATTTCCTCTGTGTTCAAATATTTATAAATATAATTATTGTATATTCTATATTGTGGTTGAAATGGAATGGAAATGGAGGAAATGATATTCCTTAAGTTGGAGTAGAAGTTAGTGTTGGGGTTTATTGGTTCAACTTCCAGAACGGATTTATGATTAGGTTGTTACCAATTGAAAATATTCTTGAATTCAGAAAAAAATAGAAATCCATTTCATTAATATTTCATACAAAAAGTATTATTAGAAGTGGGTATGTTTACATTCAAATATGGATATTAAAAGAGGACTCCCTCTAATTTGAAAGCAATAAAGTGATAGTGGAGTTTTAATGAACATAGCAGCAATATGTCAAAGACAAAACTTTATCCTGTATATGGCCGGTATTCAAGTTGCTCCTTCAAACAACGGTTGGAGGAACGGAAAAGCAAAGCCAAGGCGTTTCGGTAATTCCTGTTTCTCATTTTTAATCAGATCACTAATCTTTTTATTTTACAGGTTAGAGCAAAGTAAGAAAACTGAAAAACCTGAGGATTTTATTATGTACGAGGACAGTGACAGTGAAGAGGAAACTTTCATGTGCCAAAGTGAAGTTTTAAATACATCTTTCAACTTTGTAGACTATGTAAAAAGCAGAGAGACAGATCGAAAATGTTACTCGGTATCAAAAGATTACGGATCTAGACATATTTTAACTCATGAAATGTTTAAAGAAACTCCTATAGTATTAGGAAATATGAATAAAGTGTTCTGTTCGCAATGGCTGAGTGATCGACAGGTTGTTTTTGGTACAAAATGTAACAGAGTGAGTATCTTCTGAATAACTTCTTGTAATCTAAAATACTTTTTCTGATAAAATATATATGCATATTGAAATGATGTCTGTTTTATTAAAACTCTATCAATATGTTTTTAAAGTTATTTTGATTTTATTATCAATTTGAATATTAACTATGGAAGTTTTTTTGTGCATATATATATATATATATATATATATATATATATATATATATACAAAAAGGTATTATGTATTTGGGATTTGTTCTCTTTCAGCTTATGGTGTATGATGTTATAACTCACAAATTAGATCAAATACCTTCTCTCTTAAGTTCGAGAGATCCTCTGGGAGTAGAACAGCAGCAGTGTGGTATACATTCAGTGCAAATTAACCCTTCTAGGACATTACTTGCTACAGGAGCTAGAAATACTTGTGATATAGCTGTATATAGGTTACCTACTTTAGATCCAGTGTGTGTTGGAGAGAATGCCCATAAAGATTGGGTAGGTATGAATTTTGTGTTTAATGATGAATGGGAATGTCGTTGGTTTTCAGACCTATGTAGCCATCAGGTTTGATTAATTTCGATTTTTGGAATAATTTAATTTTTCTACTTAATTAAAAAAAAACCAAATTTTCAATTAAATCGTAAAAGATAGCCCTCTTTCAAATGGCACCCAATGAAACTTTGGGAGCTCAAAAATGTTTGAGCAAGTTCAGTTGACTCAAAAATCTTGAATTAGAGTAGGGGGTCCCACTTGAGCCCTACTCTAATTCAAGGTTTTTGAGTCAATTGAGCTTTTTCAAACATTTATGAGCTCCCTAAATTTTAATGAGTCCCATTTGCTATATTTTACGTACAAATTTGGTCCCGGTAAGGAGTGGAAGCATCTCATTGCATTTAGTAAGTACTCTTTTCTCTGAACGTATCAGGAATATATATTGATGCATTTTACGTGTGTTCTTTGTGTTTCTAAATTCTTCAAAGTAATGCTTTGTTTTTGTAGTAAGAGAAGCAATATGTAGATATACAATGCAGGTAGTGTTGGGATATTGTATTTTTTTTAGTGTTTTCTGCATGATTGTATGTAGTCAAGTCCAACAGTAGTTCTGATGGCCCATTTTTGTGCAATTACTGATCTTTAAATAACAGAAAGAGTTAACATAAGTAAATGATAAATAGCAGCGGCCCCAATAAGTTTCCCTGGGGTAAGCCCAAAGAGTTCCCTCAGTTTAGAAAGTATGTGCATTCATCAACACTGATTCTTACACTGTGGCTTATATATATATATATATATATATATATATATATATATATATATATATATGTATATATATATATATATATATATATATATATATATATATATATATATACATATATATATAGATATATATATATATTATATATATATATATATATATATATATATATATATATTATATATATATATATATATATATATATATATATATATATATATATATATATTATATATTCACAAAATAAGGATTTTTGTAAAGTTGCCGTTTTAACCCACTGAATGTTGTAGTCTTGGCCTGAACGAATATTATATTCATGAAAGTTTGATCTTTTTTTCAGAAAATCGTTAAGATATTTTGGTAATTTTTTATGCTCTATTTTATATATTAAAACCAGGTTCGCCTTCTTAATACTCTGCCCGACAGATAACCAATCTAAAGCCTGCAACATGCTTACTATTGGGGTATATTTATTACAATTAAGGATAATGCACATTACTTTATTTTGCTGAATTTGTAGTCTATTTATATTTTCCTGAGTACAAGATATTAATAAGGAACAACAATAATTAAAGTGCGGTAAAACAACTGTGTTATATACAAGTATTTTTGCCCATTGTGACAAATAATTTGAAATATATATATATACATATATATATATATATATATATATATATATATATATATATATATATATATATATATATATATATATATATATATTTCAAATTATCACACAGTTTATCACAAAACTTTTGCCTGAACTCATGAAAAAAAAAATGACTGGTAGGGATATTTTTCTGGGTACAGGTAAATGTGTGGACTTCATATTTCTTTTTCATTTCCTTGGAAAACCCTGTGATAATTAGTTCATGAATTATAAAAGACTGCATTGAAACTTAAGTTTAAATATTTTCCAATTATTCTAGGTTTTTGACATGTGCTGGCTGGATGATGAATTCTTAGTATCAGGATCCAGAGACACTAAAATGGCCCTGTGGAGGATAACACCTGATATGGCCGATAGAAGAATGGATATTCCGGTTCATTGTAGTATCCCAGCCATTTCAATTAAAGAATGTAGAAATTCACAAAAGGTAGTACATCCGATTCATACTAAGTTGAACAAAACTGCAAACATATTATAAATCAACTGACATCAAAATTTGCACAAATATCGTATTATAAATACTGTTTTAAAAAATGTGGAATTTAGTTAGAGGAAACCACTTTGAAAAACGTATATAGTGAAATAAGTACAATTTTCATTTAATTAATCAATCAATGATGACGCTCCAGCCCAACTTAAATATTAACTCCTCTTATGAACTAGTTTGGTTCTTCTTTATTTTAGAGTCTTACAATTGTATTTTAAAAAGAGCTTCATGCCCTTGAGATAAGAAAATAAGCAATATCTTTTAGTCCATTTTGACAGTTCAGCATTGTGAACTGACATTATAATTCCAAAGGCTTTGATAATGTTCAAAAAACCTCAAAGGATTGAAATACAAAGTAAACTTGTGGTAACAAGTTAGATAACATAAAATGAGTTTCTTGGGCAACTCCTGCAAATTATGGATATTGGAAAAAAAAAGAGCAACTCACATTTTTCATCTCATATAGTAATCACTTGGAAGTTACTGGAAATATGAATTGGAATACCTAGCAATTCTTTTGGTAGAATAACTACCGAAGGTTCTACTTAACAAAGCTAGTACTACATAATCCAACGTTTTCAATGCAGGAAATATCCAAACACTGTCCTGTAACTTAGCATAAAACTATTAATTTATTTATTTAAACCATACAATTTACACCAAGTAAATTTCACAGAGAAAAACATGTACCCTTTTTGTGGACATGGCATAATTTACTAAATAATAACTACCAACTAAAAAATCATTACAACTATATTCGATCTATACTCGGTACATCATACAAGATTAAGATGCAGAACAACTAACACGAATAATTGTTGTTCACCCAATCTTTAAGCTTACATCTTAAAATATACTTTCCATGATTTATACTTTTCAACACAATTAGAAAGTCTATTGAATGCACAAATAGCTATCACATAGCTCATCTTATTGCTAATATTTTTCTTCACTTTATGCAATTGTTAAGTAACTCCTATTTCTTCTCCAACTTTGACATATCATGTCCATAGTTCTCAGAATGGAGTGATTCATAATAACTATTTGCTTCAAATTCAAAGCGTAATTGATCTCATCAATATTCCCATAACCAATAACATTATGAAAAAACACATATTATATATATATATATATATATATATATATATATATATATATATATATATATATATATATATATATATATATATATATATATATATATATACATATATATATATATATATATATATTTCCAGTCTGTCATGTCGTATTGCATCATTTTTTGGGGTGGGTCATCTTATATGGAAAAAAATTTTATCCTACAGAAGTGGGCATTACGCACAATTTTAGGAAAGGGATTTAGGGAATCGTGCAGAACTTTATTCAGACAAAATAACATACTGACTGTATATGGCCTGTATATTTATAGACTTCTCCTATTTCTCCAAAAGAATAGTCACTACTTTGATGAATACAGGAATGGGAATAGAAGTAGACAAGTCCATACTTATTTCTATCCTATTCACGGTTCTACATTACGAGAAAAACATCCACAGTATGCAGCATTGAGGGTATATAATGCACTTCCAAAGTCTATACAAAAAATCAAAGAATACAAGACTTTTAAGAAAACTATTTACTGCTTTATTTTAAGATGTGAACCATATAACCTACAAAACAATAATTATATTCACTTAATTCGAATATTTTAGTTGCAACAGATATGTAATAATTGATGTGATTGTTAATGTATTCTGTTTGTAGCTTTGCATTTTGACTTTTTTCATTTCAGTGCTACACACTTCCAGATTGGGAGGGTGTCGCAGGGATTGTTGAAAATAAAGATTATTATTATTATTATATATATATATATATATATATATATATATATATATTTATATTATAATATATTAATATATATATATATATATATATATATATATATATATATATATTATATATATATACATATATATATATATATATATATATATATATATATATATGTATTATATATATATAATATATATATATATATATATTATATCATTCATCATCATATGCAGCTATGGGTCTACCGTTAAGTATGGGAGGGTGTGTCGCAGGGATTGTTTGAAATAAAGATTATTATTATTATTATATATATATATATATTATATATATATATATATATATATATATATATATATTATATATATATATATTATTATATATATATATATATGCGGTTTCACAGCCGTACGTCATGACTGGTATTATCAGCTGATCGAAGGCTCGCTTCTTTAGGCGGAGTGGTATTCTTGATTTAAAGATGATTGAATTTTGTCCAAATGCTTTTCATGCCAATTTTATTCTTCTGTTGATTTCCGGAAGTAGTGAACAAGACTTATGTATTAATTGTCCCAGGTATATGTATATATATATATATATATATATATATATATATATATATATATATATATATATATATATTATATATATATATCAATCTAAGAGTGTAATATCTCAAAATTTTCTCAAGTCTACCAAATATGAAAAGTAGGTATTTAGTTTTATTGATAATATGCTACAAATGCCCAACTCCACACCAGATTACATACTACCAGAGTAATTGGCATATTTCCAATATTCACCGATAATCTATTTATTGCAAAATATGTAGCAAGATGGCTGCGACAGATACGGACGTGTCAGATCGAGATACCGATGAAATCTCAAATAAAGGCGAAAATAATACATCAAAAATTTTCAAGTGCTGCTCAAAACCAAGCAAAACATGTGTATGTAAAAATTGTTTAGCAATATTTCATGATAGCTGTGCGAAAAGAAATAAAAACATTAATTTCGTTAGCGCTACAATAGTGGAGTGTTGTGAAACCGAAAATCCTGAAAAGAACCCAAACCCAGAAAGTCAGTATGAAGAGATTATTCAGTTGAAGCTGGAGATGAAATATCTGAAAATGTTGGTGGAAGAAATGAAAGACAAAAATAGAATATTAAACCTCAACAATTCCCTATTATTGGACAGGTTAAAGGATCAAAGAGTCGAAAAAAATGTAAACATTTCAGATAACGATGAAACTTCGAAATCTGTTGTCAGAAAAAATTTAACATTGAAATCAAGAGCTGAACGCGAATCGCGTTTGAACTACGAGCATGCTGTTATAGGAACGTCAACAATGTCACCACATACCAATGAACTATTTGAGAAATAATGTCATTAAGGACATTGACATTCGAAACAAAAGTAAACAAACATTTCCCAAACGGAAAGAAATAATTGAAAATGGTAATGAAATGAAAAACGATCAAATAAGCCATGAAAACAAAAGATTAGAAAACGCAAACGAAGAGAGAGCGAGAATAAATAGAAACAATGTTTCTGTAGAGCCGCGAAATGAAGAAAACAAATGGAAAAAACAGTAACACTGAAAAAGGACAAAAGGAAAAGCCAAGTAATATGCACAGGGACCAAGAAAACGACGAACACCAATAATAAAAAGGAGCATCTAGAAGAAGATGGGTCTATGTTGGCAAAATACAAGGCAAGGACATAACAGAACAAGCAATAAAAGATTACCTACAGGAGACCACTCAAGATGAACAAATGGAGGTTAGGAAACTAAACACCCAAGGTAAAAACTCAGCCTTCAGTGTTGGTGTTAGCTCAGAAGAATTATTTCACACTATTTGCAATCCAGAATTGTGGCCTGAAGGCGTACTAATTAGGGAATTCTCCTTTCGGAACTTTTTTCGCAAATCAGAACCTAAAAACTAATACTGTACACTGCCATCAACATATCTCATCTTCCAATGGCATGGAAGATTATGCAAATGAATTTAACATTAGAAAAAAAGTTGATATGAATAAGACAAGACAATAGAATATTTTAAACTTTAATATTCAAGGTGCAAGAAATAATAAGAAACTAGAAGTGCTAGAGCAGACAGTTTTTATTGAAAGAAATATTGATATAGTATGTATCAGTGAACACTGGTTGAGTGATGTAGAACTTGGCTTATTCCCTTTAGAAAATTATGTTCTTGTTAATGGGTTTTCTAGAAAGCATTTCCAAAGAGGTGGAGTCTGTATATATGCTAAAAAAGACTTAAAAATACAACCAGTCAGTTATAAATCAGTTGAAAAACACTTTGAGGTGTGTATCTCTAAAATTAGAGAAGTTATCAATGCTGTAAGAAATACTTATGTTATTAGTTTATATAGACCACCTAATAGCGATATTGATGTTTTTTTTCATCATATTACAGAACTTCTGGATAAACTATATAGGTTTGGGGATAATTTTATTATTTGTGCAGATACAAATATTGATCTTCTGAAGGAAGGTTCATATCGGGAAACACTGCTTGATACACTGAATGGGTATAATATTCAACCTCATATTGGTGAGCCGACAAGGCTGGATATAAGAGGATCAGCGACATGTATAGATAATATTTTTTCCAATATGAAAGCAGTATCAGATTGTGTTGACATCACCTAACTTTCCGATCATTCGTGCCAGAAATGTAGCATTGAGAAACTCTTACCCTGTACAGAGGATCATATTTATATTAAAAAGAGAAGATTTTCTGAAAAAAATTTCAAAATTTTTGAAAATTATCTGGTTAATGAGAACTGGAATACTGTGAAAGAAATATCTGAGTCTAATTTCGAAGAACGTTTCAATAAGTTTTATGGACTTTTCATTGATTACTATAATGGGGCCTTTCCTGAACTTATAGTTAGAAGTCAACGTCGTTCGAAGACATGGTTTTCACCTAGAATTAGAGGACTTCATAATCAATTATGTGAAATGTCTAAAATAAATAAAGAACTTAATAGTCCATTTTACACTGAAAGATTTAGGGCGTTTGAGTAAAAGTACAAACAAGAAATATATTGTGCTAAAAGACAACAAAATAATTTTCGAATTGAAAATTCAAGTAACATAAATAAGGAATGTTGGAAAATAATCAATCAACAAAAAGGGACTAATAGACATAGTGATTTTGAAATTTTTGATGAAGCAACTAATACAAAAGTAACTGATAAACTTCATATCTGTAATATATTCAACACACATTTTGCTTCTTTAGCCGCTTCCCAGATAATTAACACTGAAAGTGGTGCTCTGCCTAAACCTATCAATGCAAGCATCTTCCTTGCGCCAACTATTCCCCAGGAGGTGAGAGAGTTTATACTTAAGACTACCGCAAAGCCAGCTCCGGGTATTGATGGTATAAGTGGAAACGTTCTACGACGGGTGTGTAGTCTTTTGTCCCCTATATTGTCATACTTGATCAATGAATCATTCAAAGAAGGTATCTACCCTGAGGCCCTGAAAAAAATCGAAGTCCATCCCAATATTCAAGAATAAAGGATCGAGATATGACACTACAAATTATAGGATACTATCCTTGCAAAATCAGCTAGCAAAAATATTTGAAACTGCCTATTATATCCGGCTTGTTGACTTTTTGAACAAATTTGATATTTTAAAAGATTTTCAGAATGGTTTTAGAAGGGATAGATCCACGTCTACAGCACTTGAGGGTGCTTTCACATATATATATGGGGCATTGAACGATGGATTCAATTCTGCTGCTTTGTTTTATGATTTAAGTAGGGCCTTCGATTCAATAAGACATGAACTTCTCTTTGAAAAACTCATGATCCAGGGGATACGTGGAAAGGCATATTCATGGGCTGTGTCATATCTGACAAATCGTAAGCAGACAATAGTGATTGATGATACAAAATCAAATGAGTTAGATATTTTATCTGGAGTACCACAGGGATCTATTTTGGGTCCTCTGCTCTTTATCATGTTTATGAATGATCTTTGTATTGCTGATGAAGCTAAAATGGTGATGTTTGCGGATGACTATAATAAACTGATTTCCATGAAGACAGAGGAGAACTGATGAATGCAGCGAATCAGGCATCTGACTCTTTTAGCGATTGGTGTTCTAAAAATGGACTAGTTATAAATGCACTCAAAACATTTGCTATTCGATTTTTTTACCAAAAAAAATGTACCTGATGACCATAGTCTACTATTTAAGGTACTTGGTAGATCTATTGAACAGGTAAAAAGGATCAACTTTCTGGGAGTGATGGTGGATCATAAGCTTACATGGGGGTTTCATGTTGATGGGGTGTGTTCGAAATTGAGCTTAACATGTTTTATGATGAGAGCTCTTAGAGATTCGGTTACTATACATGTTTTACGGCTGATGTACTTTGGATTGGTCCAGTCGGTGCTGTTGTATGGTTTGAAGTTCTGGGGTGCAGTTGGGTGCTCTGGCGCTGCTTTCTGCGCACAGAAGAAGGTGATAAGATGTATGACATTCTCTCACCATATGGAGCACTGCAGGCCTAAGTTTGTGAGCCTCCGAATCTTGACACTACCCTGTCTGTACATCTTTAACTTGCTCTGCTATATCAAAGCCAATGAGAACTCATACATAAAGAACAGGGATCTGCACAACTATCACACAAGAGATAATCATATGATGCACTTACCTTTTTCAAGGTTGAAGGTTGCGCAAAACTCACATGTATACCAAGGTATTAAATTATTTAATAAAATGAGCAACCTTATCGATGTTAATGTGAGAATGTTAATTTTCAAACATCGGGTGAAGGAGTTTTTGCTAAAACATGCATTCTACTCTGTGGAGGAATTCATGAATGTTAAATTGTGATGTGACTTTCCTTATAATTTATGAGATATTTATGTATGTTTATTATCTTGTATTTTATGGAGTAATAAATTATTATTATTATTATTATTAATCCTATGAAGGTGCTCATTAATTTCTATCCTGTTTCAATCCAGGTATCTTCGGACGAATAACTGCAGTATGATCAGCATATGATATAATTGATCCTTTTGCATTCCATCGAGGAGGTCATTAACATACATAATAAAGAAGAGAGGGTCTAATATAGTGTTCTGCCGTACACTCATTATCACTATCTTTCCATTACATAGTAATAATCTATTCTTAATTAAACTAAGAATGTTTATCAGTTTATCTTTTTAATTTTAATGTATGTATTTTACCAATTAATTACAGGTAAGGGCTCTTACTTTCAACAAATCTTTCCAAGAAATAGCAGCTCTGAGTTTGAATGGGTACATCCACATATGGAGTGCAGAAACATTTAAACAAAAATTGTCTAGAAAACTACCCTCAGCACAGGAAAATGTATGTTTAGCCGTACAGGACACAGGGCTCTATGCAATAGGATGCAGATCTTATACATTACTTTTAGATTCTAGAACATTGCAGGTAATTAGGGGAACTTGAACTATAACCAAATACACAATTAATTGATAAATGTGGCAATCAATTTTTTTTTTCAACTCACTTGCAGCCAGTCAAAAAGGTTTCATCGAGATACACTGGATGTGGAATAAGATCCGCTAGTTTTCATGGAGATATTCTCACTGTGGGAACAGGACTTGGTGTACTTATGTTTTATGATCTCAAAGCAGGAAAATACCTGGATTCAAGCATAAATTCTTCCAGGACAGTTGTTCTTAAAGCTAGCAAAGGCAATGTGGTAAGTAAAATTGCAATCACTTAAAGATATAAATGGATATTTTTATCTTAATTTTTTGTGCTTTCAATTCTTTCTGTTCATAACTTATATGGTGAATTTTATTTTGTTCACAAAATAATGTAGAATTCAAATGTGTAATCTCAGTGATGTTGAAAATAATGGGCAGCTAAACTTATAGTCGGGGAGCCAGGTAAAGATTTGGTAAATTATTTCCTCTCGAATGATAATTGGTGAGACTGTAGTTAATAGATTGAGTACGCAGTTTTAATAAGTAATCAACTTGAACATTATTTTATTTTGTGACAACTTGACATTCTTTTATTTCTGTCATAATAACATAAGGTAACTAATAAAATATAGCAGGAGTTCATATTTGAATATTTTCATTCCAACACTCCTCCTCACGAACTACTTGAAAGTCCAACACATTTCAATAACATAGAATGACGATTTCCATTTAAGGATTTTGTTAAAATATCGGCTAACATTTCATCAGTCCTTTTGTAGCCTATTTTGATATCACCGTTCTTTACAAGTTCTCTTATGAAGTGTTCTTTTATCGAAATATGTTTAGATTTCGAACTCACAATTGGATTATAAGCTAACTTTTGTGCTGCTTGATTGTCGTTATAAATTAAAATTGTTTCATGATGACATTTCATATCATTTATTAAATTTTTAAGGTGTACTGCTTCTTTTGATGCTTCTGTTAGTGACATGTACTCAGCTTCTGCTGTTGATAATGCTACGGTTCTTTGTTTCCTCGATTCCCAACTAACTGAGGAATTGGTAAAAATAAAACAATAGCCAGTATAGGATCTTCTATCAATTTTACATGCACCCCAATCTGCATCAGCATATCCAGTTATGTCTTCTCCAGTACTTTTGAATTTTAGTTCGTAATTTTTGGTACCTTGTAAATATCTCAGGACACGTTTTGCAGCAGTCCAATGTTCCAAATTGTAACAGTTATTGAATTGGCTCAAATAACTGACTGCAAACGAAATATCTGGTCGAGTTGCTGTTGATAAATACATCAACGCTCCAATTAGATTCTGGTAAGGAATATTTTCCAATTTATCTGGATTTCCTTTTTCCAGTTTCAGGTTTTCTTCCATGGGACTCTTTGCGATTTTACAATTCGACATACCAAATTTGATCAATACATCATTTATATATTTTTGTTGGTTAGCTGTTACAATATCACCATCTTGTTTAAATTCAATTCCAAGACAATAATTTAAAGTTCCCAAATCTCTCATATCGAAACTTTTCATAATTTGCTCTTTTATGAAATTGAGAATGTTTTTACTGGATGTTGCCACAATCAAATCATCTACATACACTGCAATAACTGCTTTTTCTCCTCCTTTGCAGTATATGTATATACATGGGTCTGCATCTGATGATTTGAACCCAATTTCATTCAATTTTGTGTCTAACTTTTTAAACCATTGTCTTCCGGCTTGTTTCAATCCGTAAAGAGATTTTTTGAGTTGACACACTTTTTCTCTTGAATTTTTCTTTAAATTTTCCAACATTTTCACAGCTTTCAAATAAAAATCTATGTCATCATTCATACTTTCTTCTAAAATAATTTCTTGGAGATATTTTTCAAAATTGTTTGGAATTTTCATGAAAATTTCTTCTTCAATTTCACCATTCAAAAATGCTGTTGTTATGTCTATTTGATTTAGTTTAAGTTTTTCTTCTGCTGCTAGGGCTAATAATAGTCTGATAGAGCTTAATTTCGCCACAGGTGCAAAAGTTTCTGTGAAGTCAATCCCTGGACGTTGATTGAAACCTCGTGCTACTAATCTTGCCTTTCTTCTTTCCAAACTTCCATCAGCATTGAATTTTTCTTTCAATATCATCTTATTTGTTACTATGTTTTTATTTTCATTTTTCTCAGTGATTATCCAGGTGCCATTCCTTATGTGTGCTCGTATTTCGTTTCTTATAGCTTCATCCCATATTTCATCTTTATCTTCTTCAGCATCCTTGTCCCCAATTAAATATGAAATATAATCTTCTGTCCATTTAGGTGCTTGAATGTTTCTTTTTGGTCTGCCTTCGTGATCATCTGAAATTTGTATTTCTTCTAAGGATTCTCCCTGATATTCTTCTTGATTAACTGGATAACTGTTTTGTATTTCTTGATTTTTCTGATCAGTTCTTTCTATTTTTATATCAATGTCGAAGTTTCTGTTTTGCTTCACGTCTCCGTTTTCTTCACCATGTTCTTCTTGATCAAAATCTGTTTCATACTGAATTACATCATAATTATTCTCTTTTTTGTAAAATTCAGACATTTTATTGTCTAGTATTCTCACATCTCTCGAAACCACAATTTCTCTTTGACTTGGCATCCATATTCTATATGCTTTAGATATTTCTGAATACCCCATAAAAATACCTTCTTCTGAACGTGGGGAAAACTTTCCTCTGTTAGGTTTTTTATTCAGTACAAATGCTTTAGATCCGAAAACATGTAAATGTTTGACAGATGGCAAACGATGAACCCATTTTTCGAATGGTGTTCTACCATCTATTGCTCTTGATGGTGATCTGTTTATCAAGTAGTTAGCTGTATTTATGGCTTCGGCCCAAAAATTTAATGGTAGTCCAGCTGCAATCATTAAACATCGTGCTTTATCAAGCAACAATCTATTTTTTCTTTCAGCAATGCCATTTTGCTGTGGAGTGTATGTACAGGATAATCTCCTTTTGATTCCACTTTGTTTCAGAAATGTTTTGAAAAATTGATGAACATTCTGAAAAAGCTTGTTTGAAACTGGCATCAGAAGATCAAACAGCACCAATACAAGGAAAAGGCATAGTCACGTTGACATTTCCAGAAGATGAGATAATAAACTTAACAAATACACTTTACGTACCAAATCTTTCAACTAATTTGATGTCTGTCAGCAAAATTACCGACAAAGGATACACGGTGTTATTTAAGAAGAATAATGCAATTATAAGAGATAAAAAAGGGCAGCCAATACTCAAGGCACAAAGAAAAGATAATTTATACTTTATGCAAAGTGAAAGACAGTATTCTTTATTAACATACTCAGATCTTTCATTATCACTTTGAAGAAATTTTATTTTTCTGCCATGTTCATTTTCTACCTCATATTTGTATTCCTTGAAGTACTCTAGAACTTCATTCTTTCGTTTTAGAAAATAAATTTTGCAATATCTGGAATATTCATCAGTGAAAGTAACAAAATATTGAGAACCACCATGTGATTTTGTTTTGATTGGTCCTCATACATCAGAATGAATTATTTCCAAAATGTTTTCTGCTTCATGTTCTCTTTTATGAAATGGCAAGTTAGTCATTTTTCCTTTTATGCATATTTCACAGTCATTTAATTTTTCTGACGCATTAAAATCTAAGCCATTTACTCTGTTTTGTTTCATAGCAGCTTTAAGATCAGTTTCGTTTATGTGTCCTAATCTTTCATGCCATAACATCATTTTAGTCGAATAAAATGAATTTTCTTGTTCATCATTGGATGAAATTTCACTTTGCATAAAGTATAAATTATCTTTTCTTTGTGCCTTGAGTATTGGCTGCCCTTTTTTATCTCTTATAATTGCATTTTTCTTCTTAAATAACACCGTGTATCCTTTGTCGGTAATTTTGCTGACAGACATCAAATTAGTTGAAAGATTTGGTACGTAAAGTGTATTTGTTAAGTTTATTATCTCATCTTCTGGAAATGTCAACGTGACTATGCCTTTTCCTTGTATTGGTGCTGTTTGATCTTCTGATGCCAGTTTCAAACAAGCTTTTTCAGAATGTTCATCAATTTCTCTAAACTTTTCTTTTGTAAAGCAAAGATGGGATGTACACCCACTATCGAGGCACCATGGATTGGATTATTTTTATTTTTAGTCCTGCATTCAATGGTTTTATGATTGAAACGACCACAATTTTCACAGTTTATTCTATTTGCTTGTCTGAAGGTTTTGTTTTTAGAAAATCTGTTTTCTGTTCCATAATTATTGTTGAACCCTTTATTGCGATATTTCCTGTTTCTTCCAAGATGTGCTTCTTCTCCATAACTATTACTTGGATAAGTTTTGTTTCTGGCTTCGCTTTCTTCTAGAATTTTTATTTTCAAATTGTCTGGTGTAGGCAATTCATCTCTGGATTCTATGGCTATTCTGAAATTTTCATATGAAATAGGAAGAGAATATAACATCATAATGCTCAGTAAATCGTTGTTTATTCGAATTTCCATTTCGGATAATTTATCTACTGTATCAGCAAATTTATTCAGATGCTCTCGGATACTGTCTTTCTCATTCATTTTTTGTAAAATCAAGCTTTTTAATAATGTTGCTTTTCGAGCAGGTCCTCTACTTTGGTAGATTTTGCTCAATGTATCCCAAATATCTTTAGATGTTGAACAGTTCTTAATTTGTTTAAGTTCGTTTGGTGATATTATTAAAATTAATTCTGATTTGGCATTCAAATCGTCAGTAATCCATTTATTTTTTGATTCTTCATCTGCTGTGTCACTGGGTTTCGTTTTCTTTCCAGATACATAATCCCATAATCCAGCTCTTGTTAGAATTGCTTGAGCTTGAAGCTTCCAAGTATCATAGTTATCACTTTTTAAAGGTTCTATTCTATAACTTGTCGATACCTGAGTCATTTTCCTCTATCTGCTTTATGATTTTTCAATTTTTGAAATTTTTCTTTCTTCAATTATAACTGTTGTAAAAACGTTGGTCCTTTTAGGCAAACTGAATGCCTGGGCCCATAACCTGTAGTTAATAGATTGAGTACGCAGTTTTAATAAGTAATCAACTTGAACATTATTTTATTTTGTGACAACTTGACATTCTTTTATTTCTGTCATAATAACATAAGGTAACTAATAAAATATAGCAGGAGTGCATATTTAAATATTTTCATTCCAACACTCCTCCTCACGAACTACTTGAAAGTCCAACACATTTCAATAACATAGAATGACGATTTCCGTGAACGTCAGCTGCGGTTTCGTGGTTGGGATAAGCGGCGAAATTCGAATGAAAGTTATTTAATTTGTTGATTTATTCTCAAATGTCTAAACTAAACGTCAAAGAACGAATAGAGCGAGGAAAACACAGATCTGAGCGCAGCGCACAAAACAAAATTGGGTATATTAGTTGAGAATACTAGAATTCCAACCCAATTGGGATCTGACATGGAGGCGGAGCTTAGGTGAAACGTCAAAACATGGCGTCTCAAAACCAACTTTCAACACGAATTATATGAGAGATTTGAAAGTTTTTTGAGTTTTTCCTAACAATATTAGTTTCGAGCGAAAGTGTGAAGCTTTATGTAGGTGAAAATTTACTCCAATGAAAATATAGGCTGGAAAGATCCAAATTCATAAAACAATGTGGGAAAAATGAAGAGAATTCGAGGCCTGGTATCGTGAACTTTACTGCTTTTTGCTTATCTATTTTGATTTGATTTAATTTGAAGTGTAAAATATCTAGTCTAAATCAACTGTATTTGTTTAAGTGATATGAAACTATTCGAGCTTTTTATGCTGGAAGTTTATAATCGGCCAGATATGAAGGGCAATTATCAATAAACATATTTCAAAACTTATTATTGATGATTATTTATCACACTCTACAAATTAATTATTTCTGAAGTACTTTGGGCAAAATATATTCGAAATTTCACGAAAAACATTTATTTAGTACTTATTATACATGGATTCAATGAGAAATCATAATGTTTCATATAATCAAATGTGGTTTTCATAATAAAACACCATCAACCATAATGCAACTCTAGATATATTAATAATAATGAATATACAAAGAAAAACTTTTTCATTCCGTGTGTATTCTTCTTATAACTAACTTCAATCTAATAAGCACCATAAAGGTACATAAATTTGTTACTCTATCATTTCACTTAATCTTCCATGAATTTGTCATCTTCTAAGATCGGAGAAGACATATTTATCGTACCACATATCACTGTAAAAATTTCTTCTAATAATACCAATAAATTTCCAGGCAACACAGATCCAACAATTTTAAATGTTGGAATTTTCATTAATGAAGGGAACTAATCTAATTTTCAATCATAGGGTTTAATTACCTGGAAGAATGTGATTTTCTTTTGTAAAATGCAAAGAACACACCGTCATTCTAGGAGTTGTGTGATTCTTTTTCAGATTGATTTTCCATACCTTCAATAAATCAATCTTTTCCCTTTCTCCAAAATGATTTTCCCTCAATACAAAATATTTGTTTGTCTTCGGAAACCGATGAAAGCTAATACTTGCATTTGTATATGCTTTAGAATTACAAGTTTTCACGCCACAACACCCTCTAGACTTGCTGATTCTACGTTTTGCAAAATTAACACTTTCCATTATTCACCTTTTGCGACCTTATTTGTACGAAATCAAAAACTTGATATGCAATTGCATATGTTGACGTTGGAAATAAAAACTTCATCCATCTGGCCGCCAGAGTTCGCCAGCTGACATGTCAGATCCCAATAACACAAAAGGCCTTTGTAGCCAGATCATCAGTATAACTTAGACCCTTCAAGCGTATTTTACTAAGGAGGATATGAAAATATTTATCTACTCCTATTGAATAATATATTCATTATTCAACTGCGTTCTAGCAAGTAATAGTATCTATTACCAAACAGCGTGAGTAATAATAACTCACTGCTAAAACTCACTATATAGTCTACTAAGATCCCAAGTAAGATCGACTGTCACTCATCTGCTAATGTCACTTGAATAATTCTGACGTTTTCAAATTAAGTTAATACTACCTAATTATTTTGAATTTGTATTTTAGTATTTATTGTTATAGTCGTAGATAAAGTATAGTATTCAACTTGCGGTAATGGTCATAACTAACTTGATGAATTACAGCACTCGCAAACTTCATCTGCGTGAGTTATGACCTACATTACCGCTCGTTGAATAATATACTATTTTTCTTCATGCGTGGGAGGCTACCACCCCTCATTCCACCCACGGAACCGCAGCTGATGTTCACTAAGCTTTATGATAGAACTCTCTGATGCATTCCACTAATTATTGCTTGTGAGGACTTGGTCATGTAAATCTGTTACTGGCTCCCAGACTATAACTGCTACCATTCAAGACATAGTACGAGTAGTACTTCCACACCATTATTTACATACAGATATAAGGGGCCGTTCAAGTATTACGCAACGCAATTTTTGAAGATTTTTGACCCTCCCTCCCCCCTATGTAACGCTCCGTAACGTTTTCACGAACCCCTCCTCCCCCCCTATAAACGTTACGTAACACCCAAGTGACTATTTTTACCTAAAAGTCACAAATATGTTGCGCAAAGTACCGGAAAGTTGCTAAAATACCGTTTTTATTGTTTAAATCATGCTTTCGTTAATAATAAACAAAACAAGAGATTATTATTTAATGAACAATCATACATATAATGTGATATGTTGAAAAGGGCTCAAATTTGTCCTAATAAACTTTTACTACCAATCTTACATTTAATTATGCCGTTTTCCTGACAGCCCTGTCGTTGCATACATTTTTAGCTAACTTCATCCACCATTATTTTTCTCATGCATTATTCAATTTTCGCTTATTAGCAGGTTTTCACTTTGAAAACCTGCTTATTGAAATGTGTGCGATAAGCAAAGTTGGACCTAGGCCCAAGATAGTTTTTCGTTTCATGACATTTCAGGATGCTTGGCATCAAAAACCCAATTTCAAAAGTCTCTCTTTCTCTACATATGTATGTATATATATATATATATATATATATATATATATATATATATATATACATATATTATATATATATATATATATATATATATATATATATATATATATATATATATAATATATAGTATATATATATATATATATATATATATATATATATATATATATATATATATATATATATATATATATATATATATATATATATATATATGTTCGTATGTATGTAGGTAGTTAGTTTTGTATGATATCTTGAATGTGATGGCTTTCAGTACGAATTGGTTGGGGGGTTAGATAATAATAAATAATATATCTTGTTTACACGATAAAGGGCGCAATTTTGGAGCAATAGAGTGGAAAGTAGGTATGTGAGTACCTAGTTTCATATGATATATTGGGTGGGATTGCTCTTGGTACGAATTGGTTGGGGGATTAACCTCGGGGAGGAAATAAATCTTGTTTACACGATAAAAGGCGCAATTTTGGAGTAATAGGGTGGAAAGTTTGTAAGTAGATAGTTTCGTATGATATTTTGGGTGGGATTATTTTTGGTGTCAATTGGTTAGGGGGTTGGCTCTCCAGGGAAGAAATGAATCCCTTATACACGATAAAGAGCGCTATTTTGGAGCAATAGGGTTGAAACCTCGTGAGTAGGTAGTTTCGAATGATATTTTGGATTATACTGGTTTTGGTGGTTTGATTGGGAAGTTGAACTCCCTCAAAGGTAGAAAATGATTCTCGTTTACGCGATACATGGCTCAATTTTGCAATAGGTTTGAAAGTTGGTAGGTAGATAGTTTCTTATGTCATTTTGGATGGGGTTGGTTTTGGTACAAATCGGTCACGGGGTTGAAGTAAATCTTGTTTACCTGATAAAGGGTGCAATGTGGAAGCAATGGGGTTCAACGTTTGTGATCTGAATAGAAGGAAGGCTGGTTCGAATTTGGAAAAAAAATTCAATTGAATAAGTAGATTTTTCGAATTGGATACGGTATAATAACCTGCGTTCTTAATGCAGCTTGCTGCGATAGAGTTTTTTTTCACTTAAAAATAAAATAACATATTTATTTTCTTTGGCAATGCAATTAGAAACGGAACCTAAAAAATCAACCATAATTCAAATACGTAAAGTAGGTATGTAAAAAAACAATTCAGTTGGAGTTTCTGTTCCTTTGCCCACTCAGACTGCATTTGCACAGAATTTTGTGATGTGAAGTAGATCCCACAGGTTCCACATATTCTGTTCTTGAAGTCGAATTGTACTGATGGTCGAAATACATGGTACGGCATCTGCCTGAACCCTTATAGAGGAGGCGACAGATCAACGGACACCCTCACAAGAAGTAGTGAATGCTTGCATGATCCTTTGTTTAGCTGACTAGGTACCATGAGCTTGCTTGGGATCTGAAGGATTTGGCATGGGCACGGTGGCGGCAGGAAGTATTATTCGGAAAGGGTGATTTCAATGCACTCCTTGAGACGAAACAGCAGGATTCCTACGCGCATTCAATTACTTGCAAAAAATGTTGTGAGTCACGGACTTTACCATTTTTATTTATTCTTTAGCCGTTTTCTAAATTTCGTTCTCATTTTATGGCACAGTTGCAGCAGCAAGTCAGCATGAGAGCCTTTATAGTCCAAAAACAGCTGATGATGCAAATCTCTTTTGAGGACATTACAGTATGAAGTCACTTCTACAACACTGACTACAGCAATGTGCTCCTATAACGTGTTTAAAACACTTAATGAAAACTGGCAACGGAAACAAAATATAAATGACGAAGAATACAGTCGAGGTATTCCCCATAAAACATAAACGGAAATAAAATAAATAAATAAGCGTATGGCATTATTGCCGGGGAGCCTACACATTATGTGCGGTATTCCGGCGCCGATTGCCTCTTTAACCCTGTTTTAGGTAATTAGTAATGAGGCGTACTAACCCAGGGGGACCGACGGCTTAACGTGTCCTCCGAAACACGGTAGCGGTGGTATAGAAAATTCCACCGCTACCGTGGACATAAACGGATAAAGTAGCCAATTTGGGACAACAAAATAAAACTGACTTACAATAAAATCGAGGGATTCCCCGTAAAACATAAACGAATAGAGTTAGAAACTTCGGAGATTCAAATTCTCTAGATTTTTATTTCAATAAAAATCAATGTTACGTAACGCGTTGTTCGAACCCCCCTCCCGCCCCTGTAACGCATCGTAACGTTTTACAAGACCCCCCTCCCCCCAAATTGCGTTACGTAATACTTGAACGCCCCCTAATATTTTTACAACTGTATTATATAAAGGAGTAGTATGTTAATTTAAAGTAAATAAATGAATTGTACTTAAGATTTTACTTTCCATTCATGATTTAGAGTGGTAGTCTTGTCCACTTTTATTTTTTCTTTGCTTTCTCTATGCATTCAGCCAGTACCTATGTATTTTCAATAAAAAATATCGTTTCTAATGAATACAACTTTAATATTATTGTACAATTTGAATTATAGAAATTATTTTTTTTTATTACTCTGATTTCTCTCAAATAGTTTTCTCCTCAGAGTTACTGTTGACTTTGTTTAAACGTTCTGAATTTTAAATTGCATTTAAATTAACTATTTTTTCAGTTTCCTGATGAAGAATTCAATGATAATGCTCAAAATATGAAATACAATCCAGCCATTTACACTCACTGTTATGATTCAAGTGGAACAAGACTGTTTACAGCAGGTGGACCTCTACCAGTCACACTGACAGGAAATTACGCTGGATTATGGCAATAATAAAGGAAGCTACTCAGAGTTCAAAACATGTTTGATTTAATACAACATTGAAGGTGCATAAAATGACCTGCAAATTTATGAAAAATTTAATTTATGGATTTTGACTGAAAATCTTAATCCTTGTTTTTCATATTTGAACAACAAATGCCTTATTATTGACTAATAATTGAAAGAGAGTAAAAAGTACATCCCATCAAAAAAAAAGTGAGGTGAATTGTTAATTCCGCCCTCCTCCTAGTGTTGTCATGAATCAATCTAAAAATCCCTTACCAATTTTCATTAGTAGTGTTTTAATTAGCAGAATATTTATTTGATGAAAATTTTTTTCTTCATTAAAAATATCTCTGCTTATTTTTATAATTTAGAATGATGTTTGTTATTACGCACTTAGAAAATGCCTGCCCACAGCTTAATCAGATAATTAGGTATTACTTTTATGTAATCGTCCTATTTTCAACATTTTTAGACAAATGAAATTTTGAATAAAATATTTTCGCATTTTATATACGCAAAGTTTTCTCCTTATTTAATGAAATCAACTATTTGATATAATTTAACAATCACTTTTTAATATTTTATTTATGTCGTTATATTTCAACTCATAATTCATTGAATTTTAAGTTAGCACGGGCGCCTCTTTAATTTAATGAGTAAGTTGAATTTATATATAAATAACAGTTTATAGATTATTAAAATATCTATTTTACAAAATTTTATATAAAGTTTGACAAAACTTTAGGACATTCAATATTCCATGTAATGGTTATATAAGACATTTTAAGTTGAATGGAAATGGTACATGCCTTGAATAATTATTTTTTTCAGGACTTATTGTAAACTATGTTTTAATAAATTGTCAATATATATGGTGAAACAGATTTTTTGAAAATTTATTATATTATCCATTTACGAAACAATCTGTCGTCCTTTGTGTTGCCCACATTGATGTTTCTAACATTCATATATATATATATATATATATATATATATATATATATATATATATATATATATATATATATATATATATATATATATATATATACATATATAAAAAATAAAAAAAAACATTTATTGCCCAAACAGGTACAAGACCCACTTACAGGACAGCGTTTCATAATGTATACATGCAACTGTGATCAAGAACTAAAATCTAAGAACTAAAAACCAAATACAATGTTTTAATATTTTAACGAGTCATTCAATAATCATAGAAAAAAAACAACAAATGTAAAGAAACGCAATAACATATTCAAGAATGAAATACATGTACGAACAGAGAGGAGTACCTTTATTTCACATAAGCTTCATTAATCTCTGAGAGTTATGATAATATTTTTTATCTCTTTTTTAAATACTCCAATGGATGTTGAAAATAGATCAATTTTTTCGCATATCTGATTGAACTTTTTGCACATCGAATAAATTGGAGATTTCGATAGTATATTCGTTCTTGGAGTAGGTAAATAGAAACAAAGTGAACCTCTACTGTTCAAACGAGGTATATCTAAGCTGAGACAATAACTCTGGACAATCAGTCAAATAGTTTGTGAGCTTATAGACAAATATGCAAGAGTGGTAAATTCTACGGTCCTCCAAAGATAACAAGGAAAATCTTTTTAATAATAAATTATTATTAAACCTTGTTCCGTTTTCCGAACTTCATAGTCTGGGATTGTTTTAACCTATACTATATAGGCACATACTCAGAGAAAGTTTCAGGTTTTATAAAATAACGAAGGTCATATATATATATATATATATAAATTTCAAATTAGTGTCCTTCGACGTATCCAACATATTTCCCAACATACCTACGGAAGAGTGTATACAGTATACCTCTAATTGAAAACATCTTAGAAAAACAAAAAATATTTCCAGCAATCAAAACAGAATTCTCAACATTATTTAATGTTGCTTTGAGACAGAATTTTTTTAGATTCCAGAAAAATATATATTTACCTACAGAATTCAGGTCTGCCTATGGGTTCTCCCCTCCGCCCGTTATTAGCGGACACATTTATGGACAACAAAGAAACCACAATATTAGAATCAGATCTATTAAAAAGACATATAATTTTTTGGTACCCCTATGTGGATGATATCTTAGTTGGATTCAATGGGACAGACCGACATATTAACTTATACCTGACGTATCTAAATTCAGTACATGAAAAGATTAAGTTCATGGTAGAAACAAAACAAAATAATTCGTTGAATTTTCTCGACCTAACAATATCGAAACAACAGGATAAAATTTTCGTACAGAATATTCAGGAAAACTACTTTCTCAGACGCCAGTTTATAAGAGTTACATATAATTATTTTAGTCCAATAGCCATCGACTCTCAACTCAATGATTCATAGGGCTAGGGCTTTTTCGGTTTCTTTATCGAAACAAGACCTTATGGAAGAACTTAACTTGATTCGTACTATAGGTATTAACAATGGGTTTCCACTAAGAGTAATAAATAGTTAAATTTTGAAAAGAGATAAACATTTCATGAATATGCAATTATAAGGACCATACTGCAATAATAATAAGAATGAACAAAAGTTTTTGAGCATCCCTTATACGCACATTCCCTCTTCGAAGATCATTCAATTCTTCAAAAATAATAATTTGAATACGGCTTTTCGAGTCATAGAAATTGGATGAAATGATTTTTAATAATAAAATGTCAAAAGTCGATCCAATGAAGAAGACAGGAATTTATAGAATGGACTGTGAAGAATGTAAGTCATTATATATAGGCCAGACCGGAAGGTGTTTTGAAACTAGGCTAAAGGAACATCTAAAAAAACGGACAGTCAGCATTTCGGGAACATCTAGAGTCAAAAGGACATAACATCTCATCCTCTTTTAAACGAAAAATTCTTCATTACTGTGAAAAAAGGCATGAAAATGAACTTCCTGGAAGCCATGGAAAAAACAAGCTACAAAAATCCCAGAATTATGATCTTCTCAATGACCAGTTGGAGCTAAACCACTACCCCCTGTTAAATCTCTGATAATTTGGAAAACCCATCGATTCTATTTCACCACCTTCAGGTACCGAACCGAAATACGAATATTTTCAAGTGATGTCTTTGTAATACGTATTCAGTTTTGATAATGCTGTAAAACGCGAAACTAGTCGAATAAAATTTTTTTCAGTTTGTGGTTTTTAGACTAGTGTTTTGCTTATTACTTTTCTCACACACACACACATATATATTATATATATATATATATATATATATATATATATATTATAAAATTTGATACCTTTTCGACCCTTAGGTTAATCTGACAAATAAAAATTAATCGGGTGAGGGGTCAATGACTATTGGTTGATTCCTTTACAAAGGAGGAATAAATAAGAAAAAGGAACCAACCAATAGTCATTGACCCCTCACCCGATTAATTTTTATTTGATATATATATATATATATATATATATATATATATATATATATACACACACATAATTTGCGGATTTAAACCCGCAATTACAAATCCCAACTTCAAAATGGCAATCACTGCAACAAAGTTCTTGACTTCATGATTATTGGCTAATGCACGAAATATGCTAACAAAAATATATGTGCTATATAATGATCAAACTTATATAAGGTTATTTCTGAGGAAAAGGTAGAAGGATATTCATTTCACAAACAAAATTTTGGAAGTATTTAATAGACATCAACAAATATTATTTGAAACAGAAACGGTACATTCGAAAGTTTTAATCTTGAAAACTGTTTTCCAACAAAAATGTAATGAAATATCAATTACAGATACTGTTAATTTATTGTTTATATTATTGTATTCGATTTTTTATATATTGTCTATTTATATTTAATGGATATTCTTTTACATCATTATCATTGGCACAATGACAATATCGTGGGAAAAAGTTATAACTAATGAATACTGTAACTTGGAATCTATAATATGAATAAGAAAAAATATTTTTTCAAAGTGGAACCACACAGCGAATTATCAACAGTGGTAAAGTTATGTACAGTTTGTGATTTTAATTTATGGTTATACTACAAAGTTATTATTTAAATGCGGAATACAAATTCCTTCATCAATTTCAAAATATGTAACATTGATGCATTTCTCCCACTGTAATTTTCTTGTCTATGTTTACTCTAAAAAATTCCAAGGTACAGCAGTATGTGCTCCTGATTACAGTCTTCTTTTTCTAATATTTTATTTCAATACATATATCGGCTTGCTGTAACAGCAATGTTATGAGATCTATTAGAAAAGTAATATGTTTATTATTCCCAATTAGATATTAATTAACATACAAGTTCAAATTATTGAATATCACACATTTTTATATTTAGAAAATATGGCACACAAAAACTTCTAAGCTTAGAATGCTTGAAAAATATAAGAACCAATAATCTCAACAAAATATATTGTACTGACCAATTTTAAAAAGTCAAATACAAAACGGACTGGAAAATGTTGATCTGTACTGAAAAAATGCTAATTTTATGCATTATGTAAATTTATATTATCATCAGTATGATTGAAAAGAGAATATTTCAGTATAAATCGGTATAATAATAGCAATATTTAAAATATTACATATATTTATGATGAATATAAAGAAACAAATATCGAGTGAATATTTCGATGATTTTTCAAAAAAAATTACTCGAAATTCAACTAGAATGAGTTCTATTAAGGAATTTAAATGTACATATTTTTTTAATATTATTGGATCTGACAGAATTCTGTATATGAAGATTTATTTAGTTCTACCATTGTCTGTACGAGTAGCATAGAAATACAAATTTTCAAACAAGTGTACTAAAGATTTTAAGAATAGTATTCTAGCCCGACAATTATTGAATGATAAATAATCTAAAATTTTACATTTAATTAACTCTCCTTTTCGATTTGTGATGAATACATAACTGACTAGTAATTAAGTTAGCGAAGTATATTTGAGAAAAAATAATCTCGAGGAACTATCCACAGCTTCGTCGTTTTCACTTCATAAATACAATAATCTCTTTGTAGAATATCAAACCATCTTATGGGAATAAAAACGTGCAAAATTTTTCGGATAGTAAGTGCAATTTTTTGTGCCTGTGATAAACATTATTCAATTACTAGATAATCATTCACTTTTTTCTGTTTCTTAAGTGTCAAATGCTAGGTTTAAGTTGGAATGTGAATGTATACATCAAGGCAGGGTTGTGCCCCGTCCATTATCTCTCTTTCATTATTTGGTTACTATCACATTTCGATCCTCATTACCGAACATAACTAGGTACAAAGTTAATATCATATTGTTATAGTATAGGCTTAATCTTAGAATATGACCCGCTAATTGATATGTATTGTTTTATGTACAAGTAAAAAAGAACTGTCTAAAAAGTGACTCAGTTTGCAGCATAAGGAAACTACAAAGATATTCAATATATTAACCGTTTAACAAAAACACATTACCAAAGAAGTTTTTGATTTATTCCTGAGAATATTCGATTTTCTGAGATTTTTTTCCGAGATAAATACTTCAATGTTTTTAATGACAGTTCTTCAAGTTACTTATACAATGTTAAGCGTACATTGAGAATAACTCAATCAACTGAGGCGATAATTTTATCTAAGTTGTATTTTATGGGGAAAATAATGGAAAAAAGTATTGTTTCATAAAGCCTGTTCTATACATGAACTTTTCTATTTAAACCGGTTTTTATCTATTTTCAATGTAGTCCCTGTGGATCTAAGAAGTTACTATTAAAATGTGTCTATTATAATTATTCTGATTTTTTTTAAAGGAGTGATAGAAAATTTGCCGGAGTGTTATCTTAAGTAATCTTATTTCAAATATTTATCATAAAAACCTGAATTGAACACGAAAATTGAAATAAATTGCAGACGTTGACTTTTCAGGTTCAAATAATACTATTCGATTCATAATGAATGAAAGAAATAAGATTATAAAAAATATTTTCTGATCAGATTCGTCTTTTTGGTTCGTCTTTTTTTTAGGATTTTGTTTTATTTTTAATTTTTTTTCCGTATTTTCACATATTTTATTTTACTAAACTTCTGCTCATTCAATTTGTGAATTCACTTCTGCAAAATATAGACATATATAGTACAATATATACAAAAACGGAACATATTACTACCCGAATTTCAAACAACAAATTCACTAGAGCTTACAATAAACTGAATTTACTATTTTTGACGTACAATGTACAATGTTTTTATATTAATTTTTTTGGGCCACGCTGATTTTTTATAAATACTTCAACCTGGCTAGTTTAAATTTTTAATTTTTTTTTTGTAATAATTAAAAATATATATCTCTGAACACATAAAACATCACAATTTGTTCAATATCTCGATCACGAACAAATACCTACGCCATATCGAATTTTTAATCGGAATCTTAGAAATTTCTTCGGAAACATATACGCGGAAAAAAAACATTCTCAAAGTGCTATCCATTGATCAATTGAATTAGCATTACAGCGGTAAATTTTAACATTAACTCAAATTTGTATTGTTTTATCAGATTTTGATTATGGAGTAATATCTTCAAATTAACGTTGATTTCGATAAAAACAACGTTCGTGTGAACTGAATAATATCTTCTTGTTTAAACACGTTTTCAGATTATTGAAGTTAACCTGAAAATATTTTCCATATTGATGCAATTTGGTAGCTTTACGATACTGTTTTTCGATTACAAAAAACTATAAATTGGACAAGAAATCATTTCATAAGTAAAAATTCTCAATACTAAAGAGAAATTGACAATGAAGACCTTTTTACAATTCGGTTTGTTAGTATAGTAAAATGTAAATGGTAAAAATGAGTAGAATACTGCGAACAAAGTTAATATATATGTATATGAAAAATTGGTATGTGTAAACTTTTCGTTAGCATCACTTGCGATATATGTTTCGTTTCCACTATTCAAGTCAGTTTCAAATGTTAAATCAATGGATTCACGACATATGGAATAAATGGAAAAGGCGTAAGGCAACCCTAAATTAACCAAGGATCGTTCAAATAATGGTAGAGTCCATTCACCGTGCCTTTCGAGTTTTTTTAGTCGTAAGTCGGCGAAATCGGATCTTTGGCATACAGATCTAACACAAGAGGGATCACTATTTAAATCATCTTTGGTTGACGGCGAAATGAACTGGTAAGATCATGTTCAAATTTTTGGTTCTCGACAACTCCCAATACGAATACATGAAAACGTCCTTGATGAACTTGAACTTATCCGCGTCAAATACCGATCGAGCTGTGTTCGAAAAATTGAAGGGCTCTTCGATGCACAGATATTTCCATTGATTAACATCGTTTTTAGGTGCTCTTAAGTATCTACATTCATCGATAGGCAATCGACTGCCCGTCCGAACGGAAATCGCGAATTCCGCGTAATTAAAGTGGGAGTAATAATTTAAAAAACCTATCAACAAGTCTCCCAAACAGTTGGTGTTATCCGACTTGAAATCCTTAATGAATTCTATATCTTCTTGCACGTCAGTGCTCGTTTCCAGTGATCCATTGAATATTTCTGGGACTAAACCATGAAGACACGGGAGTACCGGCGGCGTTACCCCACCTAAAAAAATATTTATTTATTATAAAATAATAATAATGTTTGTTCATAATAATAATATAATAATAACTCCAACAAAACTATAATAAATCCTACGAACTATAATATTATATTTGAATGGAATTGGCATTTACTTGGTGAAAGTTCATATTCATAACTTTATAAAGAAATAGAAAACTAACTTTTCACAGGTTGAAATAAAAATCTATTGAGTAAACGCGTTTCGTCATAACATTGACTTCATCTCGTACTAAACTATGGTATTACAAAACAATCTATTTATATGAAAATTGAATATAAATAATGGTTATTCACCCTATATGATTGATAGCCTCATTCAGAGGAAAAAATACAAAATGGCAATTTCAGAAGTTTACCCACTTATATCCGAGAAAAGTAGAGTATTTAACAGTTCAACATACTTGGGCAAACCTTCCGAAAACATGAAATTGTTTTTTTCATAAACAAAATTTGATATAAATCCAACAATAGCATTGAAAAATTGATTGAAAACAACAGATCAAAAATTCATGGAAATGAACGTACTGGTGTTTATAGACTCAACTGTAAAGATTGTGAAAAATTCTATATAGTACGTACAATTAGAAATTTCAAATCTCGAAGACACGAACACCAACGTAGCTATATTAAGCAGTAAACTGAATCTAATTATGCGTTCCATCTTATTCAAGAAAACCATACCTTTAATAACGATTATAATATATTACAATTAGAAAATAGTCTCCATAAAACCAACTGTTGGGAATCCCTATACATCAATAAATATAAAAATTCCGGAAACGACCAGATTGAAGTAAACCCTTCTGCTCTCCTTAATCTGTTCAATGTACCTACTAATAACTCTGAATGAATTGCTTATTGTTATTTAGTTTCTCTAGGAACCCCTCTGTTATATTCAATTTTCATATAAATAGATTGTTTTGTAATACCACAGTTTAGTACGAGATGAAGTCAATGTTATGACGAAACGCGTTTACTCAATAGATTTTTATTTCAACCTGTGAAAAGTTAGTTTTCTATTTCTTTATAAAGTTATAATATTATACACTATTTTCCATAATTTCTAACAAATAAACATTGGTTTCCCACAAAAGCTTGGCTTGTGCGTGGGCAATACTACAAATATAATTCACAAATTAACCTCAATGTTGTGTACAATACATAAACATTGAAGAAAGAAGAAGAAAAAAAACAATACTAAACAAAACAAAAAAAGAAAAAACCGGCTATCTACTCAAGTAAAACAATTCCTGTTACAAAAGTTACTCCAGAATGATTCAGATCTGCTCCTAATCCAGTCTTTAATCCCATTCTTGAATGTAGATTGATTTTTAGTGTTCTTAAAATCCAAATGGAGACTATTATACAGTAACGGTGACAAGTAAGTAAAAGATCTCAAAGCAATGGTCTTTTTAGGTTTAGGAAGAGAAATGATATTTTTTAATCTTAATTGTCTGCGTTTGTTGGGTGAATCTATTTTATGCTGATACATGAGCAGAGCACGTGCATGAAGCTGTCGAACAGTGAATAAATCTGCTATTTTGAATAATTCGGACGTAGGGTAGGTGATGGGTTTTTTGTAGATAATCTTCAGTATCCATTTTTGGATTATTTCCAATTGTTTGTAGTACAAATTAGCCAATCCCCCCCAAACGAGTACTCCATAGTTAAGATGTGATTCTGCCAATGCAATTTAAACTTTTCTCAGTTCTACTACATCACAAATTTCTCTTAGAGATTTAAACTTACTAAGCAGCAATCTCAATTTACCAGTAATGAAGTATGCATGATGGTCCCATCTCAAATGACTATCCGCCTTTATATCCAAGTATTTGATATTATCAGTTGATTCAATATTAAAGGTATTAGAGTTACTCAATTTCACTGAAAGTGAATCAAAATGAGGCAGGTTAGATCTGAAACTTGTGAATGGCATAAATTTTGTCTTGTTCATATAAGACTAAGAATCATGTATCATGTCGATTTAAATGTAAACTAAAATATAAATGTAAACACTATCAAAATTACATAGTCTTCTTCTCGTCCCTTATGCATGTAGGGGACCCCTATCCACTATTGAATGACAAGTGTATTGTTCTATGCATGTCGAAATATCAATATCGCGTCCGGTATACCACACCATTCTCTGATATTACGGAGCCAGGAATGTTGTTTACGTCCCGGCCCGCGTGTCGCCTCAATTTTGCCCTGGATAATGAGTTTCGGTATAAAATATCGGCTACCCCTAAGTATGTGGCCCAGATAAGACGTTTTTCGTTGTTTTACTATATTCAGGAGTTATCTCTCTACCCCAGCTCTCAGCAAGACATCGTCGTTTGACATGAGCTATGTCCAGGAGATCCGAAGCATTCTTCGTAGTGTCCACATTTCGAATGCTTCTATTCGTTTCAGTGTTCTGACCTTGAGTGACTACTCCGTACAAGATGGGCCATCTATAGCACTTGATAACTCGCAGTCGAAGGCAAACCGGTAATGTTCTCTGGAGAAGTACATTTTTCATTTTCAGATACGTGGTTTTTGCAATTCCGATTCGTATTTTAACCTCCTCATCACAATCCCAGTTCTCATTGAGGGTAGCTCCCAGGTATTTAAATTTGGATACTCTTTCAATTGCTTCAGCGTTGATTGTAAGATTGCTGTTATTAAATTATTGTCTGCTGATGATCATCATTTTAGTTTTTGTGATGTTAATGATCAGTCCAAACTGCTCGCCTATCTGGGTGACTCTATTCATAGTAGGGGAGCCCAAGCGTGGATTTTGGGATTTACTCGAGCGCGGCAGAATAGCATATTGGGGGAAACCTTGCACCCTGTTGAGTATCCCCACCACACATGAACCCTCAATATGGGGGCGTTCGTCTAGGGCAGCCGATCAGATTAGTAAAAAAAAATCGATCGTTCGAAAAACTCGAGCGCGTCAGATTAAGACAAGGTGAGTTAATTATATGCAGAAGAGTATGCATTTTACTAATCTGACGATTTGCACGTGGCATAAGGAAATAAGAAACTAAAAAAGTTGCAAAAAGAAAACGTCACCTTGACATTCTCGAGCACGGTTAAATTTTTATTTTTATTTTGAAGGAAATGTCACGAATTTTTTTTGCATCATTGAATATCGGCGATGAGTTTTGGTCTAGTACGGTCACCCCCACCATGCAAATCGGCAGATCAACTTACCTTCGTTATCAGAGACGATGTGGGGTGTATAAACTATTAATATCTGACGCGCTCGAGTAAATCTATATAACGATTTTTTTTTACATTTTTGAAGATCTGCACACGCTTTCCCCCTCAGTGAAATGACATACACCATATAACCTTTTTTCGTTTTAGCATATAATAATCTTAACAATCCAAAAGGTCCCCACGACGCTCGAGTAAATCCCCATTTAGCATCTCGGGCTCCCCTACTATCAGTATGTCCTGTAGATCCTCTAGATTATTAGCCAGGATTGCATTATCATCTGCATATCGAATGTTGTTGATTGGTTTGCCGTTTATTTTTATCCCAGTTACCACGCCGCCCAGAGCTATTTGGAAGCTCTTCTCCACGTAGATGTTAAAGAGCATGGGAGATAACACGCATCCCTGTCGGACTCCTTTAGCGATGTTCAATTCCTGCGTCAAGAGATCTCTTCTGACTCGGATTTCCGCAGACTGTCCCCAGTAGAGCTGCTTTATAATTCTAACGTCCTTATCGTCGATTCCAATTTCTCGAACTAATCTACTAATCGAAAGGTCATGTTTTACATTGTCAAAGGCTTTTTGATAGCCAATGAAACATATGAACACACTCTGACGTTGGTCATAACATTTCTGGACCAGAAGCTTCATGAAACAGGCTTCTCTAGTACCCAGCCCTTTTATAAAGCCAAACTGCGTTTCTCCGCTCATCTCTTCACACTTAATTACATAGTAAGTGAACACAATCAAAACTAAACTTAATCTAAATAATAGAGTGTAAAATCTCATAAATAGGAACCGGATATATGCATTTGCATATTTAAGCCATTCTCAGCGGTGATAGCATATATTATGGGTACATGTACAATATTTTTCCGAGTGCAGTGCACTCACCCTGCTTTCCGGAATGCGATAAAAGTGATAATATCGCGAATTCGACCCGGAACGCAGAGTCAGTAGCCGCGCGCGTCTTTTGTTTTGACAGTTACGATAATGAAATGAAAAAGACAGAAGAGCTCTCTCGACCACTAAAAAGTCAATTGAGAGTTTTGACAGTTTTGTGTCAAATTGAAAATTTCATGAATGGGATGGCAGAACTTTTGACAGAAACTATAAGTGCTAACATAGCACCCAAGTTTAAATTCTACCCAGTTACCTCAGTCGATGTGGAGCGAACCTTTTCCACAAAAATATTGTAAATTATCGAAGACACAATCTTACCACTGAAAATTTGGAAAAATACTTGATTGGTTAAGTTTACAAAAATTTTAAATGATTTTAGCATTGTATGCTGATTTTGAAATAAAAAAATGAACTTACTTTTCTTTTTTTTTGGGGGTTCCTTAAATATATCATTTAATTTCGCATATTCTGCCAATTTTCCTGCATATTCCAATCATTTTTCATGCAGATAACAAGCTTTTTATGTTGCATATAATCCGGTCTCTACTCATAAACATTACAAACAAGCATATTTAAATTCGCATAAAAATCACAAGCATATTTAAATACACGTAGAAATCATTGAAGATTCATCCAATTCAGCTGTAACAAGCGCTCAAAAGTCATTTGACAAAAATTCCTCAACGCTATAGAAACAGCCTTCCAATAAAATTTCCTTCAGCATTCTCTTGAACTTTGTATTATTCAGTTTCTTGTAGTTGGAAGGTAGCTTATGATATAATTTAATGGTGATACAATTAAAATTGTTTAAAAATGTTTGGGAAGGATATAGTTGTCACGTTTCCTTGTATGATGTTCATGGAAAGGTGTGTTGGAGAAATTTTTTCGTGTGTTCGTGAAAATAGGTGAGACACTGCAGAATATAACAACACGGCAAGTTTCAGCATCTTTGATGGCTTTTTCTGTCTTTACTACACAAGGTCATTCATATATAATACAAATAGAATTGGTCCCAAGATGGATCCCTGCGGCAGGCCACATATGATTTTTTTCAATGAGGATTTAATGTTCATTACAAAATAGAATATGTGCGAACGTATTTTTGTAATGTGGACAATAGGTAAATCAAATTTTATATATTAGATGTATTTTGACTTTTTTGAGAAATAAATTCATTTTTCTAGATTCCTTATATCTTCTGTTAGTTACAGCTTGTTAGATCGGCGGATTTTTCGCTTTATTTTATTTATTTATACTGCCTAGGTTATAGTTATTTTCAACTCAGTGTTGCATGTAGGCCATGCTCAATTTTGTAATATCAGTTTGCACTGTTCAACCACTGTGGTGAGTTTCTTGTTGGGTATCCCCAAGGTACTGTACAACTCAATTGCTTGAGTATCATATGGGAGGTTGTATATTGCCTTCAAAGCTCGATTCTTTATCCTTTGAAGTCTTTGTAGTAGAGCAAGATCCCAGAGCCG